>JBBMOC010000004.1:1170664-1311563 GCA_037975185.1 Centropyge bicolor | reverse complement strand
ATCAAATGTTTCCTCATTTTTCAGATGACATCCGGAGCCTCTCCAAGGTCTAATGGAAGCCTAGTTTCTAGTTTAGAAACTAATAATGTGAAGGAGAGGCTTTTAACATTGAGTAAACCAAAGGTTGACTCCAGAATCTCAAATGCCATATCATAATTTACCATTATATAGGATAATACCACAGACACCCACATAGGCGAAGGCATTACTTACAAGTCAAATCGGAGGTTCTGTCGCTCCTCAAAGAAGTAGTCCAAAATGAATTTCCGCACAAAGTCGGGGTTTAGCGTATTGTCAATCACCTCTGTTCTCCCAAACTAGACAAAAAAGAAAGATAAAAGACAGATAAGAATATCCTTTTGATACATTTTTCCTCAGTATATTTCTGCTTTTCTCAAAGTTGGACCAGGAAAGAACATGATGACCCAAATCTACATAAGCTACGAAAATGTCCAAGCTGATCTGAACCCCTTATCTGACATATCTGTCTTCAGCTTGCCAAAATCCAAAACTTTGATCTTACTCATATCACAGGTTTTCCAAGCACTTTGTGAAGGTGCAGTGACTCATGTGAATAACCAATCACCAGCAGGTTATTTTCCCTCAGGAGACATATCAGGCTAGTTACAGCAGATTATGTACAGCTTTAGAGTAATGAATGCAAAGCAGCTGAAGTATCAAGTCAATGGGGGTCAAGCAGGCTCCCGGTTTGGCATTTAACTTAGCCTATTAATAATGCATGCAGATGACGGGCTACTCAGAACTATGAATAACTGCGAATGATTGGGGCTGCAAGATTTGCCCCCTCATTTACATTCATGAATATTCATTATTGTGAAACACGCAGGTGATTGCAGTACAGTCATACGTAAGTGCACACATGCTCATAAGCAGGATGCAAGTACCGTACTGGTTGTATCTACAAGCGCAAACAAAGTGGCATTTCTTATCACATATAGTTAATAATAAGCTCATATCGTAAAATTCATAAAATTGAGCAGACCTTCAAAAATAGAATGTCTTTGTGTTATGGCATATTGTGATTAATAAATTAGAAACTACATACAGTTTCCAAAACAGCCTGCTTTTTCATTGCATATACTAAAACTGATTTATGAGCAAATACCCAATAAACGAATCAGCTTCAATCGTACTTCAAGCTTAACTGGCAAGCGTTAGAAAGCCAACACACTAAACAAAGATTGCCACTGTCATCATGACTGCATAGCCATAGCAGCATTTAGCTCAAAGCACCACTATGCATAAGCAGCCTACAGCCTCACAGAGCTGCAAGCATTGATGTAGACTCTTGTTTCACCATATTTAGGTACATAAATTACTTTTTGAAACACACGGTCAGACTGCAGATAAGTTGATCATGCTCCAAGAGTAGATTGATTAGTCTCTGTGGATGTTTTGATATGTGTTTCCACTGTGTATATTCATCACCATTGGAGTCTGTCATATCTCTATTTGATATTTTTAGGATGAAGATTAACCACTGCATATTCAGGGATGCACGCTTACCTCCCTCCACTCCTTGTTTCCCATGCCTTGCGTGTAGAGGACACAAACTGTGGAGAACAGAGATGCAGAACAGGACATTACATTAAAGATGATTAGCTTTAACATTTTAAAATGTTCATATCCAAAATAGTTACCCAGACATTTTCCTTTCTCAATTATTAACCATTGTACAATAGGATGCTTCTTTACAATCATATTGTTGAACTGGTGGGTATGCTAACAAAGGGAAGGATAGATGACTATTACTCTCATAAAGCAAATAAAGAAAAGAACAAACTCAAAAGTCATGGTATTTATTGTATTAAACCCATCAGAATATGACTAATAAGCTACCAATGCCTGAATCAGAAAAAAACAACAACATCAAAGCACCTGATAGTTTTATTCATGAAGCCCTAACATATAATATTATATTCCTGTCTTCAGAAGGTTTCATCATTTCAAGCCATTCTGCAATTTCCCGAAACAAGACAATTCACTAAAAGGCAAATTACTGGGCTCACTCATCATACACTTCATTTCTGGAGGCCTTTGATGTTGTTTTCACATAAGTGAAAAACAGATATATAAAAATATAATGTGCATGTACACACACAGTCACACAGACACACAAGATATTTCTTTGGGGTCTGATATAAACAGACGGCTGATGTTTTCAGGAACAGATAAGATTTAAACCAATAATAAAAAAAGAAAACTTTGGATTCTTCACGGTCTTGCAGCTTATGCATTGAAGGGCTTTATGTCTTTTTTTCCCCTCATACCAGACAGCTTTATTTTTCTTTTTGGTATTTTTACCAGCTGGGGACAGATCTAAGATATGCTTCTATTTCTTTCTTTTACCTTTACCTCCCCACTCTTTCTTCAGCCCTGTCAGGCTGTTTTATATCATGAGGGTTGAAGAAGCCATGCTCAGCATAATCACAAGTGCTACTCAGCACAAGAGCATGCTGAAATGTATGGGTAGAGCCTCAGCTCCCTTCTCCTCCTCCTACACCTCCTCATCATCATCATCATCCTGTGAATCACTGTCATCCTCGTCATCGTGTTCATCACTGCCAGCATCATCACCTTGACTCATATTTATCTCATGCTACTGTAAAGGTGCTGACATACTAGGTTTTACAAAGACAGTGTGTGTGTTTGTCTGTATTTAGGGAGTCATTAAAGAGCACCAAAAATCATCCTGTTATGATTCCAAATTCACACCCACCTCAAAATGGGACTTTTTATTTGACAGCAATAATCATTTAATTTTATTTTATTATGAAGAGAGAGCGAGAAGAATACCAAAGTAGGAATGTATTAAGTGTTTGTGTCAAGGCTGTTTAATTATATGATGCCTTTAGTTAAGTCTCCAGTAAAGTCTTTAACTTTCTGCCCTGGCAATACCAGTATTATTATAATGATTTTAACTGTTGAGAGAGGAGAATTGCCACCCGTTCCATGAATCTATAGGGAGAATCTTCTTAGCTGGCCTCATGCATTAGTCAGACCTGCCTCAAGCCCAGCTCACACATTTAGTGGAAAAAAAAAAAACACTTAAGGAGTGACTCACTACGACTACATATGGCAAAAGACAAGACCATCCTTTGCTCCCTGCAGTAATTGATTTCTCATTCCCGTACACTCCATTTGTTCTCCTTATATTTCACATTTTTCTCATTTCTTCTTTACTTTTTTTTAATAAATTTTTTTCATTCCATTTTGCCTTATGTCCTACCATGACCTTGCGTCACTTTCATCGTGTTCTTGCTTTTGTGCTGTCATCCTTTGTTCTTGTTCTCCTCCATTGTGAAGCTCCGAAATGATAAAGAGCCTAGATCTCTAAAGTAACAATCTGAAACAATGCACGGACGGAAGCACAATCTTATTCAGCACAGATGGACAAACAGAGAGAGTTGGCCAATCTTACTTGGGTCTGATTTGGAGAAGGTGTCCCTGTCCAGCAGGTTTCTGTGGAGACAGAAAAGGAAAATCAGTCAGAAACACAGTTCTCTTTGTGAGACGGAAAACCATTCGTCATCAAATGTGGCAGTGAAAGCATTTTAACACAGACTATTTATGTACTCTCTTGGCCATGAGTCGGCAAGTCACCATCACGTTCCACAACCCCTGTGAAACTCTTATCTGAGCTGTGAGGATCCAAAAAATAGCACAAATACTGGATTTACCACAGCCTTAGTTTGTGCACTACTGGTGTTCACATTTTCAATGACTCAGTGAAATAAGTGAACGAATGGCATTTATTGTGAGCCTAACCAACCCGGTGATGTTCTGTATTTCTCTTCAACAACAAATCCCATAAAACCAACAATGAATTGATCCGACAAGCAGATGTTGCCTGTGTGGTTGTGGCTTGTTTCTCTCCAGTGTTGTCAAAAACTATTAGAAACACATCACTGAGTCACACTGTTGCACTGGGCATAAAAATGCACATGGGCAATATAGTTTATTTCTAGTCAATCACAAATACACCGCCATGCTGCCATAAATAATTATCAGTTGTCAAAAATACTTATCAATTTATCTGCATGTGAAAATAGTTCCCAACAAGCACACTTTTTAGTCCTAATTGTGTAAGGTTTGTTAGATCTACAGCTGTTGAGCTGTTTTAGGAAACAGAAAGTATACATATATTCACTTCTTGGAGGTTAAAACTGACAGGGTAGGGATGTTAAAAAGTATGAAGAGACAGACTAAATCATGGTTGAGTTGGGTCTTTTCATCAGATTTTTTGACAATGAGAAAAATACAAAATATCACCGTCCTTTACCTAAAAAAACTGTCTGAGATAATGTTGGCACTGACAGGTGGGCTTTTGGGAAAATGCCACCTTGTCAATAGTCTGTCTTGAAAGAACATGAGCTTCTATCCACAACATTTTACTACTATTCCAATTCCCATAGTGAGCAGAAAGGAGTTGGTTTCAGCTAAACCTGACGCGAGAGGACAAACTGAGCTATGTGTCCAATATGAGCTCCACAGCATCGGCACCTAAAAACAAATAAGGTCCTCCCTTGCCACATGAACACTAGGAGCCTGAATAAGTACTTTGCAAACAGCTTGCAGGTATTTCCATCACAAAGCACACTATCTTCAGGTCATGCAACTCAGCATAGAGTGGTTTTAACTTATATTTGACTTTTTACCTATGGGTGAGAGATTTTATGGGTTCTCATTTCATGCTTGATAAACTACTAGCCGCTAGGACCGAGATCATATTCTCTGGGACTAGTGATTTATTGTGCAGTCCTCTGTCTCTGTAAACTACAGTTTCAGCCATGATGGGCATTAATAAAATCGTGACGAATTTATGTTCCCCAAAAAGAGGAAGGAGGAGGGCTGGGGAAAATTAAATGAGACCATGTCATTAATTCTGATTTGTGAATAATGAGATGCATTACGGGGGTGATGATGATGGCACCTAATGGTTTAGAGAGTCTTGTCAGTGAGTTGAAATCACTCTAGCATGTAAAGGCCTCGATAGGAATCAAAGTCTGTTCTCCAATACACTTTCTTTTATCTATTTAACATGTCCTGACATTTCCTGGTCGCAGAAAAGACATCAGATTCTGGGTAATGCTTCCCATCATCCTTTCAGACTCAGGGATTGTGAGAGACTTTGAAAGGCTTTTAGACAAAAGCTCTGAAACCATCACTGGCTGGAGAGTATCCAGGCTGCAAGCTGGTTTTCAGTAACAGCCTCTTGAACTGTGGCAGTTTTTATTCCAGCTTACTTTCAGTTGTCTCCATCTCTCTGTTCCTGTCTGTGCTTCGCTCTTCTTTTCTGGTGTGAACTCGTCAACACCACCTGTGGCATTTTCTCTCTGTCTCACCCCTTGTGTTTGTTCTCAACACAAACACCTCTGTTATCCGCTACGCCCTTCCTGCCTGTTTGCAGACCTACTTGTCTCTCAGTCGTAATTGCAGCATCACTTATCAAGTCACTCATATCAAATGTGCCATGTTAAGGCACTTTGTGCAATGGTTTGTAGTCATTTTCATGACATTTGAAAAGCTTGAAGCAGGTATTTGTAGCATTTGGCTCAGGTTGCAAGTTCCAATGTTTGAGTTTCCTCCCATAATCCAAAGACACACCACAGAAACACTAAGTTCAGATGCACTGGAGACTCAAATTACCCATAGGTGAATGCATGTGTGTTTGCCTATTGTGTGGTCTGTCCACAGCAACAAAAACATTGATGGACAAAAAAATCCAGTTAAGATGTTTCCATTCATACTGTTTACATGCATTAAAGCAGGGCTGTCCAAAGTGGGACCCACGAGCCAAAGTTGGCCCACATTAACAATACAATACAACACAATATAATATAATATAATAGGGGTTTGCTTTTGGCCAGTGGCTGACCATTAAGTTTCAGTTTTGGCCCTCCAAGGGTAAAAAATTGAGTAACACAGGAGTCGTGATAACTAATGACTAAATGACTCATGAAGATCATCTGATTTCTCTCAAGTATGCAGCTCATTAGTGATTGGACCGCTTTCAGATAGTCATCGATATTGGAGCTGGAGTGATTAAGACCGAGCCTACCTCGGAGCTCTACACTGACAGCTTTCAGGAAAAAAGGAAGGAAAAAAAACTTTTGCACATATCAGAGTCTTGCAGTTTGGAGCGAACATTGCAGTATAATCAACAGAACTCCAGTTGCTTTTTGTCTCATTTAGACACAAATTAGTGCCTGTGTGCATTACAACAAAATAACAACATTCGAAATGAAGACATGGAGAAAAAATTGACATGACTTCTATTGTTAAAAACACATAAATGAGGCACACTGATGGACTGGGTGTCGTAATTATGATGGACATGGGCACTGTAGCTTATTATGGGTCGATCCCACATGATGTTCACTGCCCTGCTGTCATAAAGACTCACTAGCACACTAAATGAGTATCGATCCATGGCTGAAAATAGTCCACAACACATACACATTTTTCTCCTGCTTAGAGCTACAATGAACAATTATTTTCATTAATTAACCGTGGATGACATTCTCAATTAAATGACTGATGTTCAGCCTATGAAATGTCAAAAAATGCAGAAAAAAATGTCTGTTCCATTTTCTCAGAGTCCAAGATGATTCATTCAACAGTTCAAAATGATTCACTTAACAGTTAAAATTATTGCGCCATGCTTAAAAATGAAGCTATTGCCTTGTGACCTGTTCTTAAAGATTTACATGTTCAGTAGGAAAGAAAGGGCTTGAGAGAGCAGGGAAGTCAGACAGTATTTAGAGATGGGCTAACACGTGTAGGTTTAGGTCTTGGGGATTGTTGAAAACAGAAGAATATACAATATCACCTGTCGATACAGTACTGAGGCCGCATGAGAGAAAATAACGTACATAGTCTAACCAATCAGAATGGTATGAATGAACATTCAATGACTCACTGTGGATAGGCTGTGAGAATTCCATGCATGCATTTTACATTAACTTCTTCAAAGCTGAACTATTCCTCTCACTAGTGTAAAGAAAATGTTCAGTCCATCTGTTGTCAGCGCGAAGGGGGTGGGTGAATGAATTAATCAAACCACTTTTACCATCTAACACCATCTATGAATAAACCTGAGCTCAAAAGATGAATGCACTCCCACATGCTAGAAAATACAAACCCTGCAATAATGTGCCGATGTTGGCTGGTGGCTGGGAGTCATTTCCAACTCTGAGTTGGGGGTACAGTTAGGGACACGAGTTAAAATACACTTTCTCGCTTTGAGAAACAATTTGAGGCTCCACACTCTATGACTGGCTGCTGCTCAAAGCACATCACACATGGTGGCACTCCAAATGGGCTCCTGGGCTCCCCCTGCACTTGTGTTGTGTGTGTGTGTGTGTGTGTGTGTGTGTGTATGTGTATGTGTGTGTGAGTAAGACACGTTTTCAGGATTTCCACTTCAGAGGATAATGTGAATGAGTCATGGCTCTCTCTCTTTTTCTCTCGCTCCTTCCCTCTTTTCATCCAGAGGCAGGCAGCGGAAAGCTAAAAGCTGCCATCCGAGTCACAGGGAGGTCTGTAGGAATAAAGGTACTACGCTAAAATAGTGTTGGTATTTTTAGCAGAGAGTTTCCTAAAAACATGATAATCTTATAAAAGTGATGTGTAATTTGAATTTCATGCCTTTTTGGTCAAACACATTACAGTACAATCAATCACTTTTGGGAAAAGACAACTATATCAAGTGATTAGTTATAAAGAGAAGCAATGGAATCCTGCAGATTATGGCAAAATGAAGCACTGATTTAGCTCTAAAAAATACTGATTTCTTCAATAGATTTCCCTGAGGCTTTCAACTTTGGTATGCTAAGATGCAGCTTCCTTCCTCTGCGCTCATCCTTTCTCGCAAAAACACAGCCTTTGGCATTCCTACCAGGTCTCGCTCTCTCTGGTGCATGTCTGGTGTGTGCGAGTTCATTCAAACAATAAAACGCTTCTCAATGCATCTTCTCTCGCTAATGCACTCGCCGCTTAATCACTTAATTGGATAGTTGTTCCTTTTTCTCTCTTCTAAGCTGTTACCACGTCTAACTGAAGCCCACTCCAAGAAAATGTAGCTCATGTAAGACCAAAAGTTTTACATAAGTTACCTTAAATGGGTAGAAAATCCATCAGTTGATATGACGACAGCTGCTTGATTCAAGGCAACGGTGCACACATAAACACACATGCAGCCTATGACGATCTGCTGCTGAAATTTCAGGTGGAAAACACCATCTCTCTGCCAAAGGACACATCATATGGCATTTTTAAGCATTCACCTATACAGCTTTTAAAGCAATTAGTGAGAAAGAACAGAGACCACGCATGACGCAAAGCACAAACCACCCCCATTAGATGATTATGATGTTGGAGACATAAACACCTACCTTCTACCTAGAAGCAGCAAGCACATTCAGTGTTGAATTGAGTTTGTGATGTGAAGAAATGTCACATGTTTGTGGTGTAAAACAATTAGCCAATGGTTCACGTAGACAAAAAGTGAAAAGGTACAATACATTTTCTTACTAATATTTTTGTAAGAATTTCAATGGCTGCTAATCCTAAAAGATTTTCTCCACATTTCCAGTAATCTTGGTCCATTTCCAGAAAATAAGCAGAATTATTCAACTACAAGAAATTAGGCATGCACACATAGAAATGATGCACATTGGGAAAGCCACTGGCTAACAGCTAGCAAAGTTTGGTATATTTTTTTTCTCCGTCCCACAAATTATGCCTGTGCTGGATTAGCATCTAATGAAACATTCAATGGACTCAGATTATACAATGTTGGTTAATTTGAGTTTGCCACTGTAGAGATGAGCATCTTCTAATTAATTTCTGGCAGACTGGATGCTGCACCATCGTGGATACACGTTTAATTAAAAATGTGATGTGTATCATTAAAGAAAAATTCATGTGATGATAAGTGACCACTGGTATCACCAAAGACATCAAAACAGATCAACGTCAGGGTTAATGCATTGTTTCATTAACTATCTAAAATAGCTTTTGGTGATTTTTAATTTTTTTACTTAAACTGAAGTAAAAAGCCCCTTTATGGGTTGAGAAAATCTCTTAATTTTTAAGATAAATAAGCCATAACAGACAACAGAAACTGATTTAAACCAGTTTGGAAAAAGTTAGCAGGCATTTTGTCATTAAGTTGTTTTTACATAAAAGGTCTATTTCACAAACAGGAGTAAAGTTCTTTAAATACGCTGGATATTGAACTGGGGTAAAGGCACGTATATGAACCTCTGTAACAATCTATATATGCTGATCTTAATCACACTGTCTGAATGCCAAACTGTGTGACTTTAGCTAAATCTCCTCCACATCTTGCAAAGAGAATCATTATTCATGTATTGCTTTTTAATCAACTATACACCTAGATTCTAACTCTCAGCTCTAAAGACACAAACGCATAAATAAGCAAAATACACCGCCAGCATGAGCGACACAGTAAGTCATCACTGGATATGGCAGCGCTGATCTCAGATCTGATCAAAGCATCTAAATTGCTGTCAAACCATGCTTTCTCCTCCCTGGGGGAAAAACCTATACCAGTACAGTTCACTGTCATCCCGGCCATGCCTCTGACACATCGCCTCTGACAGCTGCCAATCACAGCAATAGGAAGTGAAATCTGACACCAAATGGGTGGGAAATACACACACATACACGCTTGTTAATTTGCTTTCTCAATCTCCTTCTGAGAGAGATAATAAAGGGGGAGAGACGGAATAAAAGAAAGACAAATAGAGATGAAAGACAGACAAGAAGAGGCACATAAAAAGACAGAGAGATGGTGAGGCAGCATCTTCAACTGATATGACAACTCTCTAATTATATGACATGCCTGGTGGGGCTTCAATGTGGGGTCAGTGGGCGGGGGGGTTATCTCCGCTCTCCCACACACACACACACGCTGGAGACGCACCTCTGTGTGTGCGCGCTCGACGAAGAGAGTCACACCATGACGGCAGGATGGGGACAGTAACCATGGCAACTGCTGACAGCCAATTGGGGCCACTTGACTGACTTGACTAACAGTTGTGTGTTGTTTTTCCACCCGACTCGACGAGCAGGGGATGCCATCAGTGCCGTGGTATTTGTGGCGCTCACCTTTCCACCCTCTCTCCAGTTTTCCTCTCCTGTCTTTCGCTTTAGCCATCCTCTCCTCTCCCACTGTTTCCCTTCTTTTTTCCTCTTTTCCCTGCATCTCTCCTCATTTCCTTGGCTGTCTCATCTCGTTTTCACCATTTCCCTCTCCTCTCCTCCTATTTCTGAATTAATACATCTACTGTGCCTTTTGGACTGGCTTGAGAGTCTGTGTCCCTGACAGTGTGTTCCCTTGACTATACCACACGTCCCTCACAACCCTCTTTGATCTCTTCAATATTTTTTACTACTATTGTATAAATAAGAGATAATTGAATTCATGCATTCGGTTCATTACAAATGTAGTCACTCAGGGAGAAGAAATAATCCTGTATCATAATCGCATAGTCTTCTGAATCATGTCCACCCCTAGTAGGAGTGTGGGGAAAGAAAAATTTGAGTCACAGAGGAAGGGGAAGGAAAGGAAAGAGAAAGGGAGAAGAGAAAAAGGGAAGTACGCAGCAAAAGGACAGAGCTGAAAGTAAAAAACAGTACAGGTGTTGAGTGAAAGAGTCGTTGAGGAAGAGAGGCAGGCAGTCTAATGAGCCATCCTAAACTGTATGAGCGCAGCAAGAGGAAGCGTTGTGTGTGTGTGTGTGTGTGTGTGTGTGTGTGTGTGTGTGTGTGTGTNTGTGTGTGTGTGTGTGTGTGTGTGTGTGTGTGTGTGTGTGTGTGTGTGTGTGTGTGTTTGAGACTGTTTCTTAAGCTGCTCTATTTCTGTCAATTTGGACTCTATTTGGAGTCCAGGCTTAACCATGAGCAGCAAGAAAGAGAGAAAAGTTGAGAGGGAGAGTGTGAAAAAGGAGGGAGATTAAAAGCTACAGAACATGGAGGTGCAGTGTATAGAGGCTGCGACTCAAGCCAGTGTTTTTCTAGGTTAAAAGCTGAGCTAGATGTATAGTTGTGGTAGGCACCGGTGCTGCTGATATAATGAATTATTATTGCAGAGGAAAGCCTGCCAAGATCGGTTCAATGTATGAAGACGTCATCATTTCATATTCAATGTGTGTCATTTCTTTTCAGCTTTTCAGGGCTTTTCAAGACGTTTTCCCTCTATGACTCCCCTCCTGTGTAGAAACGTACAGAAATAGTTCATGATGCAACAAGAACATTATGCTTCTCATTGACTTTGCATGTTTTCCCCGAATTTCCCCTATGGGGGATCAATAAAGAATTATCTTATCTTATCTTTCCTGTAATAAGGGGGGGTTTGTTCATAATGTTTTATTTATTCTCAGTCACTCCTTATTAGCTCAGAGTTAGTGTTGAAAAGTAACTAAGTACTTTTACTCAATCACAGTAATTAAGTAGAATTTAGAGGTACTTTACGTCACATTCCCATTGTAAGTAACTATTCACATGTTCATAATGACACTTCAAAAAGAAATATTGTACTACTGTTTACTTCACAACATTTATTTTACAGCAGTAAGTTACTTTTCAGATTAAGATTATTTAAGATTATACAGTGATTTCCAACCTATATGGCCTTAGACTTCTTCAAAATTGCATTCCAGGTGTCTCAGAGTTGTTTGCAGTTTCACATAGAGCAATTTCCCCACTAAATCTCTAAAATGGTTTCATTCAAAAAATTGTTTGAGGCAACAAATTTTGCAATAAGTTAGAGAAAGCAAGAGTAAAGAGAGAAAAGTATCAAAGACAAACGCAAATTTCTATCGCATTTTTTCTCCTTTCACAAACGCTGCAGAATTGCCTTGAGACTCTTGTGAGCATCCTCAATGTTGGGAACTAATGGACTAAACTTCCAAACTGTACATACAGGAGCTAAAACTCATTCCAGCAAGAACAGTAAAATGCATTTATAATATTTTTACTTATAGGTTTATAAATGCAGGTCTCTTAATCACGGTGGAGCATTTTCATATTGTAGCATTGGGACACTTTACTTTAGCAAAGGATCTAAAGAATACTCATTTAAACAAATTCCACTGACAAAGAGAAGCAGCAGCTGCTGCGTTACCTGAAATGACCTAAAGTTTAAGTAGAGTTTTGAATGCATGCCAGTCATTAAGAGTGTATTACTAATTCCTTCCACATTTCATTCACGTAGCCTAGGTTAATGTAGAATTTTAAATTAAGCTTCATTCGACTGTTGCACACAGAGAAAGACTCTCTAAAGGCTTAATCATTATAGCTGTTGTCCTTCCTGTAGTTCAGATTCAGGTCATCTGACTAATATGAGGTGAGCCCTCAACTGATATTATTTTAATTGCTGCCTATCATCTAATCAGATATTTTTATATGACAGTTATGTATCACTCTACTGTGGTATTTCTGTTTCCCCAACCAATCATCCACTCCTCCTACAGCTGTTTCATACCCTGAACTCGCTGTTCTCGAGCTTGATACATCCTGTGCTGTCTTTTCATCACATTTCTTCTGCTTCACCTCTGCTTCCTTGAACCTCTCCTGTCCCTGCTCGAGCTTTTCACACACCTTCAATTATTCTCCAGTCCTTTTATGTCATTACGCTGCTTTATTGCTACAGTACTCTTTATTTCCATGTCCCCGGCCTCCTCTCCTGTCTCCTCTTTCTCAGGGGAAAAGGGGTTTTCTCAGTGAGATCCCAAAGCATTAATTCCTGTTCTGTCTTTTGTCTGACTTCCCACCTCCCTCTCTCTCTCCTTCTATCTGTGTGTCTCTCAGTTTGACCGTGACCTGAATAGGCTGTGTGGAGACTACACCATCTCATGAACTAGATACAATTACACACATGTAGATGGAGAACAACATGGAGGAACCTGTGCATGGTCGAATGACTTTCCAGATCAAATACCCCTGATGTCCACTACGTCACACATAGACACACAAACAAATGACTGTCTGAGCAATATTGCTTCGCAACGTGTTAAGGTCCAGTATTCAAGATCTAATAAACCTTGTGTACATCTACTCAATAAATAAGATAAAGAACCCACACAGAGATAAACCAACAATGCGAAAGATATTGCTGGGAAACCAGGAGGCTATTTTGCTGTGGTGACTAATTCTCCCCCCTTGAATTCAAGACACAAATTTGAAAGAGTGACAAAAGTCACTTGTCTGTGGGCATTAAAATGTGGAAACTGAATGTATTTGTATAGATTTACCCTATGTTAGTGGTTTCAGTGCCCACTAAAGGGACACTACACAACAACAAAACCTGATAGCATACAACAACAGATGTCTGAATCAATCTTGGAGCAGGACCCGCCAGCTGAGTCAAAATCATACAGACTCCAGTTCCAGAGTAGCGGTAAACATAATCAAGATAAAGTTGCTGAGTAGTGGAAAATGACATCACATCCCTGAAACGAAATGGCAATAGTGTCAAGTTGCACCAAATATTACACTAGAGATGCAAGGATTAGTCAATTAATCAATTAGTTGATAAAAAAAAAGAGTTACCATTTCGATAATCTATCAATCATATAGTCATTCTTCAGGCAAAGATGTCAGACATTTGCTGGCTCCAGCTTCTTAAATGTGAGTATTTGTTTGTTTTCCTTGTCTTTTATAATAGTAAATGAAGGGTTTGGACTGATGACTGGACAAAAGAAGCAATTTGAAAATGTCACTTTGGGCTCTGTGAAATTTTTCATAATTTTGTGTCCATTTCATAGACTAAAGGATTCATCTGGGAGATAATCTGCAGATTAATCAATAATACAAATAATTGTTATATTACACTGCAGAGGTCATACAAATGCCATATGAAGGGCTGAGAACTGCATTAAATAGTATAAAATAACATAAAGCCATCATAGTTCACTATTCAAACGTTTTCTTGGCTATTTTTCAGACTGATTCTGATACGGATTTTCTTTGTGCCTTTCAGGAAACGTCACATTATCAACATTACTGTCACTATAATTACTTTGTCTTATATCAAGGAGCGCTAGTAATGGAGACTATTCTCTGACTGTTCTCTCTCCATTCTGACAGCGTGACCTGGCTCAGGCATTCGCACAAGCTTGGACCTTACAGAGGTGACCTGATTCATTCAACACATCTATATTACATATAGATGAAAGTCAAATCGGAGCCAAGCAGCACAGGAGGACCGCAGAGCAAAAACTCGTTCATTAGTGCCCACATTTCTGTTCCATTCCAAGAACGTCCAGTTTATCAAAGACTTTCTCTTTTGTCTCCTCTTCTCCTCTTTACTATTCAGGTGCCTGTGTTCAGCAAGCAACGATCTTTGCTTTTGCCCCTTACTTTCTCCTAAGGGTCAATCATTTCTCAGGAGACAAAGAAGAGGCCATTCTGAGAAACTCGTTTTTCCTCTCTCACATACAGAGCTGCCACAAAGCCATAATGAGCCGAAAGCTGCCAAAAGCTGCCAAAAGCTGCAGACCTGACTGTTCATGCTAAGGGGGGCCAAGCATTACAAGCAACCCTTTCACCTCACTGGGCTTCCTCTCATGAAATGTTAATGCCAAAAATACTGTTAAATGGAGCTTTAAGCACTTGTTAGGCACGTCCAGCACACCTTATACATTATGCAGAGACTGTAAGGGCCAAATCATAGACTAGCACAGGACATCTGACAGGTTAGAAAATAAAATGTGTTGATGTTTCCCTTTTATTGCTTCAATGTCAAGATAATACCTTCAAAGTAAATGCTTAAAATTCTTGATGTTGTGTCCTGTTAAACATGCTGTTTTTCTATCAAAGATCTATATTGTATCGGTGTGGATTTACATTTAAATAGAGGTCCTGTTCTCTTGGCCTTTCAAGCACTTCTTGCCATCACATGCACCACTGCATGACTGATGTGTGCGTGTGTGAGTGCATGTGTGCAGCTGTGCTTCGCAACAGACCAGGAATATTCTTGGAAACATGTGGAGCGAGAGGAGACCACTGGGCATGCTCAGATGTTCTCAACAGGTCGCTGAGCACAGTGCTACAGGTACCTGCATCTCTCCCTCGTTTCTTTTTTCTCCACCACTTCTTTACCTCTGCACCTTTACTTATCAATCCAATTTTTCTACTGACGACCATTTATTACACAGCATGAAGAAAAGCACATGCTTGCACAATCCCCTCCAATTTCTCTCAGACACACACACTTAGACACACAATGAAGGGGAGCATCAGCAGCTTGTATTCTCTCTCCGCTTCTCGAAGAGGGCTGCCCTAATTCTTCTTGACAAGGGCTGGGAGAGCCAAGAGAACATCTCAACACACACACACATACTGAAATATGCCACGCCACTATCCATTTACACACAGACATGTGCAGCAAAATACACATCAGGCACAGACGACACACAGCCACACATCTCTGCTAGTGGCATTTTACCTTAATTGCCTTTGTCACAGTTTTCAGTGAGCTTTAGTGCAACGTGCCCATAGTTTCCCCCATCAACACGTCACTGGCCTTCGAATGCCTCCATATATGATGCACTTTCATAATGTCTGTTCAGTCATAGAGTATATTCTTATTCTGCATTGTCAGTGTCATCAGGCAATAAATGGGACAAGCTCAGATGGTATTTGTCAAGCAGCCAAATTGTGTGTGTTCAGTAGTCGTGCGTGTATGAAAAGATCTGTTGTGCTTATGTGAGGAGTGTGTGTGTATGTGTGTGCGGGTGGTTTGTAATTGTGTCTGCATGTCTGTCTGCACAAATAACTGTGTCACAGGATGTCGGACAGTGTGAGTGTGTGACCATGTGCACACGTTTGTGTAACTGTTTCACTCGGAGCCACGGTAGGAAAAGGGGGGAGGATGGAGGATTTTTTTCTTTTTACTGCCCTCACACAATATTAACCACCATATCTGCCTTTCTCTCCACGACATGTGCGGCGCGGCCTCCGTTGCAACGTTATCAACAGGACGCCGAGTGTGTGTGTTTGCGCATGTGAGAGAAATAGAGAGGCATGCTTGGATGTGCAGGCCGAGGCCAGGGGCTTCGACATGAGAGAGAGGGGGAGACAGACAGAGCGGGAGGCAGCATCCCTGGAGGAATTCAAACAGCCTCTGTGCTATGTGACCGGGATGGAGATGACTTCATTAGGCCAGCCAGTTTCTCTCTCTCCCCTCTGTCTCTGTCTCTCTCTGGCTGTAAATAGGGCTGTGAGGGTGATTTACTGTATGTCAAGTAATCTTACTTGTCAAATAGTCTAAATCTGTGTTGCACTGACAATCTGAGAGCTTGGTGTGCAGCGTCGTGCCTTTCTTTTGTGATACGGTGGAAGGAAAAAAATCCTTATCAGATATAGCCGATTTCTATCCAGATATCACACCCAAAATGTCAAAGAATAAAACTCTAATTGGGCTGGCAGGATTTAGAAGAGATTTTTTGATTTGTTTTATTACAGCTTTATGTCCCACGGGAGGCAATCTACATCAGAGTGAAAATAAAATGTCAGAGCATCAAATGTGATCGCATTTTATGTGTGTGTATGTGTGTGTGTGTCACTTGAAAATGTCATCATCTGTATGACTGATGGGAGAGACAGCAGCACAAGTATCTGAGGGTGTGTGTGTATGTGTAAGTGTTTAAATGCTTTTAGATGCATGTGTGTATGTGTGTTATGTATGTGTCAGCCCATATGCACTCCTTCAGCTGAATTGCTCCCTAAGGCTTTCCGCTGTACATCTCAGTAGTTATTGATGAATTCATTTGCAATTGGGACTTGGGTACATTCTTGAATGGCCCATTGAGCAGCGCTTTTAACACCTCTTTGACCCAGAGGTCAACAGGTCTCACTGCTCATTTATTCTCCAGGACCATTCAAAAATTCACTTCATGACAAGAAAAGCAACATGAAGACATAGCTGTAATGAAATTCTGCAAATATTCATAATGTTCTGTATATAATTTGCTATCAGTCCAAGTAACAAGTAAACAGTAAATTTCCAGGAGTAGCACTGACATGGAATGGAGAACATAACATATCATTCATCTCTGACTCATGTTAGCCTTTGAGTTGCTGGTGCGAAAGGAGTGTACGTGTGTGTGTGTCCTTGAGTCCATGCTTTATCACCTGCATTTTAAAATAACGCCACCGCTTTCTAGCCTTGAGAGTAAGGTCAATGTGTACACCTATTACCCCTCTACTTATTACTTCTGCATGTAGTAGTAGAGTGGTACACAACTGCTTTGTGCGTGTGTGTATGTGTTGTGTATTTCTTGACCTTTGCCAATGACTCGCTCTTCTTCTCCGTCAGATCCATTTTCTCACCACCGCTATCCAACTTGATGTATGGAGAGGAGGCACTGTATGGTGTATTGTGTGTATGTGTTACGTATACATGCTACATACAATAGAATTAATCACACACAGATACACACATGTTGTGACACAGTGCACATACTGTCTGGTGACTTATGTAGAAAACCACCCGCAGTGAGAGAATAACAGTAAGAAGGGGGTCGATAGTAATTCCCTCCGAGTGCAGTAATTTCCTCCGAGTGCATAAATCTTTACTGACCTGACTAGAAAGAGCCCAAAACTGATTACAGATAGGACTGGGGCCTCCAACACACACACAGAAACAGATGCACATAAACACACTCTGATTGCAGTCAAAAAAACTCCCTCTTTCAGAAACAGATAGTGTAAGACAGACAAGACAATGACATCAATTCATGGCAGCTCAGAAAGGATTTCTTCAATATAGCTTTGTCTCACTGATTGCCAGCACCACTGTGCTCTCATCCAAAATCATTTGCGTTCCCCGCTGTTCAGAACCACATGTAAACAGACAGGAAAAGTTAGCGGCCGTTGTCGCCACGCACACTTGCGCACACATCCTTTTGTGCTTTTGGCTGGCATTGAACCGCTGCACAGCAGGCGACCCTGTCTTGCCTTCAAAGTGATGGTTGTCAGTGGCGTCTTCAATAAGAGAACCATTATGTGAGCTCTATGGGGCCAAAAAGGTCAATGCAATCACTTCCCATAGAGGGAGTGGGAGTGAGCGACCTGAAAATAGATAGCGGGTCGGGCATGACTTGTGGTGTTAAAGGGCGGAGTTGCGGGGTAAGTGGTTCTCCCCAACCCTTGGAGCAAGCTAAAAGGCTGTGTGGTGAAAGATTCACTGTAGTTGCTTTAAAAGAGAAATAGCAACAGCGAGTTTAAAATGTGAATCAATACGGTCCACATCAATGAGGTCTACAGGGGGCACTGGATACAACCTCAGTATCTTGAGGGGAAGAACAACAACTTTACTTTATCTCTTGAAAAAATACCTTGACATTTGGTCTTTAGCAATGCCTCATCCATTCATCCATTTTCAGCCGATTGTCCAGAAGCCAAGTCATGGTGGCATCAGGTTAAACAATGTATTCCAGATGTCACTTTCCTCAGAAACAGCTCCTCCTAGGTTGTGTGCCAAAGTCAGACAAAACATACAGTATCTCCAGCATGGTCTGGGTCTCTGGGGCAATTTGACGTGCCCTGAAATCTTCCACAGGAAACCCAGGAGGCATCTTGATCAGATGCCCAAACCATCTCAACTGGCTCCTTATAAGTCCAAAAAAGTAGGGGACGTAAATAAAATGTAAATAAACACAGAAAGCAATCATTTGCAAACAACTATGTTTACAGACAACAAGACAGTGTAGTAATGTGCTCTATGAACCTGTGGTGATCCAAATGATCCAGACAGGTGTTTTTGGATCAGTCTATAACTTTCAGTCTTTTGTTGCTCCTGTCCCATATTATTTAAAACATGTTGCTGACATCAAATTCAGAATAAGCAGATATTTACAAAAATCACGTAAAACCTCAAGATAAAGTCAAACTTAAATATATTGTTTTTGTACTGTTTGCTGAAGTATTAGCAAATGATCACGTTCTATACACCATCCAAAGTCATTTGGAATAGGCTTGTAATTTTAAATGGAAATATTTTTAATATATTTTTCAAGATGACTAAGAATGCATTCAGAATTGCAGAAATGGCCTGGAGTCCAAATAAAATCTGAAACGTCAAGCTTTTCCTTTACTTCTGTCTCATTCATCCAAAGTCTGTATCTGTTTTTGTAAGATCCAGTCTTACACAACCTACATTTATCCAACCTACTTTTCATCTTTTTCTTGGCTGTGGCCCAATAACCTGAAGCGTCTTCCCTTATCTGCTTCCCAGGGTGACACTCGATCAAATCACTGTTTTCATATTGAAAGTCTTCTAACTTGTATTTAGGATGTTGTGACTAGAGCACTCTTTATCTTTCGTTAACAATGAAAACGTGAACTTTGCTCTACAGTCATTATGGAGACTGAAATGCATAGCAGTCAATGGGAAAATCAGTATGTTTCTCTTGATTTGTGCAAAGACTTTTAGACTTTGGACTGGAATGCACAACACAGATAATGTAAATCTTCACATTATCTTAACAAGAGGTCAGTGGTCCATATAGTCTGCACTACATCTGCACTAAATCAGGATTCTCCAAAGTGGACTTAAAAATAAATGAGGCTTGAATGGTGATTGTTTCAGCCAGTCACAAACCAAACACAATTATACACGACTTAACGCGACTCTCCTGTGTATTTTATTCAACAGAATGTTATGAGCTTTATGTCTAGGTTGAGGCTTTGAGCTGAAACAAACAGCCCATCCCTTCATAATACAGGTCTGAGTGGGCAGTAGATTACATCAGTTTGTATCCGGCAACCACATCTGAGTGCTCATGGCGGTGTAATATTACGTTCGATATCAATATTACAAGGATATATTGATTACAATGCAGGCTGATAATTTTATGCTTCATCTTGTACGCATGCACCACTCTGCAGCAGAACAGTCATACTCTTGATCAACACACACATATACAACACTTATTGCTTCTTTTTTGTAGTGTTTATGTCATATGAATGTAGAGCTTGATATCAGAAAGTTATTAGAAACTTTTAAACAGCCATTTGTAAAACCTCCAACTGAGCGTTCAAACTGCTCAATAACTAGTAAGTCAGACATGAATTTATTTGTCAGTGGAAAACAGAACTGCATTTCAAAGTTTTGAAAGCATCAATCGCATCCTGGGAATGTTAACAAAATTAAATTTTCTGTCTTTCATTTTACAACTTAGCTAATGCTTCAAAAGCTTTTCCCTGGTGGAAGGAATATAGATGAGTGAGAAACATTGAACTCTTGTCATTGGTGGTGATACAGATTTATAAGAAGCTATAAAAATGGAAACGATTTTGGCAGATTCAGTCCAAACCTTTTAGCATCATAAAATATCCTAAAAGTCTGTGGTGTTTGCAACTGACCTTAAGCAGTGGCTATTAAAGTTATTTAGAAATACCACGAAAAAACATGTGGCAACTCACAAATAAGAAAAATAGGCTACTGTGTATTTACATCAAATACTCACACATACCTACAGCCACAGATATATGAACACAAATACACACCAAGCTCCCACTGCAAGGCCTTTACTGTAAAAGACTGCCAGCCTGACTGACAGAGAGACAAACTCTTCTCTGGGTAGAAATTAGTAAATCAGGCCATGCGGTGACAGAATGGCAGAGTAAGAAGGGTGTAAGGGGAGCAGGAGCCAAAGCATAATTTACCTTCCTTCCATCCAATTTTTTCCTACAGTACATCACAATTTTACCTCCTGTTTTACCTGAAAGTTATGTTTTTTATCTCAATGATATGAATTATCCATCAGGCATATTATCATGGATTTGGAGTACTAATGCATCTGATGGTGGGATATCATATGCAAATATTATAGCCGTCTAGAAGGTTTGTTCATGTGCCTGTGGTTATAGACCGGAGGAGATGTTACTCATCTTTCTAAAACTTTCAAGCCGTCAGCTTGTGCCTTCCAGCACAAACTCACAACCATGCTGCCAAATGAGCCCACTGAAAATTAGACAAAAGCCAGGTTTTCCAACAAATGCACTCCATTCACTCTGCAATGATTAGAGCTGCAACAATTAGTCAAGTAATTGATTAGTCCATCAAAAGAAATTTGATCTCTCACTGCTAGATAATAGATTATTGTTTTAATCCTATTTCATGCAAAAATGTTTGTTTGTTCCAGCTTCTTAAAATCAAGGACGACATTCTACTTAGCCTTTGTCATTTATGTTTGTAAAAGAAGTTATGAACTGTTGATTGGACAAAAGAAGCTATTTGAAGATGTCACTTTGGCCCCTGAGAAATTGTCATGGGCATTTTATCATGCTCGACAAATTAATCAGTAATGAAAATAATTGTTAGTTGCAGCCCAAGCAGCGATCCAACTTCTATGTGAGGGTTTACTCTCATGTGGTTTCCTGAGGCAAAGCTTGAATAACAGACGCATGATTCAAAATCAATGTGAACCCTCTCTTAAGATCTCAGGAGGACACCGTAGTGACTTTGTACTCTAGACTTTGTCCTTTAGTATCTTGTGTACTTACAACCAATCTACATCAAACAACGGTACACAATCAATGAGCATTCTACATTAAGTCACCCCAAGAGATTAGCTTGAACTACTATTATGTAATGGGTATTTTAAATCACATTTTGCATGACAAGAAATACCTAAAGCCGCAGGACTACTTGTGGCTTGAAGCTGATACGATGACACATTTTTTGAGTGAATCCATTAGGATCACAGCAGTCGCGTGTCCCAGCCTTCAGGCCTGCACAAATATGACCTCGTTTTCAAAATTGGCCTCTTTTTTCCAAACCAGCCTTTACTGAAATCATTGAAGAACAATTAGAATAGACATGTACTTAGTGGAAAAAACATTTTAGATATATCACGATTAGAACTTACTGGGACCTACTGTTTTGGGTTTTTTTTACTTTAAACTTTATAGGGAAATAATATGACTTGACATTCACAGCCCGACCCAAGACCACATGTTCACATTTAACTGCAGGTTGTAAGAACACACACATGCAGGACTAAGCCAACCCTAACCATAAAAAAACACCTGCCTCTCAATTTTTTTGCTACACCACAACCGAAATGTTGTGGCAACAGTGGGTGCTGGAATGAGATGCCTTTCCTTAATCCCTCCAATCGCCTGACAGCGGAGAGAAGGTAGACAGAAGAGGAGAGAATCTGAGAGTTATTACTGTCAACAGCTACCGTGTTTGCTGACAGTGCTGGGATGCATGGCGAGAGAGAGAGTGAGAGAGAAAGACAGACAGAGAGAGAGAGAGAGAGAGAGAGAGAGAGACTAGGGGAAAACTGTTTGGATTCTCCTCAAGAGCCATTACCTTTTTATCTCTCTTTAGCATGTTTGTGTGTGTTCCTCCTTCCTTTTCCATCATGCTGGTAGGAAAAGGAATGGAGAATAAAGACACAACAAGACATGCAATCCACTACTAAAATAACACACAAGCACCTTTTCAATTCACATTAGCATGCTTGGTTGTGTTTTGGTAACAGCAATCCATAATGCAGTATACAGCAGCAGATTTTTTTCACTTCACTTTTCCCCTGGATACAAATATTTCAGCATTCACTCTCTCTCTCAAACTGAGTATAGAGAAGCGCTAGCAAGAATTATCACTGGACAAATTTTTCGATATGTGTGCTGATATAATACCTGACTTTCCTTTGATGCCTAACATCCTGGAATACACATATTTTTATATACATGTATTTCTGAAGGGTCAGAGCAGACTCTACCTGCTCAGGAGACTGAGGTCTGACCCTTTTATGCAGCTGTACAACACATTGCCTGATCAAAACACAATCCAAAAACTGGCAAAAATAATTATTTACTTCAGGTTTAAATATCTGATCAATGTTTACAAGACCATAAATATGACCAGGTGTTTGATGCTAATGCCAACTTTCATCATTTTTCACTCAGTGCTACAGACACATTTTGGTCAGTACTGAAACAGAACGATGCCCAGATAGACACATAGACACAATAGGAAAACACATACAAGCGAGTACACTGATAAAATTATAGCACCTGTACATGCAGTCACCAAAGAAACAGGATGGTGATATGTACTGACATCTGTGCTCAATTGTTCACAAAGTTTGCTAACTCAAAATACATAAATATACTACATATGCTCTACAACAGGGGTGCCCACACTTTTTCGGCTTACAAACTACTTTTAAAATGACCAAGTCAAAATGAGCTACCTACATTACAAATGTAAATAACAGAAACATATATTTATTTAGATATATTCTGAGCATACTTTATATATACTGCATGAACCCATACGGCACAACACAATTACGTACATTTTGGTCATTACCTTACCCTAATGACTTGCACTGAACAGAATCAGCCAGGGTTGCATAGCCAATGGAATGGTGGCCCATGTGTTAGAAAAGCTGAGATCTCGAACTGGCTGCCGTGTACGTCAATCAAGAGGCAAACGCCACTGTGAGGATGGATGATAGGCTGGCTCTATTTTTTTTTCGGAATGCCATGCGATCTACCCACACTACCTTTGCGATCGACGTATTGGGCACCCCTGCTCTACAACCACAAACTTTCTTCATCTTTGTTCTAAGCCTGTCACTCATTTGAAATATGAGAAGTATCTTGTTTGTGTGTACAAGTGTGTGTTTGAGTGTAAAGTAGCCTCTGTGCCGGCCTGATCGATGGCCATAATGGAAGATTTGGGCTTAAGGCCATTCACAGCAGCGTCCCCTGGTTACACTAAAGTGCATCAGGGAGTAATTTATTCTTCTGTGACCACTGAAGCGTGTGTGAGGAATGTTTTGTGTGAAAATTCATTCATATAAGTACACCTATACAGTATGTACTTTTATATGTGTGTGTGTGCTTTTGTACAACTCAGTAGGGTAGAGTTTGTAGCGTATTGATCCCAGCTGATACCTCAGGCTCTCCCATCGATCAGCAAAAAGTCTCCAGCTCACTGCTGAGTCTGAGCCAAGCTCTTACTTCATAGCCCCATAGCATCGGAGCATTATCTGAATTAGCTGGAGTCGCAAGCTCAGAGGATATGTCAATATTTCTGCAACAACTATGCCACCACTGACTATACAGCAAACACATGAGGAGAGCTACTTCGAGTCTTTTTTTCATTCTTGCTTTCTTCTCTCTCACTTTCACTCATTGGAAAAATCTTCATTTTAATAAGCCATTTAAGGGGCTTAATAAGTATGAATATCAAATTAAATGTGAAAACGAGAGGTGATTATGTCACTTGTCTGCAATCTGCTGGCTTCAGTTTTCACAGAAACAGGTGACAACATCCTAAATCTAACATGTTCATTCAAAGTGTAAAAACAAGCCAAATGAACTTCTGCACTCTTTTAGGGCTGCAACTAACGATTATTTTTTATTATCAACTGATCTACGGATTAAATGCACGATTAATTGATTAATGGTTGTGTATAAAATTGTGAAAAATCCTCATCAGTTTCCCAGAGCCCAAAATGACATCTTCAAATTTCTTCTGTTGTCCAACTAACAGTCCAAAACATTCATTTACTATAATAAATGGCAAAGAAAGCAGCAAATCTTTACATTTAAGAAGGTGAAAACAGCATGTTTGACATTTTTGCTTGAAAAATGACTGAAATGATTAAATGATTACCAAAATAAGTTTAATTTCCTTTCAGTCGGCTAATTAACTAATCACAGCTCTACTCATTTCCATATGGTGCAGTTAAAAATCTGGAGTCAAATAAATGCCTTTTCTCTCTTCCTTTAATTGTGAAAAACAGTGACTATATGACAGTGACAGTGTCTGCTAAAGCCACCACTCATTCATTTTCCTCTCTAAAGCCATTGTGCCCACAGTGAGATTTCTCACTCTTACACCCCCATACAGAGAGGGAAACTTTAATAAAAGTAATAACCATGGTGATATTGTACACTGCCATCGCAATGAAACGTACACAAACACACAACATATATGTTATAAGCTCACACAAACATGTAAGCGTGTGCACACACACACCTGGCTGTAACCATGGTATTCCCGCTCTACCTCAGGTTGGAGGTGGGAGGATGGCCACCAAAACACAAACCCCCCTGGGGGGCTGAGAAGCTGGGTGACTCAGACATTAGCAAACTCTGCCAAACATGTTCATATCTGTTACTAAGGAGATGGTACAAAAACCTTCAAGAGGTACAGTAACTACAGTGTCTGAAGGACTCAGGCCGGGTAGGAGACAGTTTCTGTCCACTCCTCTGACACATTAACATCAAATAAGGACTTGGTCACACTATATGACTTTCAAAGTTATCAGCTTTCATGTTGCATAGCTTTCTGTCTTATCAGGAAACTTGAAGATGTTGTGGTTTGCTCACAACATGGCTGACAAAGAATCACACTGGATCTTTCACCAATGGAATCCCTGACAAGCCTGCCTGGCCTCCAAACTACTGTTTGTCATGAAAACATATGTGAGAAGTTGACACAGGAAATGACGCAAAATCATGAGCAGGACAGGATTTTTTTTTCTTTTAAAATGGATGTCTGAAACAGACAGTCCGAGTTATCTGTGCGCTCATTGTCACCATGTCAACAAATGTTCAATGTTCAATTCACACACATAAATCAGGGCTAGAATACTGAAGTGTGAACTTGGCATAAATTATAAAGTTTGAGCTTTGACAAGTGACAGCATCAGGGCAATCAATTGAATGTCATTTCTACAGTTTTGAAAACAGTGTGATGGGTGTGGTGCAATGCAGCACTCTTTTTAAACCAGCTATGGAAAGTTGAAATTAAAGATGTGTTTACGAGGCATGTTTAAAGTGAATTATACTTTTGAAATTAAAATAATATTTGTTAACATTTTTAATACTGCCTCAATGGAAGTTGCCAGGATTGTGTTGAGTTTACTGTTAACACAATGCCAAAATGTCTGATCTTTAAATGTAATCATAATCCAACCAGCAGTGATTGAGGCAAACAAAAATAAAACCACAACATTGCATCAAGGTCAGGGCATGGTAACACTGCCAAAATGAACACAGCAACAACTTCAAACATGTACAAACATTTTCAGTTTCAATTTCATTCATTTCCTTCTGCCCAAGCCCTGAGAAGGAATTAGATCCAGAAAATGTTAAGCTTTTACAAGAAGAATTCTATCCAACAATTGACTAACTGCAGCCAAGACAGATTTACATTCCATCACACATACAGGCACATTCACAGCCTCCTATGAACGTTCAAATCAACTCGAATACACTGCACCCTACTGAGCACTCAGATCTGTAGAGCTATGACTGCTGATGCTATCACTGTTAAAAGAAACACTGTAACCTATTTTGCAATCACGGTGCAGCTTCAGGGATGTGACACAATAATGTACAGTCCAACCGTTTTTCATTTGGCATACATTCCCCCTCCATCCACAGCATCCAAATGTGTATTAAGCAACCTCTTCGTGGTAAAAGAAACATGTAACGTGACCTATTTCATTTGATGGGGGTGACACATTTAATTGGATTCCCTGGCAGTGGAGAGGGGCTCCTGAGAACATGTGGCAGACCTGTGAAGCATACAGCCTGTAGCCCACTGTGGGTCACCGGTCTGGCACAAATAAACCACATTCTCTGCGTTTGTCGCCCTGCTCATACGCAGAGAGGAAAATCCTGCCTGAATGAGAGAGAAAGACCTCTTTCAAAGAGGGTTAAGTACACACCAGCCTTGTCCCCTGCTTTTCCTGTCTGCTTCCATTCCATCACGTACACACACACACACACACACACACACACACACTCATATCCAAACACCATACTACAAATGCATGTAATGACTTTAACACCTTATATATGCTGTTAATCTTTGTCAGGTGACTATCCAGGAACAAGACTGCCACATAGGGCAACATAACCCATATACAGTATGAAACACCTCCACAATCAGGAATAACTCAGCATCTTGCCCGTTACAGACAAAATGACAGAAACAGAATGAAACATCTGGAGTATCTGATATCAAATTATCAGATTACACCTTCTTTCCTATAAAACCATCATATTGTACTTCTATATGATCTTTAAGTGTGACTACATATACGTGTTTGCAATAGCTATAAATCACCTGACTGTAAACTTGCTAACATTAGCTTTAGCCTCCCTGGTACTTTTATGTGAGTTTGAGCTTTCTGGGTTTTTACTGATACAGTATTAATTAAGTATTCACATATTACATACACACACACACACTTTTTAACATCATTAAACAGCTCGTTTTAAGTGTACTGAAAGTGACAAACTGGTATGAAACAGCTCTAATTTAGCTGCTAATAGCTTGTTAGGTAAAGTCATTCTGAAACTCGCTTCATTAAATGTGACGTTTTTGACGTTATGTTCGGCTTTAGCCGTTACAAAAAAGAAAAACGCTAAACACAAACTTAAAGCTCAGGTGTTAAAGTGTTCAGGTGTTTTCCTGTAGCCCTGTCGGACTAAAAACACACAAAAAACAGGTTAAACAGCCACATTACCTGCAGGACACCGTGATTTCAACTTTGGTGGCCGGAATGGACGCGTTGAGCGGGTCGAAGTCGCCTATCGACGCCATGTTTAAAAAACTGTTGTTCATCCTGTCAAAAATGTTTTTGTTTCCCTTTTCCCCTCTTCTGTGGTCCGGCCCCCTTTTCTCTCTCGCTCTCTCTCTCTCTCTCGCTCTCTGAGCGACGAAGGAGGAGGACGGGGAGAAGCCGTGTGTGTGCGCGCCTCCTCGGCGAGAAGTGGAGCAAAGGTGCCGAAGAGAGAGGGAGAGAGAGGGGGAGAGAGGCTGGGAGATGTGATGTCACTCCTCCCTCTCTCCTCCTCTTCTTCTCCCTCTTCCCTCTTCTTTCTTAGTGCCATCAGCTCCTTCCCCTCTTTTTCTGTCTTGACTCCCTCCTTTCACTCCAGCTTCAGTTGACTTCTGCTCACTTCATTTCAAATTCAAGATTCACTGGCAGGGAAGTAATGACAATAATACAATCATCAAGAAAATGGAAGGAGTTTGTCATGAATAGTCTTTGCACTCTGTGTGTGCGTGTGTGTGCCCTGAATACATTCACGTCAGCTCAATTCAGTTTACTTCGGTTCAGTTCAATGTGGGCTGCTGGCGTGAAACACATTAATGATTAATATAATCAGGGTTATTGATCAACCTCTCAAAAGTCCCTTAACATTATGGGAGTGCAATACTAAACTGCTGGACTACACCTTTAAGACCTTACTACAAGATTTTCCCCCGACAAATGAGCAAAAAATAGAGTAGTTGCCCAATGTTGGTGATACAGTCTTGGTGTGTGTGTGTGTGTGTGTGCCCTTGATACTCACATTCACTTCAGTTCAGTTCAGTGTGGGTTGCTGACATGAAACACC
Source organism: Centropyge bicolor (assembly GCA_037975185.1). NCBI lineage: Eukaryota > Metazoa > Chordata > Actinopteri > Pomacanthidae > Centropyge > Centropyge bicolor. The sequence continues at coordinate 1,283,117 of JBBMOC010000004.1, read as the reverse complement.
CCTTGCTCCTTTTTGCATGGTCAGATTAACCTGTCAGAGGGCCCCAGGCAAAAATGCACTGTCGAGCCCCTGATGATGTACTCGATGATGTACTTTTTCAGCCTGGCCTTGGACACTTACTTAGAACAGAAAGCTTGAGTTACAGAGCTCAGGTGTGTGAGTTTGAGAGATGTTTCTAGACATATAAAGTATCTAATGTTAACGTTTAATGATAGTATATATCAACCTCTGCAACTTTGATTTTCACACTTGTTTTCTTTCTCTTGTGACTCCCTCAACTTTCGAGAAGTGCAATGCTAAATTGCTGGACTGCACCTTTAAGGCCGTACTACAAGATTGGGGATCTCTCTCTGAACAAAGAGTAGATGCTCATTTGGCCTCATGTTTGTACAGGTTTCCTGGGTGTGTACTGTATGTGTGTGTGTGGACTGCAGAGTGTATGTGCTACGCTCTTCTGCTCTCACTAGTCTGTGAGCACATTATTAGTATTATCGTTATTAGTGTTTGTGTAGAAACACCAATAACTCTCTCTCTCTCTCTCTCTCTCTCTCTCTCTCTCTGCCTCCTCTCTCTCCACACTGTGAAGATAAGCATCTGATTTAATTAACTGAAAGGGAGACCCTCCGCTGGCAGAGAATAGAATGACAGCATGGTGAATGTGAAGGGATAAGGAGGAGACTCACATTATTAGGACATTGTGTGTATGTGTGTGTTTCACATAGACACCTAGAGAATATTTAAAAAGTTTTGCTCTAGGTGTGTGTGTGTGTGTGTGTGCCATCGAAAGCAGATACTGTGCTGTGTGTGTGTGTGTGTGTGCTGTGTGTGTGTGTGTGTGTGTGTGTGTGTGTGTGTGTGTGTGTGCGTGCGTGTGTGTGTGTGCGTGCGTGCGTGCGTGCGTGCGTGCGTGCGTGCGTGCGTGCGTGCATGCGTGTAAGTATAGATGGGTACAACAGAACACACTCTTCCTCACAAGTATCCCAAAGTTCCCTGCTGGTTAGAGAGAGTCTGCTCACTTTTGCTATTTGCAGTATAAATGTGTGTATGTGTGTGCATTATGTTTAGATGACAGGATTCATAGGATTTTAGAATGACACATCTTGCTTATTACTCACTATGATTACTGGCAAACCACGTCTCTAAATATAGCCGTCTTACTGACACACATGCACAGACACACCCTGGACTAGATGTGTGGCATGGTGGCAAAAACCAATCAGGCGCCTTTGGGCAAACATCATGCCATGGACCTGACCACATGGGTGGGTTTGGTGGACGGATTCATACACACGGAGGGGCAATCATTAATGGACACACACCAAAGCAAACATACACACATACGTAAACAGTGGTTACAGAGGGAAGACAGAGGCCACTTGTGGGAGCAAACATCACATCATCACCACCTGACTGTAGCACCATGCAGGCAGGCTCACAGAGGACTGGAGATCTGAATTTCAGTCATGCCAAGGAGAAGATGTAAATAACTGTAAACAGTTGTACAGTCACCAAAATGAACAAAGTCATATACTACATATGGACAATGTTGCTTCATATTTTTGACTGGAAAGGTTTGGATCATTTTTGGATAGGTTTTTTGGACACTTATCTACCCCTCGATTTTATTATACCAAATTCAAATTCCCTCGTTTTGAGGTTGGTTGTATTTGTAATTATGTTTGTCATAAACTCTAATGGTTTATCTGCCTGAAAAAAAAAACATTATTTCTTGTAACAGTGGAAAGCATAATTGAACTATTTTGTAGAGGTTCTGGATAGGATTGGCACAAAAAAGGAAAAAATATTCAATTTAAGCTGCTAACCATGGTTCTGTGATGTTCACATGAGAAGCTACAGCACTGCCACTGTACAAGGGGTTAAAGATGCATAGTACACACATACGTTCAGTCCAAGCTGTAAGAATGTTGATGCCTGTTAATCATAATTCAGCTTCTAAATCCCTGAACATGCATAAAACATGAAGCCATTTGTTGCAAATAAATTGGTGCGTAATTATTATACATGATCATAACATCATGCAGCTGCATTAAAGGACCACCTACAACACAGCACGTTCACTGCTAATGTGTTTGTATGTTCATAATGTATAAATGCTTGTTGAGTCTCTTATGCAAATATTTTGCTGAAATTTATGGTGCAATGAATATTTATGAACGTATCATCCATCTCAGTTGAGATCTAATGGGATGCTGCATTTACTTACATCTAACACTTCCATGAACAAAATGATATATACAGGATCTGGACAAGTAGATCCAGGCACTCCAGGCACATAATTGTCAACAACAATCTCACAGAAATGTCCATTTAGTAGCTAATGCTGGACCTTTCAGTCATATCACAAGATCTTCATCAGCAGAATTTTCCCACTTGTCACAGAATTGTAAAGGTAAAAAGCTCCATTTTAAAAGCTGAGGTTCAAAGTTCATTCTGGTTCTTGGACACAGAGGTTGAGGAAACAGTTTGTGTGGCCATTTAGTAGCTGCTCTGGAGCTTTTGATCATCTATGTTTTAGTTTGTACTGCAAATGACTGATAAAGACATCTGGTTGAAAAAAAGTTTAGCTAACCTGTCAGGATTGAAAACCAGTGTTTGGGGTCTGATATAAAAAAGGCTGATGTTTATTTGAATCAACCATTGCAAAAGCATTGGACAAGCGCTTCATCTGGACGCATGGTATCACAAACATGCTGTAAAATGTCACTCTGCGAGGCTGCACTAAGATGTTCAGCAGGAAATACCTCGTTGGTTCTAATTAGAACCAAACAGAAAGTACAGCTGAGGCTGATGGGAATGTCACATAGTTTTACAAGTATTTGCAAGATATGCATCGCTGGCATGGTCACAAACCCCTGCCGTAATAGCTACAAATGTTTCCTACATCTGGCATGTAGACAGACCGCTTAGATTTAAAAATGAGACAGGTCTGACTTGGTACAGAAAAATTGCTTGCCTTGTGTTTCAGCTCAGACATGCCTACATTTCCTCCCAGGTTACGATTTCCGATCTGCTCATTCATTCTCTACTACACCAGGTCCAACTAGAGAGCTCTCTGGGTTTAATAGTCGCTAACACTTGCCACACAATTGATATTGACTTGCACTCGAGAACTTCCGTCTGTCCCATATATACAAGAACACACACTCACTACTGCTCTATCAGCTCTATCTCACTATCATCTCATCCTGTTCACATGCATATCAAGAGCTCCTGCTTGGTGTTCATCTCCCATAGTTCCTCATAATCTCCTCCAGAGACGTGTGAACTCAAGAAGATTCAGTAAGTGAAACACAGATGTCATATCTTCCAAAGGCTCTGCCCTCTAATTTCATGCTAAAACGCCTTCACCGGCACATTAAAAATGTTGTTCTTCCCAATCTGTTTTGCTTGATAACCGAGATATGCCGAGAGGGGACGAGGTTGATTTCTGTAGGCACATTAGGAGAGCGAGCGGCAGTATCACGGCTCATCAGTTCTGGTCATAAAGCAAAGCAGCGCTGGTATTTTTAGCCGGAGGATTCACTCTGCGGACGCTCGGAGATAGGAGCCGGGGTGGTGAATATTGACCCTGTCCTCCTGAGCCTCATTGCAGCTCAGATAAACGTCCTTAACTACCACTTGGCTGTCTAAGCCAACACCTTATCTCTTCCCTCTTTCCCTGTTTCTGTCTCTATCTCAGACACATCTTCTCCCGACTATTCTGCCTTTGTTTTCCACATGGCTGTCAAACAAATGAAATGCAAATTACATGTGCGAATAGCTGGCTGGGTGTCAGAAAACAAAGCATTCTTCCAGCTATTAACGCCCGAATATATTTCATGATTTCATCCAAAAGGTGAAAACAGAAAAATGGAACAGGAAATTTCTCTAATGCACCAACTAATGGCCAAATAATAACACTGAAAAGATCATCCAAAGCACATCAAAGTACATCATTATATATTGGACAAATGGATTTATCTCGCTGTTTTTATGTCATTTCTCTAAAGGGAACCTGGTGCACACACACACTCACAAACCTTAATCACATTGCAGGCCATTTCACACAGAAATTAACCTGCATTGATTTTAAGCCCCCTCAGTTAATACAAAGCACCTGCAGCTGTACAAATCACATTATTCAGACAGATCTAACTGTGAAACGAGAGCATCCGGCGGGGGCCCCGCACCCCTCGCCAATCAATGTGTTCACTGAACAGATTACAGGAGGACACTTTATCCCAACTCATCATACATCACACCACAATTAAAGTGAAAGTGGAACTCTCGGCCCACGCTACCTCTGTGAGAAGTTGTTATTGATTCCTGGTGAAACTCGATCATCTGGCTTGTACAGGAGAGTGCCAGGAAGTATGCATTGCCGCAGACAGTAAACATCCCGAGGAGCTGGACGAACAATGGCTTGGTGGTGAAGTATGAAAGCTATTTTTAGGAGGACATGCAGGTGTTTTCCAAGAACCTGTTTCCTTTTTAAGATTTCTGTGACTCAGTGACCTGCGCCTGCATCATAAACGTGAGCAACTGTGGGTGTTAATGGTTTGATAGATGGTAGACATGACACTCGTAGGAGGTCACACTGTAGTCCAATGTTGACTCAAGTGAACATGTGATAGGAAAAAGTGAGTCAAGTTTCTGGTAATCTTGCATCTGGAGTAGGGTTAATTTCCAGGCTGATGTTAAAAATAGTCATGTCAAAGTAGTAGCAGTAATATGCTTATTCAATTCCTTTCTGAGATTAAGATGAATAGAAGAAGAATAGAGAAGCCAACCCATGGTTTCAGCAATAAAACAAATAAGCATATATCCCATAATGTCAAACTATTCCTTTAAGGTTAAAGGTCAGACAAGAAGATGGGGCTAGAGTTTCAATACTTTAAATGTTGCAATACAATGAAACAAGGTTACTTGTACAATACACAACTAATGTGATCCTCCATTATATGCATTGGCTTGTGTTAGAACCAAATACAGTACGGATTTCCAAGCTGACAATATTATGACATGAATGTAAATCAATGACCCTTCTCACAATGAGAAGTAATGAGTTTCCTGCCAAAAACAACAGAGAAAGGAAATCAGATGTGTTGAGTTAATCAGGTTGAAAGATGCACTGTGGGGGGTGGGGTAGGGGTGGGGGGTCGTGCCGTCTGAAAGCACTCATTAGAAAAATATAAAGCACAATAGAGGAAGAAGTTCGACGCAGCACACACGAGGCAGCGCGAGGCGGGCCACGAGTCGATGCTGTGCTCCTGCGAGGCCAATTAACACTCTGCTGCTCTTAGTACGGCTCAACATTAAATATTGATCCTTCCATCACTGTTCACATTAATTTGTATCTTCAGGGGGAGTTTCTTACCCTTTCCTGCCCCTCTCTGTCTCTGTCAGTGTCTATTGCTCTGGAGTAAATCATAGGATACCATATTACTGCCTGAAGTTGTAATTAAAGGAGGGACGAGACCGGCGGCAGACGAATGATGATTTAGTGAGAGCAGAGAGGAGACACAGATTGTGTCATTTGTTCTGAAGTAATATGCTAGATAATGTATCTATAGTGAGTCATGAGTTTTCTGGACACAGCACTCTGTTATTCTCCTATTTATAAAACTTGGGATGCTTGGAGATGACCAAACAAGTAAAGCTAATTAAATTAAGAAAATGATAAATAAACTGCCTGCAGCTGCTTTTATTACCCATCTGATATGATCAGACCTTTTGTCAAGGAAACACTCCCAAATACAAAAGTTGCCAGAACCTCAAATCTAATATGATTGCCAATACACCTCCTGCCATTATACAGTACTACCACCATGTGGTCATAATGTATTAATACATGATTAGGAAAAAAAGACAACAGTTGTAAAATCGTCATTTACTTTTAAATTTATTTTCACATTGCTTCTGATAATTCAACAGAAACTGTGCACAAGAGAATCAGCAGGAAACAACAGTCGTATTTACACAAGAGGAGATTTACACAGGAGCAAGATTTACAGTCGAATTTCAAAATAAGATACAACTACAAATAGAGGGATGATTAAGATTTTAGGCAGCCTCTGATTCATTATCAATTAGGGACACTTCGAGCTCATGATGTTTCTTTTTGGGATCATTTATTTTGCAATTCAAGTGCAAGTCAATGAGACTGAAAACCAGTTTTTTGTAACTATTCTATTTCAGTCCTGTGTATTAAACTGTGTTATGAGACAATGAGGGTAAAACTGATTTAAAGTTGCAAATAATGAGATTTTTCAGTGCAATTATTTTAGTCCCGTTGACTTTACCATTGCTAACAAATCTCCCTCCAATATCCAAACCAGAGCAGGAAGTGTGTTTCCAATAAATTTAAAGGATGCTCATGATACAGTCATTCATAATAAAATGGCTATGAAGAGATAGTCCACATTTACAGCCCACAGTTTAGGATTTATTACAGGCACTGATAATGCACCTCTGATTATAGAGAAATCCACCCCATTGTATTCTGTGCAGTCCATCATCTGTGATGCAAAGATATCTGAGGCATTGGATGGGGATGAGTTCGAAATCACTGATTGATAAGGAAGACATGACAGCAGAGTCAATAATGAAGGAAAAAATAAATAAATAGCATTTTAGATAGATATTTAAGAGATTGAATGATGTTGGATATGGTTAACTGCAGTGTGTGTGCGGTTCACAGACGACAGCACAGGTGGACAGTACATGGATAAAGGAATGAGAACTCCACACACATACACACATCTGTCAGGAACAGACACTGACTGGAGGAATTACAAGGCTTGAGTCCACCAACATGAATGTTTTGAGTCTGTACAGCTACACGCCTGAAGCGAAGGTTTCCTGAAAGCACTTGCTGCCAGAGTTGTCCTTCAGCTTTAAAAGTGTTGCACAGCGAGAGAAAGCACAAACTCAGCAGGTAACCTTTTCAATGGAAGAGCCCAATTCCTGGGAGTGGACGAATGCTTGCGGGGGACCTAAGAGATGCAGGGTCAGATAAACCAGAGGGGAGTGTGCTGACAGCAAAATAAAACCAGACAGTGAAGGAAACCAAAAACCACTTAAGGCCTCAAACGCTTACAGAAAATTCTGTGTATCAAACAGTGAATACTGAACTGAGAAACCCAGCTCATCATTGACTGAAATATCAAAGATGTGTGAGCAACGCTGACATCTGAATATTTGCATCTGGATGTAACAGCTATTCTGCCTGGTGTTAAAAAAAAGTCGATTTACACATGAAAGCAGGTTTTAACTGTAGGTTTTTCTTTGAGAAGTTGTTCAGAAACAATCTGAATTTTGACATCTGTTTGACCGTCTGCACAATCATTATATCAGAGGTTACAAAAACAAAAAAACAAAACATCAAATTTGAGAAGCAGCTGTCAAACCCATACTGCAGTGACTACACTAGCTATTTAAGGCTAGCTGGTGAAAGGTAATTTATCCATATATTAATTTCCCCTGCATTTAAAATCTCAGCAATTGATTTTTATCACACCACATAAATAAGGCAGTAGCTAAATCAGATCATAATAGAGAACTAAGCCGCTTTCAAACTTGAGTATCTTGGAATATTGAGACATAATAACAGCAGCTGATTTTAATGAAGACTGATTTAACACTGATTAAAACACTACAGGACATACAGAAATTTGACTTAGGAAAAGGGACCCAGTCGACCCCGTTCTCCTAGAGGGTTTGGCAGTAACAGCTGAAGAATAACAGCATCACAGTCTCAGTAGTTATTTGGTCCTGGTTGCAGTGAACACACACACGCATACCCCAAAACCTGGAGAGCAAATACACATCATGTGAACACACCAGACAGACTCACAGTAATTGCTGGTGAGCGGGAGATCTCCGTGTCTGGTCTTGGGGGACACAGACTCTTTCATTGATCTTAGCTTTGATGGGCAATAATGCGAGGAAGCCAAGCGTGTAACCAAAACCAGCATCTCCAAAATTCACCGAACGCATCGAAGGTATCCATGTTGTCTAGTGCTGAACTGAAGAGAGGAATGTAGAAAGCACAGGAGAGCCATATTTTCACTTTCATCTTATTGTTTTCTGTGGCAGATATGAAAGATACTGTCCATAGCAGCTGCTCTGTAGTAGCTCTGCTGGAGGCTTCAGATCCAACTTGACCTAAAACATCAGTGAGTACACTCATTCTGGAAACAGTCGCATCTAATTAGACTTCCCTGAAACTAATCCCCGTGGACCATCAGCAAAGGATCAGTGTTGTTTAAAGATGATATTTCAGGCTGGCAAACTTTCAGGCTCCAGACTCACTTCCAGCACAAGTTATCCATCAAAGCTCATGGGAGGTGGAGCTGCCTCACAGACAGTTATAATTGGGTAAAGGCCGGGAGACTATTCTCGATTTCAGGTCTGGGAATCATGAGGAAGCAGGTGTCAGTGGACTCCTTCCTCCAGAGATCCTTTGGCTTCCCAAATCTTCACTGTGCGATCACTGACGAAAAAACACACACATTCAAGAACAGCTCATTATAATCAATACTGGCTTCAGATTCAGTATTTTTGACAGAATTGCATCACCACAGAATTCAGATGAGCACGTTCTGTGACTCACTCCGAGGCAGTGAACAGTTGGCTGCCGTTGGTGGCCAGGCCGTTGATGGGACTGTCGTGTCCCCGGACCTCGCCGAGGGGCGCAAGTGAGTCGGCGTGCCAGAGGCGCAGCAGCCCTCCCCTGCATCCGCTGAGCAGCACCGGGGAGCCGGGCACCACGCCCAGAGCGCTGACCCAGTCTGCCTGAGCGCTGACAGACTGCTAGAGGAAACGACAGCAAGAGTTTATTCTGGATCTCAGATCATACCGGAGTCATTAAACAAGTTTTTTCAGCTGATGCAAATTGAAATCTGGGGGAGGGGGGGAGCGTCTACAGCTCCTGAGTGTACTGTAAACTACAACCTTGATTCCAAAAAAGTTTGGACGCTGTGTAAAACATATAAAAACAAAAGATAATTCTTTGCAAATTAACTGTGTTTACTTTCCCTGTCTTTCGCTGCTTCTGTCCCAACTTGTTTGAAGCTGGCATCAAATTCAGAATAAGCAGATATTTACAAAAATTAGTGAAATTCATGAGGTCAAAAATTCTTTGTGCTGTTTTCAACAAATGATCACATGACGTTTTATTCATCATTTACACAGGTAGTAAACATTAGTTTTTTTTCCCATCAGTAATGTTTTATTGAAATAAAACAAGCATAATTTAAAAGCCATTAGCTTCCAATGGCAGAGTTCAGGGCTGTGGGTTGTAGCAAAACTTCACATATTTCTCATCTAAAGATTTGTGGGGATGTGTGGAAATGACTAATTTAATCCAAGCGTTATTTCCAGATGAAAACATGTTTTACTGTGTGCTCATAAATATATATATACAGTAGAGTCCAAAAGCAAGTAAACATTTGGACTCAGCATTGCATACTGCTGTGGTATCAGTGATACCTGTAGCAGCTGTTTACTGGCCAAGTCCCACTTCTTGATGTAGTAGTCTCTGGAGCCGCTGTAGAAAACATCTCCGTGGACGGCCAGAGACTCCACGCCATCCTGATGAGCGGGATCAAACGTGTGGCTGGAGGTGATGCTGCCCTGAGCACCTTCTGCCACCTCGAACATCTGGGTCAAAAAATGTTTATTGCATACACACAGAAATGGGAATGTCATTACAGTTATATATGTGTGTGTGTGTGTGTGTGTTACTTTAACATGATGGTCTTTGGAGCCAGTGAGGACAACATCCTGTCCATTAGCCAATTTGTCAACAGTCAGACACATGACAGGTCCCAAGTGTCCAGTCAGCTTCCCTGTGGACACAAACCTACGGAGAGAAAAAAAGAAAATAGATGAAGTCTTTTCTCTATGAATAGTTTGTACAACTCAAAATCTAATCTGTGTTTGAACCTACTTGCGGAGGTCCCACATGCGAACAGCATTGCCAGCAGCAGCATAGAGGAAAGAGCCTGAAGGATTGAGAGAGATCTGGTTGATCTGACTCTCTCCTGGCGGGATGGATAAACTCCTGACAGAGGAACAGATGTCCCCTGAACCAACCTGTCCCGACGACCTGGCATCCACAAAAATATAAAATCCTCATGAAGGGCTTTATACTTAGACAACTACAAAGATACTGAGAAGAAGAATGGTGGTTACTTACGTCAGGGAGCGGATACACTTGGCAGAGTCTCGTATATCCCACACTTTGATGTAAGCAGTGGAAACGGTGAAGACGAGACTAGAAGTGTACCTGACTGAGGCCACACTGCTGGGATGATCGGCCAGAGACATGATCTCCTGACCCGTCACCAAGTTCCACACTTTACACGTACGGTCTGCAGACACGCAAGAAGCACATGTTAGACAAGAGATGAAAGTAATATCTTGAGACAGAGGTTGTTATGAGCTGCAAATAATTTTGTTTTTTTTTCACCTTTGGATCCTGTGAAGAGCAGATCATCTGTGGCATCTACGCAGAGGACAGGTTTGGTGTGCCCCTCTGCGACATAGACGCACTGAAGTTTGGCCCCGCGGCTGTTCTTAGGGGCCGTCACAGGGTTGATAACACCTCTAGAAAACATGTGATGAGATATAAGCAAGATACCTTTAAGTTTGTATTTGAAAAAGAAGAGGCCCAATGGATTCCTAATTAAAAAGCAGACAGAAGATATGAGATGAACATTACCTATGGCCTTCAAATACAGGCGACTCCTCCAACCTGAATAAGAAAAAAAAGTAACATAAAATAAGTTCATTAAAAAAATTTTCTCTGCTCAGGAAAAAAAAATCAAAATTTTGAAAAAAAAAAAATTAAATGTTTTTGTGATCATGATATATTGGCTTTCTAAACAAGTTGATATTTTTCACATCATCATGGCTGGCTCCATCACTTACGGTGATTTGTAGTCGCTGCCTTTAGTTTTGGTCTCTACTGTGCAAACTGGAAGTGTGTGTGTGGGCGCTGGGATGTGTGTCGCCGTGGGTCCTTTCTCTTGCGCCTTCCTTCGGTTGAGGGGTGAGCGCTCCAGCTGCCTCCTCTCGGTCCCTGTGGGCGACCTGGATCCAGAACTACAGACGATAAAAGTGGCAGGAGTCATTTTGTACTTTGGTATAAAATTTCTTGCGAGCAACAATATGCAATATTTCAGAGCTGCTCAGAACTGAACGAAGAACTTGTGACAAAATAAATATCTTGGGATATTTGTCTACCACTGAGAAATGTTGCCTTAAACACTCACATGCCAGCTGGCCTGGCAGACAGTGCCGATGGGGAAACGGTTTGCTCGCGGTCGGGGGTCTGACCGAGCGTGTGGCCCTGCATGTCTGCCGGCCCTTCCAGACGCTCTGAGAGGGGCAGCAGAGGGGCCGAGAAGTCTCCGGTGGGGGACTCGCAGGACGGATCTCCACTGCTGGCGTACAGCAGCTCCATCTGGGTGGTGGTCCGCCTGCGAGCCTGAGGGAACACAAAAGTTTGTCCAAATATTCAGCCGTCTCACAAGCCAGTGGACCAGTTAGTAACTCATTCCAAGTCCTATAAATAACTTCTGTGGAATGGAAAAAGTTGGAATTACAGGAAGTGAAATGCTTTGTTTCTGACATTTACTGTTAGAATAGTATATTGGACAGAGTACATATGTCTACTACTTTTTTACAGTGTATCATGCAAATGTGTTACCTTGCTTCTCGGTCTGGTTTCACCACATAACTTCATTAGATCGGATGCCAGAGAGCTGAAACAAAGTCATGGATTTTACATTTATCGTCCTTGTTTAGTGTGTAAGCATGGCAACATTTGCTCATTAACACTGAGAACAAAGTACATTGCAGGCTGAGGTCATTAGTGGTGCAAATATATGATCATAAACCTAACTACTGCACAAAATGTTGCACTATTGATGATGCTGAATGAAGGGACTACCAAAACTGTTCAGCCAGGACCACAGTGTTGGACAGACCGACTGACGCGTTGCTGGCATGATAAATAACATGGCTCTAAAACTAAAAGATGTGTGAAATGTAAAGAATAATAACACTTGGCTCTGACTCCAACTTTGACATTTTTTTGTATTTGTATTTTCATTTCATTTCATTTTTTTCTCATCCCACATGTACATAAATGCCCATGATGTTTTAATTGTACAAATAAACCAAACTGTTACTGTATTAAACCTCAGTACTGAGCAGAACAAGCAGTTTAGATCATCGGTGGATATTTCTGTATTAGACACTGTATAAGTGGCATCTAGCTATGCTGACACACGTCAATTCTAATTCCTTCCCATATATAATATATAGATGTCTAAGGGCCCTATACAGCCAAGGTCCACCCACACAGATATTTTCACTTACATAAGACCTCCTGACCTGACATGTTCTGACTGTTTAACATACACCTTTATCTGCATTAAAGCAGTTTGGTAACATCAAGTAACTCCCAGCTCTTCCAGACATCAACCTGAGCAGCGGGTCAATTAGCCAGAATTTAAAACACATGCGTGCAGCAGCTTTGGAGACACAAAGACTGCTCGGATGCTAAAGCCCTTTTCTACAGCACAGGTGAAATGAATGACACCAACAATGGGCTGGTTCATTTATCAGTGAGTCAGTATATAGAACACCAAGATAGTGGAGGTGACATGCCTAAATGGATTAATGATCAATTACACCTATGCTTTTTCCACTATAGCATGAAAAAAAAAGACTTAATGTAAACATAATACATGAGAATGTAAATCTGTTTTTCAGCACAGTTTGAACGCAAAATGTGCTGTTGAATTTAAAAGAAAAAGTGTACTGTGTGTCTGTATTTACCTGCCCTCTGTGGCCGGACTGGGGGTGGACTCGTCACTACTGCTCTCATCTCCATTCTCTGTAAAAGACACATCGTGAAAAATAAGAGTTCTCACTTTGTTTGCAAAGCATGTAAGCATTTTTCCTTCATGTTGCTATGCATCTGCAACAAAATATACGTTCAAGAGAGCTAAATAATACAGCACAACAATTACAGCTTCAGTAGCTCATAACAGGGTCAGAGGTCACAAGGTTTAGTTTTAGATAAAGGGGGACCATCATTAGTGTAATGCGACTGGGAGCTACAGTGCTGGAGCATTGATCCTGTGTCAAGAAAGAATGGAGATAGCATGAGAGAGGCGGGGAGATACAAACCACAGAAATGCACACACGCAAACTGAGACTTTAGCTTTGAGTCTGGCTCCAGCGTGAATTTTCACTGCCGTTTAGTTTTAGCGACGACAACCTGTGTTTAAGTGGCACTTGCTAGCGAGGTGGGGGTGACTTAACACATCATGCATGTCACGGCAGAGTTACCTCTACTGGTTAGTTTTTAAAAGGAGGACAGAGGGTTGATGCACACTACAAGATTTCTGAGTCTAGTGTGGAAATAAAGATAATATAAGCACATTTAATGGATCAGTCAGTTTCCATACAATAACTGTGCAAGTGCATCTTGTCTTGAGTCTCTGTCATTTCCAAGGTAAAATTAGAGGGAATGTTGCTCAACTAAAAATGAGGCAAAACAAAAGTTTAAAATGCACTGACGGGTTGAAAAAGGCTGCAAATATTTTATTTAACAAAAGGAAAGTATTCCCTTTAATGTTGTGATATTTTTTAAATAGAGGCAAATTTAGTGGAAATCTTGTAGTGCCCATGTGCCACGCTCTCTCAAACACGGCCACATTGCTATGCATCTCATACTCACCTGGTGACAGGTAACCTAACTCTGAGTTCACACCAACACAACAAACAAAGAAAACAGTCGAATCAAAATCAAACCCAAAGATGAGAAAAGGGCGACTTTTTATTTTGCAGGCCTGATTTTCTCACTTTAAGACATAAGACAGAGTATCCATACAAAGAAAACTGAGGCCTTCAAAATAAAATGCAGCCACATGGTGAAAGAAATGATGATTAAAAAAGGTGATTGTGATGGACATGCTCAGGCTGGTATCGACCTGTGGATGTTTCCCACCTTGCAGAGCGCTGCCCAGCAGAGCGTCCAGCTCCGGATTGATCTCGGCTTTCTCCTTCAGCATGTGGAACAGCAGCTGGTTCTGGGTGGCGCTGTTGACCTCGGTCTGCTTCAACCTGCCCTCCATCACCTTCAGCTGGGAATCCTTCTGAGACGCCTGCAGACCCTGACAGTGAACACACAGCAGACACTGGAGATGCAGTAATACGTTTGAATTTCTTTTGCATCTCACAGACAATAAACTTAATGAAGGCATTGTGTCTTCACTTTTACTAGTCTATGTCGTTCTACTTCCACTTCTTCATTTACTCATTGCTGCTGGGCTGAACGCGTTTCCTCACTATACCAATTAGGTTTCATCAAATCTAATCTTATCTAATCTAATTGAAACTTAATTTAATCAAGTTGTTCCATTTAAAGTCTCATTGACTTCAATCTTATAAAAGGAGCCATGGATATGAAAGGGACATCACAGCGAGCAGACAAGCTGAATACAAGTAGGAACAATGACCAACAATATGCAGGACAATGCAATCAAATTCATATAGCCCATTTATTTAGAAGGAGTTGAGTATCAAATAAGTAATGAAAAAAGGAGTTCATGTTATCTTGGAACTGAGCTATGCTGGATTTACATACTGGGGTTGGCATGACTCATAATAAATCTTATACAATAAAGACTTTATCAGGTGACCTAAGCTGTACGTTATCATAACAAAGAAAGCTGACTGTTGGCAGCATGTGAAAGCAAACAAAGACAAACTAATAAAATTACGACTGAAATAATCTTAGGTCATTCGGTACCTTATTGATGGCCATAGTCATGAAATGGTCCAGAAGGAAGCGGGCCTCTGATAAATTACAGGAGCTGATCACTGCGGTCACATCCACTGTGTCCTCCTGCGGTCAGTGAACACATTCAAGAAAGTGGCATCAGTGAAACTCAGTCATAGGAAAATGTATTTGATTATAGTATCTTCACCATGAAGTGTAGAGTTATAGCAATTTGCCTGTTATTTCGGGAAGTTGCACTACAGCTATAAATGGTAATGACTTCCTGTTTACATAAGTGATTGCGTCTGATTGGGCAACAAGTGTTCAACAAGAGCAACAAGAGCTTCAAGTGTTTCCTTCCAACCAATTTACATGTTAAATGCGCTTTTTGTTTGTTTTCGTTGGAGCAGTTTTTTGTATGTGTGAACCATCATGGAATATCATGAACATCATGGAGTGCCCACACAGGTATTCAACATATCAGCTTACAGCACATTATAACAGTGCTGTCAGTGTTAAACACCAGTGACTGAAGAGGACAGGATTTTTACATTTCAAACCGCCACCATTTTTCATCCTTCCTGTAGGAGCCTAAATGCAATTTAGTTGATTAAGATGTGGATAATAATTTAAATTCTTGGTGATTTGGGTTTATTTGGATAAAATTATTATTTACAGTATTTACAGATTTAAAATGTTTACAGTTCATAAATAAGTTAATATTTCATGCTTTTTATTGATGTCGGTGGATCATTTAAAGCAGGTGTATTTCTCATGGTTTTGCATGCTTCATTGCCTTTGGATTAGCGAGTTATGGTGTGGGTGTGGCTACCTGGCATCTCTCAGATTAGCGAGCATGGAGTGGAGCCACACAGTTTTTTGACCTCGCTTTAGCCCTTTTTGTTGCTGGATATATTTCATTTTTTCATATTAGCTTTATCTGTTTTGTACCAATGTTGCATTTTTGAAGTAAACAGTTTAAAGAAGTTGGATCTCATGGAGTTATTCTTATTTTTTTACAGATGTGGATTATAAGGACAGAGGGGACGATGAGAGCGTGAAACTAAGGCTTCGTTAATCAGGAACGTACACGTCCTATCACTGCTGTAACTTCTGATTGTTTGTTGCTTAAGCTCAATAGCAATTCACTAAAAACTCCATACAGAGCACCATGAGAGTTTGTGACTTTGTGAAATGACATTCATAAACTGCTGTTCAGTGTGCATCATTAGGCTGCAGTTTTTGGATGTATGAATGGGCAACACTGCCACCATTTTATTGAGTCATTGTTATTCTGACTAATAAGCATCTAATGCTTATTTTTCTAGGGTCCAAAAAAGCTGTCAGTGGTGCCGAACTGTGCAATTATTTCCCTATTTTTTGCCTGAGGGCAACAGTCCAGTACAGCCATACACCAGCTAATGAGTGGCACATCACTGTGTACTCTGCATCAACTGTGTTTATACAGTAAACACATGATGATTGATGAGATGCTTTGAAAAACCTGCACCTTGGCCTCCTCCATCTGCATGATGTTGGCCTGGCAGTCGGCGATGCTGTCGTTGATGTAGTCGATGTTGGCGCCCAGAGACTCCAGCTCCTCGTTCAGGGAGGCCAGGGAGCGGTCGGCGTCCGCACCCTCCACCGCCATCTTTTCTCTCTTCCTGGACACTCGCTCCCTCCGTCTGGTCAGCTCCTCCCGTTGCTGAAGCGGTGGCGGAGTTAAGGGAGAGGGAATTGAGAGGAGACAGGAAATCAATTTGTCAGCCCTGATTCTGAACTGAAGGTTCCTTGAACTATATTCTACATCTTGAATCTGATGATGTGATGCGTTACCTTCAGCAGTCTGTTCATATCTGACTCCATGTTTGAGATGGTCATCCTCTGCATGATGATGTCAGTGACACGTCTCTCCAGTGACTGCCACTTGGCTCTGGCTGTCCTGCTGAGGTAGATACTTCCCATCCGCACTGGGGAACTCCTGTGGAGATACACGTGGCTCTTTTAGAGTTGTTAAAACACACACTCAACTGTATAATACACACCTCGACACACATGCTCAGATGTCGCACCTGGCTCCATTGGACGGGGACGCTCCAGAGGTGTGCGTCCTCCCGGGGGTCGCTCTGTGTGACGGCTCCTGGAGAGGTTCAGGTAAGCTCACCTTCCTGCTCACCTTCCCGGACACGGGCCTCACCTGCCTCCTGAGAGCTGTCACCTGTGCACAAGAGACAGTCATTTTGCACATCAGAATGAAACAAAAACAGATGGAAACCTTGTGATACTGTCCACACTCTCCCCTGTGTGAGTGTGTGTGTCTCACCTCTTCATTCTTCCTGCGAAGTATCAGCTCCTGTTGTCTTTTCTGGGCCTCCATCTGCTTCAGTTGGTGCTGCGAGAAGACATTAATTTCATGTCAACTGCAGTGGGAAAGTGAAGGATTGGTGACCGCTGACCTTAAGTATGTCATCATGATATTAAGTATATCAACATTTCTTATTTTCAGTAAAGCAGGAGTTTATAATATTGACCTTTGAAACACAATCACCATTGAACTTGCAGTAAATTTAAGAACACTATGATATGAATGTCTTTTCATGTGTATCAACCTAAAAACCTTCAGTTTAGATGGGTTTACACATGATTTTATCTTTGCATATCTGTAAAATCAATCAAATAAAAGTACTTTGATAAATAGTCTAAAACGATAAAAAGAAAAAAAGAAGACCCCTGTGTGAATGTTTCCATCCCTCTCACCTCTGCTCTGCGCTGGTCTTTCTTCAGAGAGGCGATCTCCCTGTTCCTCCTGCACTCCGTGGCTCTGTTCCTCTCCTGCTGCTCCTTCATCTGACGCATCAGCGCCACCTGGTGCGAAAAGTGCAACGCAGCAGGAGAACGTCAGCACTGCAACGAAGTGTGAAAGAGAAAGTGGAAAAAAAAGTCTCCTTTTACCTTGGTTTTCTTCATCTCGGTCACATCCAGCTGGAGTTTCTTGAGCTGCTTCTCGTACTGCGACTGGTTCTTCAGCAGGCGGGCGTGCTCCTTCTGAGCCGACTGCAGCTTCTGCAGCTCCTTGTTCATGGAGCTCAGCTTCCTCTCGTACTCCGCTTTGATCCTCTTGGTCTTCTCCTCTGTGCCGGACTCCACCGAACCTGCAGACGAACAAGAAAACAATGAAATCATATCCTCTCATTTGTGTTTGCTTCTTTATCTAATCTATTTCAGGGGCACCAATTTAAAGGCCCTCCACTGTCTCTTACCCATGTTGTGCAGCACCTTGTCCCTCTCCAGCTGCGTGTCTTTGATTTTGTTCTGCAGCATCATCAGCTTCTGCTCGTACTGCTGCTTGAGAGTGTGCAGACGCCGCTGGCTGTTCTCCAGCTCGTCGATCAGCTTCTGCTTGATGGCGATCTCACAGGTGATGTTGGCCAGGTCGGCCTGGACGTTTTCTGCCACGCAAACACGTCATTCAATCTCTGTGGCTCTCAGATTTTATTACCAACTATGACTCCAGAAAAGAGGCTCCATACAATAACTAACTGTACCTTTCTCCTCCAGTTCTTCAGAATCAGAATCCTCGGTCGACTCATCTGCTGCCATGTCAAAATCCTCCTCCTCTCCGTCTGCGTCCTCGCCGTCTTCATGGTCGCTTCCCTCCTGCCAACATATAAGCA
Organism: Centropyge bicolor; assembly: GCA_037975185.1. NCBI lineage: Eukaryota > Metazoa > Chordata > Actinopteri > Pomacanthidae > Centropyge > Centropyge bicolor. The sequence continues at coordinate 1,264,640 of JBBMOC010000004.1, read as the reverse complement.
CATGCATGAAGAAGACAGTAAAAACACACATAAAGAAATGTGTGATGAATATCTTTGATATCTTGATTAAGTGATTCTCCACGTACCACCTCTGCCTCCTCATGGCCTCGCTCCTGCTCATTGTCTGGCACCTCCTCTTTGATAACACTGGAAGAAAAAAGACTGTTAGGCAGCTACCCACCAAGACATAGTTCTTGCACATACTGTAGGTCAGATTAGGAATCAATTGCTATTCAAATCACAACAAGGACGACTGAGATGCACATGCAAATGATTTTACGCTCGATCGGATCAGGAGCAGATGCAGAATCAGTGATGATTAATGGATGACTTTACTATGATTGCATGGAGGGGCAACATTAATGAAAGACAGACTGATTAACTGATCACAATAAAGAGTTTTTAATATCCACATTACAAAGTCATTTGATTTTGCAAAGGGCTGCCACACACTTTTAAGATTTGTTGACCAAATTCTACAGACCATCATCTCAAACATGTCATTTTTTTGTGCATCATCCATATTTCTTGCACTCCATCATGTTTCATTTTTTATCAAAGGTTGAGACATGATTTATGATGAGATGACATCTGATCAACATCTTTCCGTGTGCAGTGAAGAGACAAAACAAAGAGTTAAGTGGAAGAGGTAAGAGCTGGTTAGGATATCTGCTTCCCTCCAGGTGTGGAAACCACTGGTAGGTGAGGAGAAAGTTAGAGATTAGTTTCTTTGGGAACTTAGAAGGGGAGATGTGGGTTTTGGACCAAGGTCAACAATGAACTGAAACTCTGTCAATTACTTGGTGCACTTGAATCTGAGCACAAAAAGACACAATTTGCACCACTTGTAATTGAACCGGTTTCAGACTTGAACCGATCCTGGATGGGACGTAGCAAACCTGGCATGTTCAACTGGTGTGTGGTGGTGATTCTCTTCGTATCGCCTTAGTCTTCGGAAGAGAGAGGGATGCGAGGATGGGGGTGAGGATGGTGAGGTGAGGAGGAGGTAGAGGGTGGGCAGCAGAAGGTGGGGCGAGTGAGGAGAATGTTATACGGTAGGAGAAAGACAGAGTGTGAGAGAGCAGCAAGGGCGACCGTGTTGAGTGCAGAGACTCACAAACACAGCGTGTTCAAATGATGAATCCTGATTATGGATGCGGACGAAGACAGATTTCACCTAATTACCTGATCACAAAACAAGTCCTCATTTAATATGCAGAGCTAAAGCTGGCCCTCATAAGTATTGAAATCACAGTACATAGACACGTAACACAAACACGACACAGGAATTAATGATCATTGTTCTTCAGCGTGCCACAACAACCATCATCATTAATAACTGTCTTTCTCTTCTCATCTCCATCCGGCCTTCATTCCATTAAAGAAACATCAAGGAGATAATTACCCACAACACACCAAGCCTCACACCCTCACCATGACAACAGACAAACATCAAGACTGTCTCCTTTCACTTTCTTAACAACGCCTTTGTCATCGAATCCGCCTCCAAGAGAGTTCACAAGAATCGAGACCACCCTGGTTTCTCAAAAACAATGTCAACAGGTACGTTTCTCTCGAGCCACAAATCCCACACTGTACCTTTTCTTCTTCTTCTTCTCCTTCTTCTTGAGCTTCTGCAGGTCTTTCTTGGCCATCTCGATGACGTCGCTGGCCTCCTTCTCGGGGGCGAACGGGGCGGGGGAGAAGGAGCCGGGGCCGCCGTACAGAGAGGAGCGAGTGGAGGCCCGGGACAGATTCTTTCTGAGGTTCTCGCTCACGGCCTCGCTTTCAAGAAGTTTAGCCCTGAGAGAGATGGGGACAGAGTTTTGTGTTTTATGTTCTTTTCATTGCAATTAAACTTTTATCAGATCTGGATCTCAATGAAACTTCTTGATTAAAGAAATTATTCCCGTGGTTCGGAATGACTGCTGATTAAATGATGACACTAAAATAGAATAAACTGCATACCTGAGTTCTTCGATTTCTTTGATATAGTTCTGAATCATGTTCCCGATCTCTTCACTGCCTTCACCTATAAGCAGAAGCAAGCACTTTACAAACATGGATTCATGTTCAGTAGTGGAGGAGATTTTGTTACATGCAAGACATTCCCCACAAAACCTCCTTTTAGAAACATGCTTTGGTGAACTTTTCATCTGGCACCATCGGTATCACTAATTCACTAATGACTAATTTTAATCTACTTTGGTTTTTGATGAAATGCTTGCAAAGTTAATAATTTTCCTGTAGTGACTAGTCCTGTACTAGCCACTACCGGCTGATAGTGGGCTTGGATTGTTTGGACTTGTAAAGTAAAGAAAATAAATCGATGAGGGAAGTTGCCATGGTTTAACTCAAAACTGCTGTTTATTTTAACTAAGAAATTTTAACTAACAAAATGAAAACCGAGCACAGTCGAAACACTGTTCGTCCTTCCACTTCAGCCACATGTACATAATTATCTCCAACTTAAAACACCTGGAGCCACCCTCAGCCTGCCCCACATGACACCACACTGACCCCTGGTGGCTTGGAGGAAAACAACTTTCAAAACTATAGTGAATATGGCTCTTGCAAATCCCATCAGACTCAACTGTACTTTGTATTTAGTGAGTAGCTGTTTTGTAATCACAGAGTCGTGTCCCAGTGCTCACCTGCTTTAGCCAGGGCCTGGTTGGCCTGGTCACTGAGGATGTGTGTGAGTCTGGCTCTCTGGGCGTCGATGGTCTCCTGCATGGCCTTCACTCTCACCCTCAGGTTGTTGTTCTCCGTCTGCAGCATGGAGTTCTCGTGGACCAAGTCGTTGATGCCCTCCATGCCGTCCTCGCCCACCATTCGTTTGCCCTGAGCATCAGACGGGGCGATTAATGTTATTGGTCCACTCATATCTTCTGCACTCATTTTATTTCCTATTTCCTTTCTTTGTGACATCTTACCGTCTTGTACTCCATCAGCTCCATCTGCAGTCGTGCTATCTCCGTCCTCAGGGCGCTGATCTGCTGGCTGGCTCTGTCCTGGTTCACCACCACCTTGTTCTTAATGTTCCGCGCTCTGTTGGCGTACTTCAGAGTGTTCAAGGTCTCCATGAAGTCGCGGTCTGATGGGCTGATGCAGGCGATCATCATCGTTTGACTGGAGGACACACAAAAGAAGAATGTTGATAATTTCTCATGGATTATTCGGCACACATTAGGCAAACATATTTAACCTACAGGGGGCAAGTAAACATTTTTTTAATTCAGACTAGTGACATATGTTTGAAGCAGCACTGATGTAACACTTCTGGCTGCAGCTCAATCACTGGTTTCAAAGCGTCAACTTTTGCAGCACCAAAATAATTTGCTTGTAATAAGTGATCAAATACATACATTCATAGCTGTTTAATATATTGTAGTAAGATTCAGCACCACCAACCTGTTGCCACCCAGTGAGTCTTGTAACAGCCGGGTCAGTTTGGAGTCTCTGTAAGGCACATGAGTGGAGCGCTTACTCCTGTCTCCCAGAGCGCTGATGACGTTTCCCAAAGCGAGCTGAGGTGAGACAAGAGTATTGGAAGGTAAAAACTGTTCCAGGACTTGCTGAAATAGGGAGTAAATAGTACTCTAAAACATCATTAAATTGAAGTGAAGCTATAATAAATGACACTTGTGTCAGTGAAAAAAAGCAAGTGTGCAGTTAAAGTTCTGGCCACCTGGGAGCGCTCTTGCTCCACAAAATTACCAGGCATTGAATGTTGATGTGTGCAACAGAAAATGAATTGCTTTGCATCATCACCTCAAAAATTTTTGAAAGGTAATGTTGCAAAATAACAATCATATTAATCATAATGGATCAAACACATTAATATGATGCATGACCTGTGACCTGTGACTGCACTATATAATAGAAAATGTCCACTGCAGTATCAGACATGCTCTCAGCTTCCTCACCAGTCCACAGTTGATGGAGATGCCCTCTTTAGCTCTGTCCCCTGTAGCTCCAGTCCTCTTCAGTCTCTCAGAACCAGCCAGGTCAACAAAGTGGAACTTTGCTGTCAGCGTCTCAAACTCATTGATCTCTGTGTCGTTCGCTAGACGGTTGTCTGTTATGTTATCCTGGAAGAGAAGGAGCAGAAAATAAACACGAGGGGAGACACTTTTCACCAATACTAATGCATCATTGCAGTGGCAGCAGAGACCCAGTGCTGTGTCTGTTAGGATACGTACATCGTTATCTGGAGAGCAGACTCGGACTTGGCACAGGTGGATGGTGAAGATGGCGTGAGAGCGCGAACTCTGGACGTTCATCTGAGTGCTGGCGGTGGTACGAGACAGGGCGCCCAGCTTCAGACACTGTATCATCTGTGAGAGGAGAGGTGAGGGGAGAGGATGTCAGGATGCATGCAAACATCACAGACATCTTTGGATAAAGGTCATACCTACAAAGGAAATCTATGAGGATGATATCAATACAGAAACTGCTACATACTGAGAAGCAGTCTCTTATTTAGCAATCAATGGGACAAATATGATGATGACGCTGAAATGTATAAATATAGCTCTGTGAGAACAATCTCTAATATTCGGGTAAAGGCAAAAATCTCATTGAAAGATGTCAAAATATGGGTTCTTTGGTAAACTGATCTTTTAATATTCTAGTAGTGGTTTGGCGCAATAAATCTTCAAATGTCTTCCATTTCAAAATAAATGAATTAAGATTGGATTATACTGACAAAACAATGATTTTTATACTAAAATAATAACATAACTGCTAAGCAAGTTCAGCTAAAGTGTTGTACAAAGATAGCATTGGTGTGCTTTCAGGACATTTCGGGACATTGAAGCCGACCTCAGCCGCAGAGGTGACGGTGCGAGTGGTGACCCCCACGGTGTAGATGCCTCCGTTGGCGTCCTCGTGGATTTTGATGTTGGACCTCTGCTTCCTGGCCTCGATGTCTCGCGTTGTGTCGAACAGGTCTAGCACCTCCTCGTTGTACAACTAGAAGGGCGCATTGAATGAATAAAAAAACAGGAGAGAAATTGTTGCATAAATAGTCAACATAATTATTTCTTCCCAGCCTCATGTTTTCCCCTCAGCTGCTTCCTCGTCAGCTGTTAGTAGCCACTTGGTGGTGGTTAAAAATAAATCCAGGCGATGACCACGGAGACAGACTAATGACAGCTTAATGGTTGTAGGGTCATCTGGACACATTCACAACTTAAAATCTCTACAGCCCCTTGCTGACCTTTGACCCCTTGCTGTCGGCATGCTCCAGCTACCTCAAACTAATGGACCCTAAGTGGACTGGATGTTTTGATTTTTAGACTGACCTTAATTTGAGATGAAAAGTATAAATCTTGTGAAATTGTGCGTGTGTAAGTGTGTGTAATTCTGCACCTCCAGGAACTGTGCGTTGATCTTGAACTCAGGAACAGGCCTGCCCTGCTCGGTGGCAGCCTGTCTGCGCTCCTCGATCCCTCTGAACAGGTGGTTCACGGCCCGGGGAATGATACCCAGCTCATCCTCTCCGATGTTGACGTCGAAGCCGGTTCCCATGGTGTAGGTCTTCCCCGAACCCGTCTAGACGTGGGGGAGAAGACAGAGGCATCAGTTACCTGAACAACTGGGAATAAAAGTTTATTTCTTTGTGGTTGAGTGTGTTGATTTTTGTATCATATATGTGAGGTTCCTTAGCTGTGTCATCCAACAATTCAACACTCTGCAGGACTCAGAGGTTGGGGTGCAGCTCTGAAAAGTTTCTCTAACATAGTGGGGGTCGGAGGGGATGGGGTGGTCTCCATGGTGACAAAAAGAGGAATGCAACATTGAGCTCAAATTCACGTGTCACCCTTTGCCTCCATGTTGAAACGCCTGAAAGAGACACTGACAGGAGTGTGAGTGTGAGTTTGTGTGTGTGTGTGTGTGTGTGTGTGTGTGTGTGTGTGTGTGTGTGTGTGTGTATGAACAAGAAAGTGTGTGTTGGTCTGTTTTATTCTATAAGACCACACCTGTGTGTTTACTGGGTGCACATATACATTTATTGTGTGTGGGATTGTGTGTGTGTGTGTGTGTGTGTGTGTGTGTGTGTGTGTGTGTGGCCACCGCTGCGCCCTGTGAAAGGAGGCTCTTTGACACGAACACAAGAGCTGCAGGGACAATGTGAGGAGAGAATAATGGACAGAGAGCAGAAGAGCTGAGGAAAAGATTAAGAAAGGGGGAAAGTTGAACTGCTGTTATTCAACTAGAGAGTGTCAGCTGCAGCAGGAGACACAGAAAGTTAGAAAAATCCTCAGGGGGAAAAGCAACAATTTTAAAAAGCCAGAATAGTTTTTGTGCTTAGGTAAAAGAAATGTTAGCATATCTTGAATCAAACACATGCAAAAAAGCCATAATATCAAATCATAGTGTGGAATTTGTTGAAATATTGGTGGTATTGTGTCTATGATGGACAAAACTGAGAGAGTAAGTGAGAGCAAAAAACGGCTTTATGCACACACATTAACGTTTTAATGTGGGAATAAAAGTGACACATTATATGAGAAAAACTGAAACAACAAATCCACGGCCAATAGCTGTGCATTTTCCTTTAACTCTCTAACATGCATGTATGAAAATGTGTAAAATTGTTTATTAGCTTCATCATAGATCATTAAAAATATACGTATTTGCATTCTTGCTTAGAATTAGATGAGAATATTGATGCCTCTCTCATATCTGTCAGCTCAATGTGAAGCTGCAGGCAGCAGGTTCGTTCAGCTGGGCATCTGTACAATGTCTCTCAATTATATTTTGACTTTTCACTTTAGTTCCCCGCTCTGGTACGAGGTCAAGCAATCTGTTCACGCTCTGCTTTGGTTGGATAATAAACTCCCTCTCTAGGCTAATCTATGAGAGCCAATATAAATCTGTGGTGGCGAGAGCAGGTTGGAGCATGTCAGCTGATAGCATATTGACGGAGCTGGTGCAGCTGCGAGGCCTGTTCACTCCCGTATTACCGGTCTGATGATATGAAATGAAATCAGCTTCATATCACATGATGCCGTAAATCTTGGGATGCTGGAAGAGGCTCCATCCCCTCGAGCGAAGCAAAGTGGGAACGTCGGCGAGAGTGAATGCGCGACTGTGCCGATCTACTAACATGCAAAAGAACACATGTTGACCAACCTGTCCGTATGCAAAGATGGTGGCGTTGTAGCCCTCAAAGCAGCCCTCTATGAGTCTCTCCGTGCATTGGTTGTAGATGGTTTCCTGCTGCGTGTCCATGTCAAAGACGTGGTCGTAGGTGAAGGCCTTGTCTTTGCCCAGCACCACCTGTGGCTCCCCGGGCATCACATACGTGCAGATGTGACAGCCCTCGATCTTCTCTTTGGCCAGCTGAGGACGGATCCTGGTGGGAGGAAAGAGACAAAAACAGTGAGATTTTTAACTGTCCACCACGAGGGTGGATTTCTTCCCAACTATTAGCGTTTTGGGGAAAATCCAGCATCAATCTCTTTCAGCAGACAGAGCATTAATCTTCTGTTCAAAGGCTGACTGGTGCTTTAAAATTAGATAATGGCATTAAATGGCAAACATTAAAACTATTATATTAACATTACAAATCTAACTTCCAACACTTTTCTAAACGTGCAATGTTGATCAAGGGATCCTAAAAATAGAAACAAAGTACTTTTGAGGATGATGGGAATGAATGAAAATTGCAGGTTTCAAAGCAAAATGATAATGATGCTGGAGGGAAAGTTAAGGAATCACTGAAGCGTATCCTCAGGGGAACATGAATATCTGCATAATAATTCACAAAAATCCATCTGATACTTGTTGAAATCGGCCGACAGAGCCATCACCGACAGCTACAAAGCGAGCAAGGCCAAAAATCAAGTCCTGTTTCCACGACAAATTTTAAAAGTCTCAGTTACATTTTATAAATTCACAACTTTTCAGAATTTCAACTCACTTGGTAACTCTGGTCTGAGCAAGTTTGTTAATGTGTGTGCAATAAAGAGGCAGAGTGGATCTGTTTGTGCATGCATCTAAAGCCCGATCGTGAATTTGTCCTGTGTTTGAAAACCACGACTAATTCAATTTGTATCCAAGCTCCAGAAGAAGACAGGTAATATTTTCACTGAGCTGCAAGCAGATGAGTGCTGCTACTGTGCAGTGTGTGAAGGACCACGCAGTGCCAGCACACTCTCCGGCAGGCATCGTCCACAGTACAGTACTCTCACTGTTCACAGAGAGAGAGAGAGAGAGAGAGAGAGAGAGAGAGAGAGAGAGAAAGAGAGAGAGAGAGAGAGAGCTCTGGGTAAACAGTCCCGCCCTGGATTTCATTAAGGAATTGCTCTGTTTGCTGTAGTGCAAATAAACACACAGTTATTACATCATTTCCTCCCATGATGCAACTCTGCCTCTCATCACTGAACCCACTGTCCACCTGAAGAGGAAGTGGAAACATCGGAGGCAGAGTGAGGAAATATTTGGACATATTGGAAGCACTGAAATATCAGAAATACTTGAAGCTTTGAGGGAAAAATATTGAAGATTATATACAGCAAATGATGATACTGATACCTTGAGATATTAAATTAAAATTAAATTAGTCTCCAAAGCTACGGTCAAAGTGAGCCCAGATGAATCAGAAAAACACAGAAGAAATAATAAGCAAGACACCTGAGAATCTCAGAGCAGTGTCGTTATAAATGGCTGCTATTGTTGCTCTCTGCTGGCAGGCACTAACTCTGAGTGTGTGTGAGAGTGTATGTCTGTGTGTCGGGATGTGGCACTTTGCATACATTTTGCATTCTGTGTGTAACACTTTTCGTATACTTTTTGTGTGTGCTTTAAGAAAAGACTCTCACATTCATCACAGTGATAGACTATAGAGTTTCTGAATGGCCTGAAAGGACAGTTTGTGTGTGTGTGTGTGTGTGTGTGTGTGACATCAGATCCCAGCTATTTAGCAGGCTCTATCTGGGATTACAGCCCTGATGAGAAAAGAGGACAGAGACAGGGAGGGACCAGGATCCAAGCTTGAGGACAATATGTCAGCAATGTCTTGAAGCAAGACCCTTTTGCCTTTGTGATGACATATCTTGCTTTGACATCAAGATTTTCTAATTATTTATCATGGTATCGTGTATCTGTTGACTATAAAATAACATAAAAACAAGGACCTACAATGTGATACTACCAATTATACCAATGTCGTGAAGTCGCACATGAATTGCAGTGACACTGATGAAAAGAGATCAGTAGTTTATGAAGAAAAACATCCTTTAAACTTTATTTTAACCTCAGTCATTACATGAACATGGAAGTGCGTGTTCATTTAATGATAAACCAAGAATGTGGAGAAAATCCTTTAGGAAAAAAAACACTTGAATTTAAACTGTCCATTCTGGATTCATATGTACGAGCATGGATTGATGGATTATCATATTAATGGGTTATAATAATACAACAAATTTTTCAAATTCAAGGGAGCAGAATTTGAAGACAGACCAAAAAATGAACAGAGTAATCTTTTCAGTAATTACAATATTAAGAAAACAAACACTTGACTATTCAAACATTCAGCAGACGAGGAGCAACGAGTATTAATTTAGATTCACCACCAGGTTGTTTTTTGCGTCACCAAAACAATGTGCTGAAAGACTGTAAAAAGCTCTGTAGAGCTGAAACTGAAGATGATAATTCTTTGTGGGTTCATCATTAAAAATATCCCCTTTCAGATGACACATAGAAATTTGACCCACTGCTAATAGAAAAAAAAAAATCTATTAGCTTTACAACCGTGCTCATTAAATGACAGATCTGACTCTGAGTGAATCTGACGTAACCGCCACAGTCAGAGCCTTTAGGTCACCTGAGGAGACTGTGATTTAATGCTAGGATGGTTTAAGGCGTTACAGGAGTGAATCTGCATTAATCCTTTTGGCCACCTTCCCAAAACTTGACAGAGAGTCATTACTGTAATCCAGCGTAACAATGGAGGCACTCACTGCTGCTTACAGCAAGGGCATTAAGTCAATGGGTTATTGTTCACCTCGGCAACTTGAAAGACGTGTAATGAAATTCAGACTCGAAGATGAGGTGTCCAACGAAGAAAAACGTCAAATTCAGTAAAGTGTGGTGAAATAAGTCGAGGGTCTCTCGGCCCGTCTGACTGCACTCGTCTCCACAGTGTGATGCAATGTTTGCTTTGTGCAGCTCAACGACATCCCCGGGGTCCCTCATACACAGAGGAGCCTGAGGACGGGTGGGCTGAAGAGGAAAATAACTGTCTGAGAAGATGTTCGAGACGAAGAGAAAGAGGATAAAAAAGAGAAAATAACTGGCCTAATCAGCGTCTGTAGGCCGCAACAGTCCATCCAGTCAAGCAGGCCTGTTATCTGTCTGCGTAATGATGGTCTTTCACATAACAAGACCTTCACACTGAACCCATTCTTACTCTGGAAACTGCTTTTTCTCCCTCTTTTCTTAAAGGTGCAACAAAGGAGAAATTTTAAGACTTACTGTCATCAAATGAATTCTGACACCTTGTTTTCATCAAATCACTCTGAAGAAATGAGGCCTTGACGAAGATTTAAATCTGCAAAATCTCACATTATGTTCAATGACAATGTCTTATTTTCTACTATTCTTCAGGTTAGGGACTACAGTATCATTCAGGTGCTCTGGCTCTACTTATGGCACAGCAATGTTTTGAGCCAACTGAAGTGCTGGTAGGTGGATTTTTTGACAGATGAACTGTTTCTCCCAGTTTCCAGTCTTTATGATGAACTAAGCTAATCTTTAGTTTATTTGCTTAATACTTAACAGATATGAGAGTTGTATTAATATACTCAGTTGATAAGAAATTGAATTAGAGTATTTCCCAAAATGTCAAACTATTCCTTAAAGATATGATTAAAACTGGACAACTAAAACACTTGGTTTAAGTCATAAAAAGTTTGTGTTCAATCACTCACTCTGACATTAATTGTTGATCTACAAACTCCACCACCTTGACCTCCACTGCATCACTTTTGTCTTGTTTCATGAAAGACATACTAGTTTCATGCCGCACTGGCACTGAACTTTCTCACTGAACACCAATCTTGATCTGCAAAATTATACTTTGGACAGATTTCTATACAGCATTGAATGTCTTACTTCAAGATAGGGAAGTCATTCTAAAAACATATATTATGCTATAAATATTAAAAATGGATTTAAAGGGTTAAAATGTGCAAAAGGCTCCACACAATCCACACTGTGCATCATTAGACTTCTGATGGTGTGGAACAGATCCAAACAGATTAAGTTGGAGTATGTCTTAGCCTTACATCAATGATGTGTGAGCACAGCGGCACAATGCGCCTCTATTTTGAGTACTTCCCTGGATGTGTACTGTGTGTACTCACAACTAATTCAAGTTCTGGCATCATGCATCTCGGCCAACTGTAAACAGGTGAGGGATAATTTAGGTGTGAAGTCCCGTCCTGCTGGTGTGTTATTAGTGTGACTGACTTTAGCTGTGATTATGATCTGGCAGGCTTCGCTCTGTGGTTCAACCCAAAACACTCTTTTCTCCTGGATGAATAAGGGCTGCCCTTCAGCACTGCGGAGACTTACAGCGTTAATCCACCTTCTAGGGTGACACACGCAGGCTCCTCACAGGCTGTTTCTCCAGGAAATCTAACTCCACCACTTCCTAAACGTGCACACACTCATGCACACACTTGCACATAGAAAAACATACCTCAACACTTTCATGCTCTTGTGCATATAGTCTGACTGTTATGGGGAGTGATGATCCTTGTTTTAATATTTTTTACATTGCTCCTCTTGCATATTAAATATTTTCTTGCATATAGTAGTGTGATGTTGAAGTAACGATTATTATACTGAATAACAAATGTGAACCCCCCATTCACACACACACTCACACACAGAGAGCAGGAGCCCCCAAGGCCAAATGAAATTCCTTTGTGTAATAACTGCTCAAAACATTGATCTGCTGTGACATTTTCAGTTGGTATACTTAGACCTTGTTCAGACAGACAGCCCAAAGTGGGTTTTTCTTGTATATCCAGGTTGTATGAGACTGATGTTAGAAAAATGTGATTTTTGCAAATCGGATACAACCACATTTGGACGTGGTTATAAAGTGCAGTTCCAATCATGTTCTACAGATGTGTCTCAGTCTGGACGCTCTGGATGGTCAAATTAGGGCATCACCTGTACAGCGACACACAATGATGATGCACTTTGCGTTATTTAACATAATGATCTGTGCTGTTCTGTCACTTACATAAATATATAATGAAAGACACAGGAAGGAGTTTGATGGATAGAGCTTTGCAGGAAGTGGTCATTGGGACAAAAAAAATCTCATCTCATATTCATACTAAGACACTTTGGCACAATAAAAACCTGATTTAGAAACTGTGCTTTATGAGTTCCTTTTATCCAAAGTGACATTCATCACCAGTCCACCAATATTATTCCAATCTGACTACAGATACAGAAGAAAACTGTGCAGCTCTTTGCCACAGTTCAATGAGAGAAACCTCTGACTAGCACTGACTGATGTGAGGAGTTTAGAGATGATGAGATACAGTTCACTGAAGCCTTCTAAGAGATGAAAGGAACACACACACACACACACACACACACACACATAAGTACAGTCCATATATACATATACCTATTCAAACACACACACACACACACACACAGATGTACACATTGCATTACAGACAGAGACACACACAGAAGGGCTTTGTCAGACTCTCCCCATGTGACAAGTCCTGTTAGGCTCCTGCTCTCAGTCTCATTACAGCGATTACAGTGACAGCCTGAGAAACAGTGAGCTCCTCGTGCACACACACATGTTTAACCAGAGAATGGCCAGACATCAGATGCCATCACTGTGATTTGGCATTTTGGAGATTGCAAAGAATCTTGTGAAAGCCCGAAAAACAATGAAAGTTAAGGGGAAGCTGCTACATGCATAAGTGCCAAAACACACCACATACACAAAAATATGACAGAACAAAGTAGACATGTCTGTAACCTCTTGCATACTATCCTGGCATTAGGAATAGAAAAAAAATTTTAGAGACCATTTTGCATCCTGATCCTCGCAACAAGAACAGACACATGACATAAAATCAATAAATGACCTAATGATGAAGGTAAGAGGATGACAGGCAAGGAGAAATGAGGAGATGCTGGTATAAAAGCAGGTGAGTCAGTCCATCAACACCACGCTGCTGATCTCATCCCTCCTGAAACGCAGCCAATCAAATCCCAGGCTGACATCACTCCTCGCACAATCAGCCTATCAAATCACTCCCAAGAGATGCAGCCGATCGCTCTGCATCAGCACCGACAACAACAGTAAAGCCCGATGTTTCATTCCCATCCACCTTATCTAATCCTTGCTAATCTAATTTTTGGTTTAGCGCTCACTTCAAATGCTCTGCACAGGCCGCGCCGAGTGATTCAGCAGAAACCGAAGGGAACATCTGAGGCCACAAGGCAGGACACAACAAGACTCTGTCTCTCTACATCTCACACTGCTACCAGTACACTGACTCATCACCTGACCTCATCGTGTTCGGTCACATATTTTTGGATCCTGCAATATATAGAAACACTGGATACATAGGAAAAAATAAATATAATGTGTTTGACAGATTGTTGACTGCTGAGATCATGTGCTTTTAAAACTCACTGTAACACATGAAATAATTGTCTGCATTAATGCTAGTGTCATGTTCTAAGAGTGACACAAATAGCAAAGGACTGAAATTGAACAGTTCAAGTTCAAATCAATGAGTTTCAATTTAATCCACAAGAATTTTCATCATGCATTACCTGCTATATCCCAAAACTCTGGCATAGTTTTGCATAAAGGACCAATTCACCCAAATATATATGGTGAGAATTATTTCATTCACTGCTTACAGTACTTTACCAAGGATTATTTTATTACCAAGGTTTTAAAATATGTGTCTTTGAGATCTCTAGAATTTAGTTTGTCATGTTCAAAGCTTTTAACATTGAAATTTAGCAAACATTTTCAAGGAAGGACGTTTCCCCATTGCTGAGTTTCAAAGTCTGTTTCGATGTAATGCGAGGCGACAAGACTGCATACAGAATCAATAGAACAACGCAAGCTGATGCAAATTTGGCCTGACTGGCGCAGACTGAGGCAAAGACGTGTCCGCACAAGATGAGAAAGTTTCAGCGAGACTGAAAAATGAGCACACACTGGTTCAAGACATACTGGGTCCGACAAGAGTGAAAATAAGAGAAACTGGAGGGAAGTGACAGAACTGATGGGTTTGGAGATCAGGCAGAGGTTGAACTGAACACTAACACACACAGACACACTTCGCACATGATGCATGTTGCTCGCAGGCTGACAGTTGATGCTGTATAGTTACAGATGATTGTATACAGACTGCACAACTCCACTGGTCAAATATTAGTGAATAATGCACTACATCATTTTAGTTAAATGGCTTCATTTCTTTGCATCTAAATGGCAAATTAGCTATAAATTTGTAATGTAAGAGTCAAAAGTGAGAGTACAACAAGCTGGGTTCATAATGTGCAGTGGACAGGTTGAAGAATGAGCTTCAATAACAACTGAGGCTAAGCAGCTGAAGAATGTCTGAGTGTTTTGATGATGATATGAGTGGACTGCAGTCCTCTGAGGTGCCTTAACTGTGGACTGATGACAGTGATGCTATCCAGCAGAGGTTAATGAGGGACTGCCCTGCATCCCCCCCCCCCCCCCAAACACACACACACACACACACACAGGTGGACACATTCTGGGGTCCACCGGTTCTGCGGTCACTCAGATGAGGACTCAGTACTGAGACAAGAGAACTGCAAACACTCGGATTTCAGTGACACACAGACACAGACACAGACACACACACAGACACACACACAGACACACACACAGACACACACACACACACACACACACACACACACACACACACACACACACACACAGCTCTTACAGCCTCAATTCTTCTTCTAGTCAAAGGCCTCTGTTGAAGTGTAAATACTGAGAAGCTTCCCTCTATTCTTCACGACTCTATGGCTGTCGGAAACATGATCGTACCACTGAATTCATTCACATCCTTTTAAGGGTGTATGTGTGTGTTTCAAGAATGCCATGTTCACCATTATGACTTATTACATAACAATATGCACAAACACTCACATAAACAGACAGGTCTTTATAATACATAAAAGAGATGCAGCAGGTGCACTTCTCTCTGTATTTGTGTGTGTGTGTGTGTGTGTGTGTGTGTGTGTGTGTGTGTGTGTGTGTGTGTGTTCTGGCTTGTATAATATGTGACCACTTTCTAATGGTCGCCCAGAGGAAGAGGATGTATGAGGAGACACAGAAATGATGTACCTCACGGACAGTGAAAAATGGCCCAGCCACAATGAGCAGCTACTCTTTTAAGTCACTACAGCTCAGCAGGACTGAGTTTCCAGTAACAGTCTCCCCATTGTCTGGCAGCCGGTCTTGACATCAAGAGTCAATTCAGTGTATCTCTCTCTTCAATGTACTTCTGTAAGCAGTAAGCTCGAACAGGTCTTCAACATGTGAGAGGCTGAACGCAGCCAAACTCTAGTTTTGGGGGCTCAGAAGTTCATATGTGCAGGATTTAGAGTCATTACAAAGAATACATCATGTCTGCAGGGATGAGAGGTAATTCTGTAAAGGATTAAAAATTAAAATGCAACATTATCTACTGGAGCACTTCAACTGACTGGGTGAGTCAGACAACAATAATTCTTCTACTGCTCCTCAATATAGAAACAGACACTTTATGCTTCATGCTTTATCCACAAGCTGATAAACAGGAAATTACCAGATGACAATTCTGGTATTCAATTAATCAATTAAGTCACTTAGTAAAAACTTGGCATTTTACTTAAGAGGATTTTCTTGCTCATCTATTTTGATATTGCAATATGACTAACTGACTCTATTCAGAATTACCACATGTATCATTCCATGCTCTAACAGGGGATGTTGTCATTTTCTAACAGGATGCATCCTTGATATTTTCTACTTGACTGAAAAACTTCCACCAGGTCACAGGAAGTTATAAAGACATATGCCAAAGATCTTAAATCTGTCTTTTCTCTCAGGGTCTAGGGTAAAAACAGTTTTGTGGTGATGTTGAGGGAAAAGGTGAAAGGTCAAAGAGAGAGAAAGAGGAAAAACAAAGTGTAAAGTGCTGACTCAGTGTTTCCCCCTTCTCTCTGTCTTGTTGTTTAGACGGCTTACTGAACCGTGTCCATTCACAGGGCCATGGACGCACACCCCATCGGCCTTGAAAGGGAACAACACAGTTGCCACAGGGGGGAAATTCTGACAGGATCACTGATCACAGCTCCGACTGCTTCCTGGATCAGAGGTGGCCCGGGCATGGAGGAGGTAGGGGTGGGCGGAGGCAGAGGATGCTGGCTGTTGTCCTGAGTGGCAGCAAGAGCCAGGGCGTATAAGGATAACACACACACACACACACACACACACAAACACACACACTCACATCAGTGGCCTCTAGCACTGATTCCTGCGTAATGGAAAAGACAGGTTGGTCCAATCATGGCCCACATGGGACCTTAGATAAAATACCTGGTGAAAGCAGCAATAAAAAAAACCCAAACATGTTTTGCATATATTTATAGAAGAAAATGATTTGAAAATACAGCTGCACTAGAGCTGGGAGATAGCTAGCTCTGACTCCGACTCAGATAGCTCTAGCAATATTAGTGACAGCTCTTCTAGCTAATGGCCTGCTAGCACCGTCCATAGTAGATCCAGCTATTCGAGCTCCAGCCTAGCTAGCTCTGGCCCAGATAGCTACACTCCTAGTAGTTTTGTTCTCATGTTCTCTCTCAGTTCTCAGTTTTGTTCATAGTTTGCACTTAGTTATCTTCACTGTGACGAATAAAACAAATGAAAGGGAGTAGATTGTCTCATACTTCTGTACTCAGCAGTTTCTGTTACCAATTTCAACCTAGTTTTGCATGTAAGTTTTGCATGTAAGTAGAAAAATAGATAGAATTCATTTAGATACATGCCTAAATGTCAACATTTACACGTTTCATATCACATTAAGATCATCTGAACAGTGGTTGGCCTGTTCACGACAGAGTTAACTGGCCAATGAGACTCGGTTGCATGCAAGTTCAACCTGTGTACGGGGAAGGTCCTAGAGCTTCCAACAGAAGAATCGGGCTAACCGTAGTAAGGAAGGTAAACATTGTCTCTCTCCATATTGCCTCTCATTTATTCAACAAGCACCAAAAGTTTCAGGTTCTCACTATGATCATTCATATTCATTCATTGAACATAACAACACATACACATTTCCTCTTTCATACCAATTAAATTTAATAAATAAATCACTTTCATTCACTCACTTCACAGTACATATCTGTTTAAACACTGACACTCAGTACAAATTAAAATGAATGCTCTGTCCATCAGCATTTGTCAGTCTGACATGAACTATTTTATATTACAGGGCAATAACTGCACTAATTGCAATTCTAAAATTCTATTAATAAAAAAATCTCTATTAAAATAGCCATCGCCTGTTCCAGTTAGACAGAAGTCATTGAATACCTCAGTAACTATAATATCACATGACAGCAGCTGGCAGATGGCTTGCAGCATGCATTGCTTTGTGTCTCAGTTCACTTGAATTGGTTCATGAATATTTATCACGAATATGCCTGGATGGACGTGGATTTATGCACACACACACACACACACACACACACACACACACACACACACACACACACACACACACACACATGAGCACACACAATGGTTTGGTAGCATTTGGCAGCAGGCGCACAGCCTTTGGCCTCAAACATAATCCACAAAGGTCAAGAGGGCGGGGCATGCGTCTGACGGACACTTGAGAGGAGCCAATAGAAGTTAGACAATCTGGATATTAGCCAGGGAGTGAAGTTGGTGTGGGTTTGACGAGGTCTACTTTGCATTTCCCTGATAATTTTTAAATTCACTTTGCATGTATGAGTCCACTACAGGGTGACAGAGGTGTCGGATACAAGGGTCTTAAATAATTCCAGTTTATTCCACTAAGCGTCAGAGGACATGACAACAAATACCATGAGACATAAATACATGTCATACTGTTCATGGCAAGGTAACAATATCTCTTTATATATATATATATATATGTCTGTATGCAACCAAGACTCCCTGGGGAGCAAAACTGATACTGAGATAATCATCATGCTGAAACAAAACAGTCTCTGTATTAGAGCATTTGGGTGATGTGAGAAATCAGTGATGGATTTTGAAAGCTCTCTGGATGAAACTACCTTGATTGATCAGATATGTAATTTGGATGATGTAAAAAGAGATTTTCTCTCCACTTATTTCATCCATAAAATGTCTCAATTTTGTTGACCAATTCCCATATTACATACATTACACTATATGAATGGATTCACAAACTGCTGCATGCTCTCTAAGTCATCATTTCAGGCAATGAAGTGAGAATTAATAATGACCCTCAAGTTTTCCATTTTTGAAAACACTTTAATTCACCTAACTGGAGAGGAAATATTCAGCAGTACAGAACCTGACTCTCCTGGTTGTTGGCTAATTTTGTCTGCACGCTCTGAATTATTAAAGCTGCACTTCAAGGATATTGACATACTAATAAGTCACTTGACCAGCTCCTTCAGGCAACGTTCACACTGTGACTTACTTCTTGGATAAATCGTTAACTTCTTATGCTGTTTTTTCAATGGGACGAGACAAACACAGGCCTGACAAACTCACAGATGGGATGTTATGTAAGGAAAGAGATCTGGAGCACACTGACACATTCACACAGAGGATAACCCTGCAAACGGTAAATGTATGTGTGTGTGTGTTTGCTGAATCATCCCACAATGTGCTACTGGAGTGACCCATCTGTGCGCTGTCAAGCATGAAAACATCTCCAAACCAGAGACGGCAGCACGGCACACATGTCTAACGCTGACTGAAGATCCATCAAGAGGATCTAAAGAGCAAATACACGTTTGAGTTACATCATGTTTCCACTAATAAATCAAAATGACAATAAACACCTTTCTTCTGTTCAGACTCCAGACCCCCCCTTTTCTTTCTTGTTCTGCCTCAAACTTCTCAAAAAAAAAAAAGAAAGAGAGATGTTAAAGAAGTATTTCATCACTCCGGACCTGTTGGGAGGAGGGATTAGGAACTCGCTAACAGACAGCATTAACCTCACAGGCCGAGGCAGGTACCGGCTGGCAACCTGCTGGCTGATTATCACAAACACACACACACATTTAACTAAACTATTACAGGCCGGGGGAAAGTCTGACACTCAACTTTAAAGCGGCAAAATAATTAGGACGTTGCCACGGCGATTAATGGAGATGGAAACAGCAACAGTAGGATGCTGTTTGATGTTCAAAGGGGATGAAGTCAATGCTTTAATTTGACTTCAAGTGATGATGACAACATTATGACACATTTTCCAAATCTTGATACTTTTCTGAAATCAACAAAAAAAAGTGTGTGAGGGTGTGTCCACTGATGTTCAATGTGACAACTGAAGAACACTATCTTGAATTTTCTTGGATCAGTTTCCATTTATCTTCACTTTGTTTTTACAGTGAATTCAAAGATTGCTTAATATGTTCCATTGTGTTTTTTTTAGCCCGTGTTCATGTTTTTTTTGCTGTAAATGTAATGCGTGCAACTCCCTGACAGACGGACAAATGAGGGTGATATAACTAAGAAAGCATCAGACTGAGGGAATTAATAGAGCTGGTGTGAAACATTATTGTTGCTGCTGTCTCAGGCCAATGTTCTTGTGAGTGAAAAGTTTGATCCACTGTCATGTAAAAGTATTGATTATTGCAGTTTTACATTTAATATTCCATTAGACTTTTAACTGTTATTGATTATTGGTTCATGTTTGTTCTGTTTTTTTATAATTTCATTGTTTCATTGAGTCATTGTTAATGTTACTGGCTAAACTTTCTTACTTAAATGTCTGTACTCGCTTGAATTTGTGTTTGAGACACAGAAGAAACCTGATGTGTGAACCAGGAAGATTAAGGAGCTCCGTGAGCTCGCAGGTAAGTCAGGATAGTTTCAGTGACAGCAAGTGGACCTGCCAACCTTGTGTGTGTGTGTAGAAGGTAGAAGAAACAAGATTAGTGACAAAGCATTTTCAAGCACTTCAGCTGACCTCAAAAGAAGCTCTGGACTCTTGCCTTCTCGAGAATCAAGTTTTAAAGTGTTCTAGTTCTGCAGCATCACATGAAACAAATTTCAAATTTGATTTGAAAAACAAGTTTCTGTCCTTAACAAATGTCATTTTACTTGCCAAATTGGAATTGTTCCTCAATTCATACAACTCTCACACAATCCTTTCATAACATGATCTTCACAAAACATGTTTGCTGACTGAGAGTATGTTGGTTTCATACACAATACACAAAGCTCCTTTTATATGAATGAATGGACAGACAAATAGAAGAAAGAAAGCAAGAAAGAAAGAAAGAAAGAAAGAAAGAAAGAAAGAAAGAAAGAAAGAAAGAAAAACATGAATGAATGAAAGAACAAACCAGAGAACAGTCGACTGACCATCAATAGGATTAAAGGTGGAAACCCAAGTCAGGACGGATCTCAAATAATTAATGAAGCCGAAGCTTTCGAAGAAGATACAATAGCAGGTAGTTTCCACTCATAGAGACGAACACACACACCTTTCTGCAGCCTGACTTGCGTTACTATCAACAGATTGTATTATCAACAGTGTGTGTTCTAGTCTGTGTTGCAAAGTCCTTAAAATGAAAAATTATGGAAATAGGCAATGTAATCTCACAATATGAACATTTCAAAGCACTAAACAAAGAAAGTGCATGATGGGATATGCTGACAGATTATTTATTATCTATGAAGGAGGGAGACGGGCTAGTAAAGTGAGTTGGCTCGGTAAACACAGTTCTGGGTCAAAGTCTGAAGGCACAATAACAAGCGAGGCGGAGAGCGAAGAGAAACATGAGAGGGACGAGCTTTTTGTCCTCTGCCTTCAACCGATCCAGTTCACATGACGTCTCAGATTGTCTGTCCAACACACACACACACACACACACACACACATACACACACACACATATAAGCTGATCATGCTCCTCTGTTGATATCTTTATTGATTTGTTGTGCATCTGATTGTCTCTTTTTTGTCCAGTCTTACTGCTCCACACACACACACACACACACACACACACACACACACATACACACACACTTCTGAGAAACCCTGATGTAACCATTGACCAGACAGGCAGTGACTATCTCGGCCTGTCTTCCCTGTAAGTGACAGCGAGGATCGCCAAGGGGACAAGGGTCAGATCACCACAGCACACACACAACAAAATCCACAATGTAAGCAGGCTGAACACAAATGAATCAACCAACACTTCTGCCACAAAATGATTCCAACCCTCTATAAATAAAATGCCAAGACTCAGACAGGAGACACACTGGGAAGAGTTACAGGCTTTTCCTCGGCCTAATCCCTCAAGAGCCTGAGATCTCATTCATAAATCCACTACACCGCATGAACATGGAGTGCAGGTATTAACAAAAGAGGCTCATGTAATTATGGCACACTGGTCTATATACGGACAAGGGAGCATGCATGCTGCAAAAAACCTTTCAAAATAAAAGCATTTGTAGGAGGAATGGTTGTTGTTTTTGAAGGCGTGAAAGAATAGAAATGAGGAGGATTAAGATGTGCATGCTTGCAGCAGGTGGGAGCATCTCTGAGGAGGGGGGGGGGGGGTCTGCATCCTTACCTCAGGGCCACGCGCACCGAGCTCTCATCTGGCCCGCCGCTGCTGCTCATGGTGCCTCCGCAGGATCGTCCTTAAAAATAGCCTGATTTCCCTTTTCTCTCTTCTTGATCCTCTTACAAGACGAGAGGGAGACGAGATGCGCGCTCCCTCTGCCTCCCTGCACCTCCCGGGAAAGCCCTCACCTCCTCCTCCTCCTCCTCCTGGAGATCAGCGCAGCCATGCTTCATGTGATCATTTGTTTGGGGGGAAGGAGGGGAAGTACGGCGGTGGTCACCTCTCCAGGGGCATGCTCCCTACCGGCCTCCTGCCCGGGATCAGCTCGGTGTTTGTGGTGGCGGAGGAGCAGGGAGCAGCTCGGCGTGCGAGGACGTCACGGAGCTCCTCCTCCTCCTCCTCGTCTGGACCAATCAGGATAGAGACGACCAGACACAAGACACAGGAGGGGAAACGTCTGATGATCATGACAAATAAATAAAAAGAACAGCAAACTAATTTGGATTTTCTGAATATATTTACGTTTTAAGAGGTTTTAATGATCAAACTCTCGTAGAAAAACATCATGAATCATAAATCAATATTGTCAACTTTATTTGCTATCGAATGTATTATTATTGTCTATTTGTCATTCAATCCCTCATTGTGTCTCTGTTGGACAGATAAATATTTTGTTTCCTATATATTTGACTACATTTGTTATTTATTGCATATTATACCTCACTCATACTATACTATATTATATTTGACATTTTATGATATATTGCTGTACTTTAATATAAATTCTGTTGTACTATATCACTGCATCTCACCTTATACTATATCTTATGTCCCAGACAATATTATAGTATGTTGTTGCCATTTTTCTGCTAATTGTGTACTTTTATTATCTATGTTATTTGCTTTTTTCCCTCTTTCTATCTGTGCTTGTTTCTGTTCAGATGGTTGATGGACAACATGCATCCTGTTCCTGAAAGAAGTCTGTCATGTCTTGGATCAGTTGGATGAACTAACAATCAATTAAATTCATCACAAATCAACTTTGCATTCTGAGATTCGAGTGTCATTCAGTGTCAACTGAAGCTGCTTGTAAATATCAGGAATTTCAACACATGAATATGGATACTTGGCCATGCTTCCATCTTGTGGCCAACTTATATAATTGCATCGTTGGTGTCATTAGAGTAATGCGCCCTCTTGATTTCACCAGCAGATGGCTTTACTCACCTGCTGTGTCCCAAATACACACCACATAATACTTTTATACATTGTGTACTATACTATAGAACCCCTTAGGGGACATGAGGGAAATTTTTTTGAAGGGTTAAAAAAAAAAGATCTTGCAAAGATATTGCGAGATCTCGCAAAAATTGATCTTTTTTTTTTTAACCCTTCAAAAAAAATTCCCCCATGTCCCCTAAGGGGCTCCGTACTATACTACTTATCATAGCGTACTGTTTTCATATTTTGCCAAAAAAAAAAAAATTAAACAGATGATTTTACAAATAGGGAAAATGACACTATAGAAAATTCATCTTGAGTTAATAATTGTTTTCTTAGCTGGTGTCTATTTCATCTGTTTTGAGTAAACTGTACGTTATTATTTCAATTTTAAAAACACACTTACATATTGAAAACCAGCTTAGAATTAGTGAATAGTATGGAACTGGTAGACAGTTCCTACTCAGGATCCTTGCCAATCAGATATTGAAACCATTTGTAATGTCTGAATTATGTCGTGTTTTAGCTCGGGTCTGGCTCTGTAAGCCCAGATATCCCACAGAGTGAAGAGGTGGCATGGCCTTTAGCTTGCTGTTTTCATGAGCCACCTACTTGGACTATAAATAACATGACATTCATTTCTCAATGTTAGAGAAATAGAGATGTGAAAAAACCTGCAGCTGATCTCAGCACTTCAACAACTATTTGAATACTGAAACCAAAAATGATGTAAACTCCAGACAGAGATGATGATGAAAACAAAAGCAACATGACTAGTTTGTCGAGGTTGCACTGTATTGTTTTATTTACAAGAAAATACATCTTCATCTTTCAATGTAAAGTGACCTTAGCACATGATTTTTGAACAGATGACCTTTATGCTGATGTACCTCTCTTGGTTCTAAGGTTAAAGAATATGGAATCCCTACACATGCACAATGAGATCCCGAGAAAGGAAGTCTGGGCTTCTGTTCCAGGAATTCAAAATATAAAATAGTTTTATGTCTGGGTGTTTTGATTGCAAACTAAGCTCTCTTTAAAGTACGTATGATGTAACTACAGAGTGTAGCCATCCCTGTTTTTGAGGGAGAATCACTGCTTCTGTGCTCCAGGACAGTCTAATAAACGCCTCAAACCCTTGAAGAACTTCCTCAATAAGTTAGAAACAAGAGAACCAATGTACTCATGATCCTCCACTTTCCTGTTTCATTCTGTCATTGATGTCATAAATACAGATTTGACTGTCTCACACCACCTGAATAACATCATAACTGAAGCTTCAAATTTCCTTTCCCATCATCACACTTCACGCACGTATGGCAAATCCAAAATTTAAAACACCACAATATGGCTCTAATAGAACAATGTTACATGCACTATCAACACAATCATAAAATGGTCAATCATCAAACAAAAGGGAAACTTTTATGACCACATGTATTCATCGTCTTCATAACCTTCAGAGATGCGTTATCATACATAATGGATACATTCAATCTCTTACTTACAAAAAGGGGGTGATAAGAGGGTGAAACTTTCGGTATCAAAGTTTTGTTAGTAAGGACGTCATTACAGTATATCGCAGGGTCAAAGGGTGCAGCAAGGCCACTAAAGGCCTGATTTCACTGCTGAGTAAGTTCTCTTAACGGGTTTAATAAAGAGGTAAGAAATGATGAGGTGCCATATTAAAAGAAATAGCAACTTGTAAATAGGCCAAAAAGAAAAAAAACAACTTGATAGAAAATGTCAAACCTGCAATAATTAGCTTTGGCGATTTGGGCACAGCAGAAACAAGCTTAACATAATACTTCTTTTATGTTCATAGGGCAAATTGTTACCATTGGCTTTACTCATTTTCATACAGTAGTCCCACATGATCAGTGGATATTTATTCCCACTGTAACCAGGAACGACAAATGCCCAAAATGCAGTGGAGGGCCAGAATTTAGCCTCAGCATTAGTGTAATGAAAGGACCCTATTAGGAAAATGGCACCTCATCATTTATCCTCCCATCATCTCGAGATAAAACAACAGCACTTCTGACTTCCTAACTACTGAAGCTACGGTCATGCCTATGAATTTCAGGCGCTGTCTGCTCTTGAGCCGACCTCGTGCTCCGGTGTCACTTGGCAGACCCATGCGTCATTCGGCGGCTCGTCCAGCCTCCTGTCAGCAGAGTCCGACCCACGGCACAGAAAGACATCTTATTTCAGGTCAGAAACTCCAGAGCGCAGAGTGCTGCTGAAAAGGCTCGCCATGCCATTTTCAAGCCCCGCGGTAATGCCTCTGATGCTCTCTTGTGTACCGAATGAAAGCGGAATTATGTTTGTGCAGCCTGGTTTATATTACAGGACCTTCGCAGAGCATTCAAGTCGTTATACCTTTAGATAGTAAAGGAATGCATTGACGTTTTTTAATTAGTTAGTCTTCTTCTGAAGTCACATTTGCTGGGCAGTGGGGGGGGGGGGAGTTTGTCCTTCTGTAAACCCAGCAGCCATCATCCTGAGCAGAGCAGGGCTGCATCCAAATGCTCTTAAGTCCTTGTCTTGAACTGTACACTAAATGCCAAAAGGGGAGGTTGCAAAGGTTTAAAGTCTCAGCGGAGCAAAGATGTCGCGCTTTAAACATCCTGGATGCGGGCCCAGCTTGGCCTAACCGAAAGGCCTGAGGAGTTGCTGAAGCGTACTCAACAACTTACATTATAGGCTCCATAACAAATTAGATGAAGCAGGTGCCGACACACATGTAAATTTGTACTCGCTTATTCCTATGCGGAAAAGAACAAGTCAATGTGTAGTTTGAAATATAACAGTGCACTTGCTTGTATTCTCCTGCTGATGCGACTGATTGTCCATTGTCTGTGACACAGACAAGGTGTATTAACCAAGCAGAGGTGTAACAACAAAACAGTGGTATTCTAACCAGTGAGGTGACTTGATATCACTGTACCAGTAACTCAAGCTTTAGAGTTACACAGATCAAGTCCTGGATGCAGTACATTGTGAAAATAAACATACTCAAGTCCAGTGATTCTCCTGTGTGGTGGCATCTGGGCCACTCATACGAATACATGCAGATTTCACCATATATTTCTAAAGCGCTTCCACACTTTTAACTTTCTGTCACTTGTGACAGGGTTGTAGATGGATTTTTACAGAGGAAACACTAAACTGAATGAGAACTATGAAAATGTATGTGTCACACAGCACAAAAAAAGTTTCTGGGTTTTTTGCTTTTCAAATGCAGTGATCATTTGTATTGCTTGTGGCCTTAAGGCCCAGTTGAATGTGTGAAACTTGGCGCCTATGGTGAAATCTGAAAGACTGCAAACGAATGGCACAAACATCCATGACTTCTCCACCCATGATCCCGTCTCCTGTTTACAATCTGGGAGGTAAATGTCAACTTAATTTACTTTTCCTCTGACTCTTTATGCCAGGCGCAGCAAGCACACACACACAGGTCTGAACCACAAAGCTTCACCACCACAGGAGAACATTATGACTTTTTTTCATAAGAAAAAAAAAAGATGTTAATGTAACAAATCACTAATTTCACAGTATCACAACTTCAGATAGCTGGGGGAAAAAAATTGAATTTTGTTCCTTTATATAGTCAAAATGTGTGTTAGCCATTAGTGTGAAATGTCCTTGGGCCAAAAAAGGCATCCCTACCAGCTCTAACATCTGCGATCTGTGACCAAGCCTGACCCCCAACCCTTCTATTGTATATTAGCCCTATAATGTAGTACTTAATAATAAGTGTAACCCAATGAGGCTTCATGTCCTATGACATAATTATATCGAGCATTACCAAATATATATAAGTGCATGTAAACACTTCATGATATTAAAAGATAATCAGCTTCCACTTCAGAAACAGACATGGAGTCGAGTATTTCTCACATCACCACCAAATCTATACTTAGTCTCATTTGACTAAATTGGCATCATGTGTTATCTCTTTGTCCAGTAACCATCACACGATAACACACATCTAAACAGGCTGATCAGTCCCGTCAGGCATCTAACACACGCAGACACACGAGGGTGTTTTGTGTAAACCGGGGTGGGGCAGAGCTTCGACAGCTAACCACAGTGGTATCTATATCTGTATCTGAATCTGTTGTATGTGAGAACAGACTTTCAGGGTCCGCTTCCTCTTGTCCCCCTTCCTTTGAAGAGGGCCTCTTCAGCTCACTGTATTTGCTCAATAAACCAGAAACCTGTAGTTTTGGAGTCGACCTGCTTCACTAATTGCTCTAATAATAGACCCTGATTTTTTTTTTCTACGGTGACCATGTGTAAGTCTACAGTGGTGGAAGGGTCTGCAACAACCTAAGATGAGGTATAAGGAAAGGGATTGTACCGCGGCTAGATACAAAAAATCAAACAAAAGGCATATTGTGACATTTTGAAAAATAGTCTCTTTTTCGACCTCGCAAAACTAAGAGGCCTCATTAGTTCGGTAAAAACTAAAAAAAATCTACTTGCTATGACAAATGTGGATCCTGCACAGCCCAGCGGACCGTGGGCGTGGAAATACTGCTTTGGACATTATTTAGTGGTTCTATATTAAAAAGTTTTCCAGCTAAAAATGCAGCTATATATCACCTTATTTCACCATGAGCTACCACACAAACGAACCGAGAGCAGCCGTCTAACAGCAGAGTAAAGTGCTACAAAACAAACAAATAAATTACCTTGGTTAAAATTTTGGATGCGATCACTTTTGCAAAGTGATCTTGAGAATGACTAAAAGCAAACGTTAAAATTTATGTTGGTGTGCGTAACAAGGGAGGAGGGAGGGAGGGTAATACTTGTGGATCCACTTCACTTCCCCCCTCCACTTTTCTAGTAGGAGCAGGGCAAAGGAGAGGTTAAAATAAGAGGGAGAAAGGAGAGATGAAATGGAGTTGAGAGCTCTTCTGCTTCAAATCTAAACAAGCAAAAAAAAAAAAAATCTAGCCCTGAAAAAACTACTAACAATCCCCCTACGGATGTCTCTCTCTTTCATTGCCTCCTCGTCTCCCACACTCTTCCTCCCCCCTAACTCTTTTCTTCTTTTTCCCCTTTGTCTCTTTTGGGCCCCATCCCTCCTCCCTCCCTCTCTCTCACTCCTCGGCTGTTTTGAGGACAGAGTCGTCTCCCAGGATCTTGCAGAGCTCGTTGAGACGATGCTGCATCTCGGGAATGCCGGCCAGCTGGGCCTCCAGACGCTGTTTCTCCTCGGTGAGGGAGAGGCGCGTGGCCGTGTCCAGCTGCTCGAAGCGCCAGCCTCCCTCCCCGTCGAACTGCAGCAGGTGGGTGTGGTACTTCCTGGAGGAGGAGAGGGAAGATTTAAAGCGGAGAGTGAAGAAAAAAGCTGTGGTTCCATTGCATTGCACTTTCACCAGGGACAAGGAACCTTTGGAGGAGCTTTCCACTGCAGAGACCAGAGTCTAAGTTAAATTCTGGGGACATCATTTTACCCCCAAAATACATTTTTAATAGTACGGGAACTTTGGGGGCGGGGCTTGCAGCGAGGAACATTTCTGATTAGTCAAGCTTGCAGCATTTTTTTTCAGCCACCATTTTTAAAAAACTACAGCGGCAAACTAATTTATTTTGTTCACCATGCTTTGATGCGTCAACATGGAGTTACAGAAGAAATCACACGACAGATGTACTGATGATGAAGGTGCTGATTTCCATAATTTTCCATGTTGTGGAAATGCAGACAACAATGGGCTGAAGGAACCTATTTACATGTGCTGAGACTACAAGTTCTGGGTACTTTGGGTGGAAATGCAACTAGTCTTTGTGGGTTTAAAAGTGGGCGTTTCACAGAAAGCTGAGTTACTCCCCAACACATTTCTTGAAGACAGTGATATATCCTCTGTAAATTTCCCCATTGTGGAGCTAGTAAAGAAATATCTTATATCAAGTAATATCTTATTTTAGTTCAGTTGTCTGTCGGACATGTCTTCTTACCACAGGGAAGGTCTGTGTGTGATGGAGAGCAGAGAGATGTCGGCGTCTTTAGCAGCCTGGAAAATCTTTCCCTCCACGTCAATGCTCACAGCGCTGGTACACTCATCCAACAGAGCATATTTAGGCCTGACACACACGAGGGAAAAATGTTGTCATAATTAGCATCCAGTGGGTAACTAATGCCATCGGTTATGCAGGAAGATCATCTACATGTGCAAAGATAGCAAATCAACCACAAAACTGGAACACTGTTAACACACATACCTAATGTGAGCATTCAATAATGACAAGCGCGGACTCTGCATTCACTTTGAAAAGTTTTACATGCAAAAACATGGAAAACTAGTGATGATAAAGAACAGTAATTGATACTGTGAAACAAGATGTTACAGTAAGGGGCTCTGTGAGGCTGTACATGTGCACAGTGGTGCTCTGAGCTAAATGCTAATGCTAGCACGGCAACATGTCGAAGTTTAGCAGGTATTATTTTTTACCATCATCTTAGTTTAATGTGCATGCTAACATTTGCTTATTAGCATTAAACACAAAGTACAGGCTGATGGGAATGGCATCAATTTTTCAGGTATTTGGTGGGAAACACGAAGTATTGGACAAATTGTAATTTTGACCTGATGACGGTACCAACAAGTTGAGACGTTTCAGTCTGGACCAAAGTGGTGGATTGAACAGCTGACACTGCCATCCCTTGAGCTGCTAGTGTGGCAAAAAAAGCTTACTGCACATGCCAGAAGTGAAGCTGGGACGCTCCTGTGTCATATGTCGAGTGTATGACGGCAAACTGGCCTCAGCGTAACAACAGACAACAAAGGATGCTGTTTCTCACTTGTGGTAGAACATGCGAGCCATGCCCATCCTCTGCTTCTCGCCTCCCGACAGCACGTCCTTCCAGTCCAGCTCAGCATCCCAGCCTGGACGCAGAAGAAGACATCACATGAGTCTGCTTGCCACCAAGACGTTATTTAAAGACAGTGATATTTTGGGAGTATAGATGTGGAGAACAAATATTTGCCAGATTTATGCAGATCAGGGTGGAGATGTCTGCAACAGCTTTTAGAGCATGAGGAAGTGTGCAGACATATTTGATGGAAGTGGAAACACATTCAGCCTTTACACGAAGGGTTAATTAAATTTGCAGTTTGAGGAATGCAATGAATCATTAAAATGTAAACAGAGATGTTTTACAGACTGTTTTTATGTGTAGTAGCTGTAACCGTTACAAAGGAAAGCAGATGTATGATGTTTGGTTCAAACAGCTTCGGTGCACTGTGTAACAGTCCGACAACTTTCCATGTGACATTTTCTTCATTGAACAGAAACTCCTTTTACAGTTCTCTTGCATGTGTGTCCACATCGATGACTGATGATCCGTAACCTGGCCGAGTTCATTTGCGTGTACGATCAAGACCTTTCTCAACATTTCCACAGTGCAGCCATTCAGAAATTAAGCCCTCTTGCGGCTCTAAGCTTTGTACAGTAGTTGGCTCCCAACAATAGGCCTGTTTATTTGGCAATGAGAGAAGAGTGGCTGCCAATTAGCTGCAGACTCCAGTTTAGGTAACACAAGTAATACATAAGAGCGCATGAGATCAAGCTTCGGGCTGGTGGACATACAGCCCACAATCAGCTTGATCTCAAAACAGCAGCAAACATACACGGCAGTTACGATTTGCAGTGCAAATTATGCAAATGTTTGGATGATTTGAAAGTCAAAATTTAGAGAGACAATTTTATCTAACAGTTACTTGGTCTTTTTTGTTGAGCTGATAATTATTTTGTCAAAGTAAAGGTGATTTTGTCTGATGATTATTTGGTCTAGTTGATGTGTTTTTGTCCAGGAGATGGTGTTTTGTCTATTTTGCTAATGATTTTTTGCCTATTTTGTAATTTGTCAAATGTTTCTGGTTATTTTGTCCAGTTTGTCTAATAGTTAACTTGCCTGGGTTTGAAGTAGGTTTATATACTTTTATTATTTTTAGGAATTTGCATGTCTTTTTAAGTCTTCACTCTCTCACTTCTCTCCTATTTTCCCTTCGAACACATCTATGTAAGTCGCCTTTACTGTTATCCTACCTCCCTCTCTGGTGACAATGTGATTGAGGTTGACTATGTCCAAGATGGCCTCCAGGTCCTTGTCACTGACACCTCTGGAGGCCATGTCCTCCACTGAGTCTGGGTAAATCACCTGGTCCCGCAGTGAACCCATCGACATGTATGGCCTGGAGAAACACACACACACACACACACACACACACACACACACACACACACACACACACACACACACACACACCTTATCCACTGAGTGTTTCTTTCTTAACCCCTCATTTCATTAAGTGCTCTGGGCGCCACAGAGAAGAAGACACTGACAAAGAAGGTGTGTGTGTACAAAAGGCCACATCTTTTACACACTTGAAGAACAAATGCTAAAAGAGAAAGACACCCATTGTGCCTCTGCTGTTTCTATTGTACACAGTGCACTGGATTCTGTTACAGCTGCCAGGTGGCTGTCTCATCCTATGTATAAAATATTCACCGCTCTGCAGGAGGGAGTCAGCTGAGTCTGCGGATGGAAGCAGCTCTGGGTTAAGATTACATTTGATGGTTTGTCTTAGGCTGCATTCAGTTCAGTGTAAGGGCTACAGTCCTGCCGCTACTTTTAAGATCAACTGATCATCTCACCTGTTCAGAATTGATGACACTGCAATCATCCAGGTGTCTTCAATAGATGTACTACCTCTTAAACATACATGACTGTGACTGGCATTTTACTGCAGAATACTGATTATGTGACATATTCAAACAGCCCATTTTGCCTAATAACAGTCTGAAATCCAAAGACAGTAAGTACTATGATTGTATAAGCAAGAAAGAAAAAAATGTTTGGCATTTTTCTTGAGATGTAACTCAAAAGATTCTTTATCAAAATAGCTGCATTTTCCACTTTCAGATGACTGATTCTTATCTCGTATGGCACAGTACATTCCTACTGAAATAAAGAAAAGGAAGAACTAAACATTTCCTGGTTTCGGTGAAGTGTTTTCCAAAAAAATCAGTGTGGAATGGATGAAAACGTTTAAAC
Source organism: Centropyge bicolor (assembly GCA_037975185.1). Taxonomy (NCBI): domain Eukaryota; kingdom Metazoa; phylum Chordata; class Actinopteri; family Pomacanthidae; genus Centropyge; species Centropyge bicolor. The sequence continues at coordinate 1,232,473 of JBBMOC010000004.1, read as the reverse complement.
AATTTCAAACATACATCTCATTGTGACTTATTATCAGTCTACAGGCCGATAAAATAACAGGTATTTTTTATTCCAAAAAAAGGTCAGGAGTGACACTTTGGATCATTTTAGCTAGCTTTAATCACTCAACAGAGAGTTGTCATGGATCACTGGAGCAAAAGATGCAGAGAGGGGACACATGGCTGATTCTGGTATCCACGCTCAGTCACACTGATGAGACTCAACTTACTACCAAATGACTGTGACACAAAGAGAAGCATAATAAAGAAATGGTTGTAATTGAAAGTATTTCAAGCCTTGTCTGGGTGGTAAATATTTCACTGTGGCCAGAGCTCTGGTTTCTCTTTGTCAGCTACACACACACAGGTCCTGTTACATTGGATTAGATTACTGGTAAGAGTTCACCGGTACGATGCTCAAACCCTCCAGTTGTTTCAGTACAACTCCCCACAGTGGAATAAGCAATGTGTGAAAGTGTGTGTATACCTCTGAGGGATGTAGAACATGTGTTGAGGTGAGGGTTTGTATAGCCGGCCGCCGTAGACGGGCCACAGGCCGCTGAGGATCCTGAACAGAGAGCTTTTCCCGCAGCCGTTTGGCCCCGTGATTAATAGGTGCATGCTCTCTTCTACCTGAAATGGAAAGAGAAATTATTAATCTCCCTTAAGCTGAGTCGGTCCTCAGCATAATCACGAAAAGTCATTAAGATATAAAGCCCCGGAGAGACGGGAAGCATCAGTGGGTGTGCAGCTTTTGACTGACAGCACGACTGTGTAACATCCCACACAGGAGATCTGAAAAGTCAACACAGGGAGACTGGCAAAAATTCCTCCTTGGAGATCTTTGCTTTTGAACAGAATACACTGTGTTTTGGGCGCCTGCCTCTGAAATGGAAGAATTGTGAGCGACAGCTGGAAGCCACAACAAACCGTCTGGAGGTATCACTCGACGCCTCAAGTCTGCCTGCAGCTATGAGGGTGACAGAGCAGCAGCAGACATTTATGGCTTTCTGTTTCTGAGAGAACTAATCCAAATATAAAAAGAAGCATCAAAGTAAAAAATGAAGACAAGATAACTTTTCTCTGAAGTTAGCTTTGAATAATCAAGAAAAACCTGGAGCCACATTGGTCAAGAAAACTTTGTAAAAAAAACCCTAATTTTTGGAATAGTACATTAGCTTAACTATAATATACATATGATTCCTTATCAGTGTTACACCAAGCCAGGTATCAGTATAACAAATACAGTAAATCAAAGTGAAAGCTTTGAACGTAATCCAAATATCATGTGTAGGAGTATGAAAGTATACCAACACTGATAAGATCGGCCAAATCAAAAACAGGCACACAACTGATCATCGGTGACTCTATTCTCTCTCTCCAGTGTATATGCTACACGGATTATTATCTAATTCAACTTTACTGAACAGGAAGGAATAGCTGAACATTCGGTGTATGATATTTGTATACACTCTGCACTATACAAACTGTGTGTAAGCACAGTGTCAACAGATTTTCCTGCTATCTACCAGCTCAATGTCAGCAGGGTGTATTGACCTCAAACCAGCGTTCACAACCACAGCTTGATGCTGTTGGGAGGTCTGTTCGAATGAGCTGCAGGTGCAACGCTCTTTCTCTTTCTGAATCGAGGCCAGACGAGGTTTTGATCATTTGTCGAAGCTTCGGCTGCGGCAGGTGAAACAGGGTCATGAGTGGGCGTGGCTAACTGACAGTGTGGCTTGAATAATCCAGGCTAACAGGATACTGGCCAGCTGAAAGGATCCTCTTCATTCTCTGTCAGCTAACTTGTGAAAATTACAACTGCTTCTCATGATTTTTCAGTAAAAGACCTCTTCTCATCTTTGCAATGTTCACCTTGAAGAAATCTTTGTGAGGGATCAAGCTCACTGTGAATGAACCTGAGCTCTTGCAGGTTTGAGCTCAAAGACAAGTAGCTCTGACAGCAGTTTTAGATCAACTTTAAATTCAGGTTTGAGGACTGAAAAATCCAGGCTTGTGTCTAATGATCAGAAACTCAGAGGTCAACATATTAAGAAAGGGGCCCTGGGAACAGCTGATTCTGTGAGGTCTGAGAGAGAAATAAACAGAACATACACAAAGTGCAACATGGATAAAAATGTGAAGAATAAATTTACAACCATGGGGAAGCCCCTCAGTAGAAAGAGGGTCATTGTGATTATGAGTGCATTATAGACAAATAGAGTGTTAGTGTCCTAATTACATCTGAAACGTTTGGTGACATTTGACTCTTTTATCAGCATTGATTTGTATTTCTAAGCACCCTTATATCCTCTCTATCTCTAACCCTAAACCCAGCAGCCTGAGGGGAGTAACACCTTGACACCCATAGGATGTATCTGTTTCCTAATGAGACCACAGAGGATTCTGCAAAGATGCTAATTATGCCACATAGGTGAGAAAAACCCTCAGAGAGACTTCGTGAAGTTGGGAAACTTAGCAACTGCAAATATATGAGCTAATATTAGTGAGTAATATTAGGTGGAGTTCAGTGCTGGAAGAGAGATTCAATGGCCACTCTGTTGCTCATATGTTAGTCTATTCTAACTAGTAAATAAGATGGAAACAATAGATGCAAACTGGCAGAAGATCTAAAGAGAATAAGAGGAGACTTTCCTCACCTTAAAGTTCAAGCAAGACACAACTACGTCCCCATTCGGCGTAATAATCGGGACATTCTCACACACGATGCCGTTGTCCACGTCTATCACGTCACCTAGAGAGAGACACAAGAGAGAAAGAGCTAGAAGAATGACAGCGTTTAGGAGTAGAAAGTGAGGATTAGACTCCAGGCGTGAGTATGGATATGGATGGGATAATACCCACACACAGCAGGAAGTAAGGGGTTGAAAATAAAAAAAATCCCTCTTTGCCACTTTACTTATCTCATAGCTTAACAGCGCTCGCTAGCAGGAGATTGATTCTGGAGTCCAATGGACGTTTGCACGATGATATTTATGCAATGCATCCGACCTTTGACCTTGATACTGCTGATTGCTGGCAAAGTCATGCTGGTGATCTAGGAATTTATTCTGCTTATGCAAGTTGCTCCAGATGTGGCTCAATGCAAATTTGGACAGAAGGTGTATCCTATCAAAAGGCCAACTCAGAGAGGCAACTGCAGCGCATGACCTGTAAAATGAGTCACTCTGAAGATGTAGCTTTAATGCAGCTTGCACTCACTTATCCCTTAACTGATGGTGTGAAGACTAATCTGACATCTAAGGAAGACTATAAGATGTCTAATGAAAAGTATAACGCTGACTAATGTTTGACTTCAGTTGGGGTTATTTTAGTGCACACGATGCATTGGGACAAATCCAAAGCCACAAGTTCGCTCCAAACAGCTGAAGTGGTAAAAGCCAATGAGGCTGGGAACTAGCTGTTTCACACTTTCAGTTTATTTTAATACAGAAGGAGGTGTGTGTGTGTGTGTGTGTGCAGATGAACAGGCCCACCCTTTATCTCCAGCGGTCCATCTATGTGCATCTCGGGCTTGCTCTTCTTCTCCGCTCCCGTCGTGGCCGACACGGAGGAGCGCTTGTAAACACCCTTCTGGACGTCCTCAAACACCACGAACATGTTGTGGACCCGTGCAGTGTAGCCTGCCAGCTCCGTGACCTGTCCCGACAAACACACAGGGGTAAAGTCAGACGGATGTTTGCGTGACCTGAGAGAGGATCAGGTTCTGATGCAGGTCACTGTCATGGCCATTTGACTGTATGTGCGAAAAAAAAAATCCACATACAGAATCACCTGTAACACATCAATGTGTTGAGAGTGTGGAAAATGGTTAACACAGATATCTACATTAATAAAGAGCTAAATTGTAGGATTAACAGCTGAAATAGATAAGGAATAAAAAGTTAAAAAAGCTACACATAATTAATGGACAAAGTCAAAAAAAACACTGTGTTATAGCTATATGAAAATATGAAACTGTGTATATGCAAATACGTAACCAACACCAAAGTCACAAAGTGGCAGCTGCTGTAGATCCGTTGTTAGGATTAGTACTTCTTTCTTGACTTTTCGCAGCCAGAGTATACTTTTGGATCAGGTGTAATCTCTGAGTTGTGTGTTCTGCTGCTTATACAGTGTGTAGAGTGAGCAGAGCACACACATTCAGACCCACCTACCCAACCAACTACAAACACACACACACAGGTCGAAAAGCTGCTATAGATAATGAGTGATGGCCTTTGAGAGATGGGTGAATGAAAAGTGTATTAAAAATTATACAAACTGTGAAAATATCATCAACAACAAAATCAACATTAAAATCTGAGTAAAATCCTTCTAACTAATTCCATTAAGATAAAAGGCAAAGGAGTAAAACAAACATCTTTATAAGCGACCGGAGGGCGTTCTGCATTAAAACGTAATGAAACTCAAGGACAAATGAGGATAAAACCAGCAGAAATCGCACTGTTGCTTTGGCTTTAGCGCTGCACCCTGCAGCGGGACAACGCAGGCTGCTGACACAGCTTGATTATATTAGACAACAAACACCAATTCTGGGAATTCACGGACATCATGTGGGGCCTCGGGATGTGACTAGTTCAAACAAGAAAGGACCAAAAACACTAATGAAATGTGTCTAAATGGAGATGGACAGTTCAGAACAGTGGAGTACTGGTTGTCCCTGTTCACATATGCATCGAAACATTTACGCTTTATATCATTATAGAATTAAATTGTTATGAATGAGAACAGGCTATTTGAGGCTGCTGGGAAAAAAGACAGTATTTATGGCTCTGTGAACTGCATTTTTAAACTGATTCATAAGCTATGACCCAACTAAATTGACAAAAAACAAGGTAATGGAATGACTTATGGCAGGAACACTGGCTGCCAAAGAGATTTGTGGAGACTGCGGAGTGATCTACCACTACTGCAAACCATCATCATCATTACTTTGTCTGCTGCTCTGCTTTTGCTTCACTGGGCTATTGTCCAAATATAGAATAAAGCAACAGAAAACAGTAGCTCGTCCACTCCGATGTGACTGGGATTCATCCTTGATAACTTGCTGAGACACGCTATTGCTCATCATACAAAGAAAAAACAAGGTGGATGACCATTTTTGATGCGATCAAGAGCAAGTATGGTCAGTGAAGACTTGTTTCTTGAAACTTGCATGTGACATAAAGAATACAATCTAAAGATACAAGCACAACTGAGTCAACTAAAATGCAAAAAGACAAACTAAGCTACACTTGATTGGTTTATTAGGAGCTACAGAACTGTAAAAAAATGCTCTTGCATCAAATAAAAAACCGTGTTCGGAGGTGTTCTGGGACGCATATGTCCACGTTCTTTTAGCAGCGTGTGTGTGAATGTGTCCTGAGCCGCACCGATGGCCCGCCTATTCCACTGACGTCCTCACACACCATCTCATTTCCATTTGGTTCACTGTAATGCAAATTGATGTATTTGACCTCTCTTGTGTGTCTCTTGTCTGTGAACACACTTTGTTTCAACTGATTTCACCACTGATCTACTAACCACAATATCTCCACACTCCAGGCTCAATTTTAAATTTTAGGAAAAACTTTATAAACTCTTATGAAACACTATCTACGACAAATTCTTATTATTTAAGCATGCTTGTAAATTCTGCAAATTTCATAAAGTTTTTTCTTTTTCCCTGTAAAAACCATTGTGTCCATTTGTCCCAGTATGTTGGCTACTGTTAATAACAATCAAAAATGCATCTGGTTTGTTGCAAACAGAAATGATGCATGCGTTGATTTGCATAAAGGGTAAGTGAGATCTGATCACAAGTGGTCCCTCAAAACACATGTGGAGACGTAGGGCTTCAAAAAAAGGTGCAACACTCAGGCACTCTGCAGGTGTCTTCTGCTGTGGTTTAGTGCAGATATATCAGGGGAGCCAACATAAATCAGACCATATGATCATTAACATCCCCATTGGTCTAAAAAGTGCTTGAGCGCATGCTGCAAGGGAGAGAGAAAGAGATGCAGAAGTGCAGGCTCAAAGATCAACAGATGGAGGATTATTCACAGCTAGGCTAAGCCCTGAGGGAAGGAGCTCTGGACACACACACACACACACACACACATACTCACACACACTCACACACACACACACACACACACACACACACACACACACACACACACACATACACACACAACACCAGGAATTAATGCCTTGAGGAATTAATGCCTATAAAAGGTTTCTGTGTTCAATTTTTCTTTTTATGATTAGATCCAACGTGGTCTAACACATATCAGAGGCCAACTTCACCCAGTTAGGTTGTGAATTCAAAAAATCGGATGTGCACTCCAAAGAATAAATGATTTCAGAATTGATAATATTAACTGGAACTAACGGCTACACTTTCAGTATTTTAACAACTGTTCCATGTGTGAAGCAGATTTCTTCACTTTGTAGGTGCTTGGTCAGAAAACGCTTGGATTTTTATGGACGACTTTTACTGCTGAAAAAAAAAGAAAACAACAATAACAACAGGAGCGCTGGATCCCAGACGGGGACTGAATAGGCCCACAAAGAACAAACGGAAATAACACAGCCGGGTCTGAAACGTGACTCGGGCTGGTACATGTCATAAGGCCACCTGATCGCAGCCATATTAAACAGGCAGAGTTTTCACAGGCGTGAGCATGGCATACTGCCTGAGGAATGTGCCTGTTAAATTGCATACACACTTGCACATCTGTCAGCCTTGCATGCGCAGGCTTGCTGCTGCACAACAACACTGTACGCAACACAGGCTAAAAGTCGTATCCTCCGGGGGAGTGTTTCAGAGCCTGAGAAATGCAATGAAATGACAGTCAGGATGCACAGATTTGCACATTTACCCGAATGAAAGAATTCACTTGGAGCTGTTTTTCAATTTCACAGCAGTTTGAGCTTTCTGTGTGTTTGTAAAACTGGGCTTGTGAGTGTGTATGTGGACCTGCTTGTTCACACTCTGGTGTGAGTGAAGTGTCACAAAGTTTTTTTGAGAAGAGGTGACTCACACTCGAAGAAGCAGACAACAAGCTGGTTGCACTTTTTCAAAGAGTTGCAATTCCTCCTCCTCACCACAAGCATGCTATGCAAATCCACCTCGCTCAAACACTTCCTACTGAGGAATAACAAGTGCTGAATAGTTGAAAGGATCGCATCCCAAAACATGGGTGCACATAAGTAGTACAAACCAGCTGTACTGCAATACAGCTTCACCACAAATGTGCTGCAGCCAAATCCTCTTATGGACCTCAAAACGCAGCCTGAGGGAGAGAATGCATGAATGGGTCTCGCTATTTTTTTTTTTTTTTTGGATTAAAATGCAACGAGAGATCAGGGTTTTGGCCCTCAATGAACGAGGCCTTTCATTCAGTGATTTCTTTCTTCAGTACCCAAATAAACTCCTGTGCATGCGTGGCGAGCTTCGCATCGGGGGAGAGCGGAGAGAGATGGACATACTGTACAGCGTGCATCTGTCAATCATTCAGTCAGTCTGCAAATTCATCCATTCACCCATCTGTTGCGCCACTTGTCTGTTCAAACCTCGGCCAGCGAAATGACCCAGTCACCCCTACAGCCCTCCATCATGGGAATATCTAAAACTGCAGCCTGACCAATCACATTGCTTAGAAATGAGATCATCTCATACTCGAAATTGTAAATAAGTACTGTAAACTTGTGTATACCTCCTTTTTAGACTGTTACTTGTTCTTCTTAATATTTAACTGCTGCTATCCTCTGTGCTGCTGTGACATGTGAATTTCCCCACTGTGGGACGAATAAAGGCTTATCTTATCTTATCTTATCTCAAAATTTAAAATCAAAATTAAATCACTTAATTAAATATGAACAAGTGATGAGCTGCTTATACACTTAAATAAGAATTAAATCTCTTCTGATACAAAACTGAAAGCTGGAACTGACTCAGAAAGCCACCATTACTGGAATATAATGTTGGATTAAACATGTCACATTCACAAATTACACTTGTCAGTGGTAAGATAGTAAGATTTACAACTGCTGGATAATTAACTGATAAACAATCCCCAACTGAAAGACATTTCAATTTACACCCGTATAAAACAGCAAATGCTCACATTAAAGAAAAAAAGTGAATGTTTGACATTTCTGTTAAAAAAAATTACTAAAGTGTTAAAACTGTTTTCAGCTCCAAAAACACATGTCTAATGCAGTTATCAAGGCTCATGTGCGGGCCAGATCTTTTATAGTACTTTACATCAGGTACATTAAAAGGTGGGGAAAAAAGCCTAACATCCTAATAAAAGGTCAGCTTATGATTTAGAATTAGATAGGAGAGATGAGTAGGTGGTGGTGACACAGTATATCTCTGTTTCACAACTGCGAGGGGTTTGGCATGATGATTCAAAAATGTGCTTTTGTGAATGACTCTCAATAATGTTTGTGCCCTATATGTGTAAATCAGGTGCATTTGCAAAGATTATCCTTTTGTTAATGACTTTTCTGATGGTATTTCCTGTATGAGCTGAAGTGTTTTATTTTGAAATTTGAAGTGAAAATTGAGGAAAAGATGGGGCAAGGAACGCCTCTGAAGCGGAGATCAAGAAAGAGCTAACACTTTATAACCTAAAGTAAGAGAGATCAGACATCCCGCACTTCAGTAAAGCTACATTCACCTCAGTACCTCGGTCCTCACCTCTTTGTAGGAGGACATGATCCTCTCGATGGCGTCAGCTCCTGAGGCCAAGAGGTTACGGGCGGTGGTGAAAGCCTCCGTCCTCTCGCTCACCATCACCTGCGTCTGTCCGTCTGCCGTTTCTATAGAGACAAGACGGGGGAGACAGAACGAGACAGCTGATTTAAGAAACTGTGACGCTACAGACATTTAAGCACCAACACCTTCAATTTGGCTTCTGTTACTGAAAGTCTTTGTCTCGGCGCTGTGAGTCAACTGACAACGCATTCTCACATTTGTACCTGCAAGCATTAGAATAGCATGGAAATGAGGTATTTAAATAACAGCAGTGACACTGGAGCATTAGCGCGGTAGTGGTGCTGACCAGAAAACAAAGCTTTATTTTGGATGCAGCTGAAATGTCATCGGGGATGTGTAGGAGGCAGCTACTGTTTTCACACGTGCTCATCAGCCCCTGCTTGAGACGAAGCCTGTTGGTTTGAAGATGCTAATGAGCCTCGTGTGAAATGTGGAACAACTACAAAACTATTATAGTGGCACTTGAAGAAAAGGTCTATGACACATCAGATACTATCAGATACAATCAAACAAAGGTTCCCTGCAAAAACACTGAAAAAGAGAGCTCACAGCCTGAGACATGTTCAAAGGGAAGTGTCTGACAAGAGAAGGCTTTGGGGCAACTCGGGGCCTCCTCACCGTTGTCAGCGAAGCCGGTGGCCGTGATGATGGGCACGGCCACCATGACGAGACCACTGCTGCTCCACACATACTTCATGAGGAACTGCTCGATCATGATGTACCAGAGGCGCTTGGACAGGATCAGGTTCATCTGGTCCGCCAGGGCCCGGTAGCACTTCTGCAGCTGACGCATCTCCACCTGCAATGGACAGTATATTTACAACACATAGCACCATCATCACTTCCTGCATCTTTCTGAAAGTACTGGTAAATTGCACTGTCTGGTGTTTTGTTATCCTGTTATTTAATGTGATATTTGTTGGGTTCACTTCATTCTGTAGCTGCTTCAACACAGGCTTCCTAGTTTGGGATGAATAAAATCAATCAATCAATCAATCTATCTACCTATCTACCTATCAATCAATCTATCTATCTATCTATCTATCTATCTATCTATCTATCTATCAATCTATCTATCTATCTATCTATCTATCTATCTATCTATCTATCTATCCAACTGTGATGGAACATAGACTGAAGTCACTGTCATCATCATCTGGCCTGTTTATGTGCAGTTATCAATCAGATTACAGTGATATAAACATGTTATGATACTATATTAACTTTGTTATTGGATGTGGTTAATACCTGGATTTCACCTGTTAAAAATGGACATTATGGACATTCAGACAAACATAGTAGCACATGGCATGTTGATGGAGAATATGGATTGATTTGTGGTTGTATTTTACACTGATCATAATTCAATGCTCTCATTATTACCTGTAATATTGCTACAATGAACTACATGTCCTCATCCACTCATGCATACCTTGTGTCCCCTGTAGAAAGCTATTTCCTCAGCATTGGCAATGATCCTGGAGTGCACATAGCGCAAGTAGCCTTTCCTGTGAGCCTCCTCGGCCACCAGCTTGCCAAACTTGGGCGAGCACGCGCGCAGCACCTTGGCCGTGACGAAGACCACCAGCCCGGCCAGCAGGGTTGGCCCCGACGCGTTGGCCCCCCTGGACCTGGCCGTCTGTATAAGCGTGTAGGAGGTGAGCATCACATCCAGGATCGGCTTGGTGAGGTTGGAGTAGAGGTGGGCCACCGACTGGGAGAACATCATCACGTCCTCGGTGAGGGACTGGTCCGGGTTGGCGAGCCTCCCGTCCATGTTGCTGACTTTGTAGTAGGTCTGATCGGTGAAGTAGGTCCGGTAGGCATGGGTCACCAGCCGGGTGCGGAAGGCCAGAGCCAGCTTGCACTCCAGGTACCGGATGGCGCTGTTGACGAACGTGGCCGGGATGGCAATGAGGAGCCATTTGATCAGCTGGAGGATGAAGCGCTTGGGTTTCTTCTCCACGATCGTTTTCACTATCTTCCCGTCCAAGCTGGCCACGTAAATAGACAGAAACGTCCTGGATATGAGCGCCACCGAGTGCAAGGAGAGCAAACCGAGCTCTTTGGAGACGAGCTTGGGGAAGAGGATTTTACCAAGTTCCAGGATCTGCCTGAAAAATTCCGCATTTACACCCGGCGATGCCTTCCTGTGATCCGCGGCATCTATCTGTGTTTTCACCAAACAAGTGGAGCCGTTTTCCGCCTTTGAAGCCTTGCGATGATTCTCCTGATCTTTGTTTTTGCCGAGCTGCCTGCAGATGATGGGATACAGTGTTTTGACGCCGTAAGCAGCAGCCGCAAGAAACACGGCTCGCTTCGCCGCAGCCGTGCGGTCCCATCTCACTTTGGACGCCGCATCGAGGATGTTGGACATTTTCTTTTTCAAGGGTTAGTCGTCTCTGCTGGCGATCCTTACAAGACCCATCCCCCAAACCCCGACTCGCCGCGTCGAAATAAAAAGAGAGAAGGACTTCTGATGGTCGGATTGATGTGAGGCGAGTCCAATACATGTACCGCTACATCCTGCTCTTTTTGGTAGCGCTGTCAAGCAAGACAAACGACAATAACTATAGTTCCGGTTGCAAGTGTCAAAATAAAAACTCAAGGTCAACATCCTCTACATTACAAGGATGTGAAATGCGCCGCCAAGCTTGTGGTTTTATTCTTTAAAGCCAATTCACCCAACTTCCTGATTTATTGTGCATGCTTCCGCCTTACGCTAACTTGACGTTATTTATTTCCGCCTACGCTTTCGCGGCGGATTCTCTCATTGGTCGCGCCCCCGGCAATAGATGATTGGTTGCGTGTGGGACGCAAAATATTATCTTGCATTCAAGTCATATAGTAATAATCGGAAAAATTAGAATTGGACTGGGAAAATTCATGTGGACGCCCCCTCCTTGCTCACATGTAATTTGTAATATTGGTGTCAGTGTTAGGCTGTGACCGTTAGTTGTGGTGTTGCCACTAGATTTTGATTTAAATGTTCATGAACATGCGGCCGTCAGAAGTTGAAATTTCCGAAGAGCACCTGAATGCAGCATATATCCAAAATTCCGCTGTATTTTATTAATTGCTCAGTTTAGGCAACAAATATGTCGCATAGTAATTTTATATACAGGAAAATATGTTGTTGACAGCAATATTAATCACTGACAGCTTTTACAGAAGTGGTTAAAAGATAACTATTTACGTTAATGAAAAATTCTGGTTGGTCCGTGAAACACTTCTACATATTTTAAGCATCTTTAGTCAGTTAACGTTAGAAAGCTAGTTAGCACAAGTTTACAAACTTTTTTGAACTTTTACACTTAAATTACTTAAAATTTAACACTTAAAAGTTTGTTTGTTCTCATACTCACTTCATTCAAGTATTGATTACTTCTCTGTTAGTTACAGCTGTTGAAAATGAACTGGGTTGGAGGTTCAAGGTAAGAGGGGACAATGTTTTTTGCTAATAGCTGACATGCTAATATTAGCATTAGCTTAGCTGGATAACGTTAATGTTCTGATGTTGACTCTGACTGCAGGAACCGCTTAGTGATGAAGGATGATGCAAAAAGGCAGAGGGTGAGACATCTATAGAACATTTCCATGACTTTACAAGACAGTTAATAGCTATAGTCTTCTTTGCATCCATCTAGCTCAATGATGTTTTTTCCAGGAGTTCTTTGAGAAGAGGAAAATGCAACAGAGACTTAAAAACCTGGGACTTGCTCTGCCAGCATCCCCTGCAGGCACTACTTCTGGTAGTATGGACCTGATGACCTTGTTCATTGTCAACCAGATAGCTGCTAAGAAAGAAAATAAAGGTGAGAAGCAACAATAGGAAGGAATCAACAATAATAATATATGTCCATGGTGTGTTTTATAGTGAAATGTGTCTGACTCACATGGCATACAACATGAAAATAAAGTATTTCCCAAATATTTAAACATCAAATATGAACATTAATTCTCTGTGGCTTATAAATTGAATAAGATCCCAGACTTGTCTTTCCACTAGTCCCTCGATATGGTAAATGATGTAAGTAACCAGTGTTTGTGTTTTCCAGACCCTCCTAAAGTGACAGTTCTTCGCAGCTCTAACGAAGGATCGAAGCGTAAGAGAAATGAGCCTCTGGTACTCCCAATGAGCCCCTGCTCTCCATCACAGCTGAATCTTTTTGAAAACCAGTCTCAATGCAGGTAGAGCTGGTTTGCGGTTTGTCAAGGCACCTACAGACACAAACAAGATAGTGCGCATATTGTAGCTGTTGAGATATTTCCAAATAGTGTCACATTCATTATTATCAGTATCTCCCAGGTCTATAACAAAAGAATTAAATTAATAATCCAAACTCCACTAAATAGCAAATTTTTATTACACTGGTAGATAATTTCTCCTAGGCTCCTTACATGGCATTTGAGCTCAACGTCTGTCCTATGAATAAAGGCCCAATCAGTATTTTTTGGCTCTATAAAGTCAGTAATGCCTTTTTCCAAGAGTGCCATCTTCCTACATTCATTGTGTTTCTTCTGTGTAAATGTCTAGTTTTCAAGGAACAAGAAAGAGAAAGCAGGTTATTCCACATGGGTTCAAGTGTCAACAGGTTAGTCACTTTCCAGCTATTTGCTTTTTTGAAACTCTATCTATCTATCTATCTATCTATCTATCTATCTATCTATCTATCTATCTGTCTGTCTGTCTGTCTGTCTGTCTATCTATCTATCTGTCTGTCTATCTATCTATCTATCTGTCTGTCTATCTATCTATCTGTCTATCTATCTATCCATCTATCTATCTATCTATCCATCTATCCATCTATCAAACATTTGCTGAACATTAACAAATGTCAGGATCCTGTGGCTAAAAAGTCACTTACTTTTCTGTCTCCTAGCTGTCACCAGTGCTGGAGTCAGCATTCTCAGACAACAGTGCACCTGACTATCTGCCACCCGTCACCGACCCTATCAGTCCCTTTTCCTCCAACTCATCAGCTTCCTCAGGTTCAGTTGTGAAGTATTTTATAAGACAAGCTATCATAAATTAAATTACACAATCAGTAAATTTAGACCCGAATCAAACTGGTCTCCCCAGGAATGTTCCCCCTGCAGCTGAATCTCCAGCAGAGAAGCCTCACACAGACACATCTACCTCCCCACTGCTCCCCTCCTCCCTGGGACACCTCAGGGCTGGAGCAGGCTGAGGTAGTAAAAAGAGAGGAATAGCTCACATTAATATGATATAATATAATAATAGAAGCACAATGTTGTTACAGTTGTGGTTATTACGCTGGCATGGGAACATTAGACTCCACATGTAGCTTCATTGGCCTGACCTGGGCTCTGTCTGACCGGTTCCTACTATCTGTATAATGTGGAAATTAAATCTAGCTAGAAACTAGCTAAGAAAAGCAACTGGATTTTCATATGTGCAACAATATTTATTGAAGCATGCTTAGCCTTTGTCCTTTTCCTAAAGTACAGTATTTTTACTCTTGATTAGAAAGATTCAAATTGCTTTTATGCTGTATGCTTGAACAGGTTTTCATAGATTTTGCTTAAAGCAAAATACAGATGCTCAATTCGCATGAATCCTGCTTTGTATTTTAACTTAATATGGTATTTTTCTTACAGTTTTTCTCAGTCGCTTTGGTGCATTTCTCACATCACTATTAACATTTGCACAACAGTTAGTGCATTTCTCAAAACAATTAGTACAACCTGCAAAACCTAGTACATAACCTGCAAAAGTGCCTCACGTGCTCAAAATGGATTGTTCATTCCTCAAAAGCAAGTATTCATGTCAATGAATGTGTCAGTGTCAACAAAATGAAAAGTCCCAGCACCATTGTTTATGAACAAGACAGTCAAATGGCTTTGTCATGTTTTCATTATGACGGTTTGCTCTAGAAGTGTTTTCAAATGCAAAAAGTCAGATCTTGGTGACACCACCTGAAAATGCTCAAGACAGCACTATACACTGTTTGCACAGCCATTTGAAAACTACAGTAAAGTTACACATTACTGTATTTAGTGAGGTCACTGAGAACAACCCACTGAATACATATGTTTCACATTTTTACTGCGTATGCTCTTTTCAATTCTAATGTGTTCAAAGCATTGTGCAAAAGAAAAATACACACATATTTTCAACAAACATGAGAAACAGCCTTTGGGTAGAGCTGTGCACAACTGTAAACAATACTGCAGTACATATTGGAACTGAACATACAACATACACAGTACTGCAAATCATTCAAGCACATGCTGCAAACCACTGTCTGACCAGATCTGAGTGGTGAAAACGCACATTACCCCAAACAACAACATACTTGTTCAGATGTTCTCCAGTTAGACCCCTCTCATTCTCAGGGATTATGTCCCTGTAAAGAGTGTCTAAAACAGTCAGCAGATGTTGTGTGTTGTATGGACCAAGACGGGGGATATGAGTGAGGACGCCATTTTCTGAGATGGCTGCACACAGTGTAACATTCCCTCCTCGTCGGCCTGGGACATCTGTGGTTGCTCTCTGTCCAATACAATCCCTTCCACACTGTCTACCTTTTGCCAGATTGAAACCCGCCTCAAGAATAAAATGATAAAGAAATGTGTGTCATGGTTTGCTCCTGTTGTGTTTTGTTGTTTTATTTTCAGTGTTATTCTCCAGTGTTTTTGGTTTTGTCTTTTGTTCAGGCTTCACTTCAGTGGCTGGAGGTGTGGCCTGCTGGTGCTGGGTCCCCTCTCCCTTCTCCCAGCTGTCCCTCATTTCCCTCTTAACGACCGGCAGCTTTAAAAACTCCATGGTTCCACCTGGAAGCTGCCGGATCGTCCCCTCACTCTCGTCCTGCATTCCCTGCGTTTCCAGTGTTCCCAGTGTCTCCAGCGTCCCCTCTCGTCACCTGTGCTCAGCCTTCACCCTCATGTCTCCTCCACCCAGCCTCGGCGTTCACCACCCAGCCTCCAGCCACTGAAGCAGCTTGTCACCAGATTCCTTCGTTTGTTGCCTTTTTCTGCTTTTCTTGTAATTCCTGGAGTTTTTGTGTTTCTATTAAATCCTTTCCTCAGTTCCCCTCGTCTTGTGTGCTGCTCTTGGGTCCAGCCAAAAAACCTAAACCGTGACAATGTGTCAAATTTGCTTGACAGATTTTGACAACTAGTTCAACATTTTTGTATGTAATGACTCAAGCAATGAAATGAGGACTATTAGTTTTATAGGGAATGACTATTCAGCTTTAATAAGTATACTTCATTTTGACTGACATGACATAAGCAAATGATAATGTTAAAAAACAGCAGAGAATTGTATGAAAGCAACTGATGCATGTCCAAAGGATTTGCAATTTGTTGGAAAGAATGAGAAACTGCTACTATGATGTGCACAAATGACTAAATGTTGTGGAGGTTGAACTAACAGTTAAGAGAACTTTAATTCTGATAAGAGAAATGCACCAAAGCGACTGAGAAAAACTGTAAAAATCATCACATTCCAGTTATGCACACCTTAAGTCGCCAGTAATGTCAGTAAAGTTTATTCAAAACTTGCAGACTGGTGTGATCACAGGCACAGAATTGACTCGTAATACTAATTGTGTATCTGTTTTGCTATGTACAGAACACATCTGTAAATTATTGTTTAATACAACAAAACAATCTATGTGCATTTAAATTGTCTAGGAAACAATGAAATTCTGGTGACTAGATCGACTCCTCCATGAATGCAGACGTGTCACAAGTCGTAATTTAGGATCGTCTTTGGTCACTGACCAATAGCAGCTGTTCCTGGGAGTTAACAGTAAACTCCTGAAGGGCTGAGCATTAAAACATGACAGTGTCTTCCCGATAATGATGTTACTCAAATATCCAGTCTGATTTAATTTTGCCAGTTTCAGCCTTTCTCCCAGTCCAGAGGTATGACAGACTGTATCCCCTGGTCCTGTGGATCAAACCCACCCCTCCTCCAACTGGAGACACCCACAGCAGCCAAAGTCCTGTTTGGAAGTCCAGAGCCAGAGTGAGAACAACACATGAATTTGTTTATTTTTTATCCTTTAATTAATTGGTCATTTGTAACCACTCAAAGTAAATGCGTGTGATCACAGTAACACAGAGGCCAGGGACAGTGCAAGACATGAAGTCACCTTCTCTCTCAACCAGCCCGAGGACAGGGAGCCTGTGTTCCACTTCGCGTTCAATCAGCCAGAAACTGAGCAGCAGATTGAGGAAGATGTCTTTAGAGGCTTCAGTACTGAAGAATGTAATCAAGAAGGTGAATACTGCTTGAAACTTAAACAACTCCAAGTTACTTTGTTCCCTCCGACTAACATTAAATTTGATTTCAGCTTCTCATTTCAGGAGGGGAAAATCAAAGATATATCTCAAAGATGACACGCCAGTCAAATCTTCAACACCACAGTAGGTGTTTATACTTAAAACACTTTCTTATCATTGTTATGTACTATGCTTTGTTTTTATATTGCCTTTTCTTTCTTTACTGCCAGAACTGTCCCTGACTCACATTGCATGGGAGTGGAGGTAAGCAACGTGGCCTTTTATTGCCACCAAGTGGTAGAGAGTGTAACTGCCATTGAATAAACATTGATTTGAAAGAAAGCAATAAAAATCTGCACTTGTTGGATGATTAAGAAAATGTAACCTGATTCTACAATCATGAGCTGTTGTGCAGAGCTTTTTACAGTCATTTCTCCTGATAGATGGTATATGTGAGAGTACAGTGCACTTTTGATGTGGGCAGTTGCAGTTTTACATTTTAATTCTGTTTTATTCACAGCTCTCCAACTGCACTGACATGAACTTTTGTAAGTGTCTTAACCATCTCCAATTAAGCTCCTCATGTATTGTGTATATGCTGGAGAAAAGACAATAAATTGAATAGATGCTTTTTTTTTCAACCCCACAGCATGTCTCGAACACAGCAGTGGCTCCATGAATGGCTGTGACTGTTTGCCAAGTTACTCTTGTAGTGGAGGTTACCTCAGTTCAGACTCAAATGATGTTGAGTTACAACCAGAAGTTTTGTCCATCTCGATGTCGTGCCGTGACTACAGAATCCCCTCAGAGGTAAAAGATAGCAGTAAGGACTTTGCCAGAAAGAGTTTCGCCTAACTTTTGTATCACATACTGCATTAGTTTTGGTTAAACTCAAACTTCACAACCACACAAGTAAATCCAAGCAGACAGCTCTTGTCTCAATTTATTTGAAATGTGTTGGTGACATCAAATTCAGAAAAAGCATGTATTTACAAAAATTAATGAAGTTGATGAGGTCAAACATTAAATATATTGTCTTTGTACTGTTTTCACTTAAGTCAAAAAAGATGAGCAAACTATCACACTCTGTTGCATCCCATCCTTTTTGGAATCAGGGTTGTACAAACCAGTTCCCTCTTTAGTAATCTCTAACACAAACACTGTGTGTTTCCCTTTTCTAACTGTATTTTAGGAAGAAGAATGCTGCCTGCCAAGTCTCAAGGCTGCCTCTCCATATATGGACCAAGCCTATTGTGTAGACAGCCTAAATCCAAACCTGGGCTCAGTGGGGAATCCAAAACAAAGGGATGCTCATCCCAGGCTCATCACCATGCATCAAAATCCCAAAATGAGCTTCAGAGGTGACCAGAAACTTATGGAGGACCTGGCTCACCCAGATAAAGCCACAGGAGGTGACAGCCAACAAATGGTTAACCATGCAGTTCAGTCTCATTCTCCTCAGGCTCAAACTCAGAGCGCAGAGCCGTGCAAGAAATGCAAGAAAACATCCAATGAAACTCAAGATGTGGGAACTCAAACTGCCTTCAACCCCACGACTGAGACACGCGATACCTCCACTCAGTGCAGCTTTGTCGAAGACAGTGCAACCAAAGCCACTGGATTTAACTTGTGTCTGCCACCTGTTGATGTGTCAGTACAGAAACTAGCCACAGGGAGGCAGACTGGTACTGCTGCAGAGCCAAATCCACCTTCACCAGGCAAGGCCAGGAGCGGACGGATGTACACACTGTGGAGAATGAAGAAATTCAAGGCGGGTTCCCTGTCAGGCAGCAGCATTCAAAACAAATTCCCTGCTAACAACAGTGATGCCAAAGTGATTCTACAGGGACCCATTAACCCCTTTCTAAAAGCTCTGAACACGACGGATGCAGAGATATAACATGAAAGTGAAAGATTGTGTCACCTCATGTGTAAATAGAGAAGCTTAAGATTCAGATTTTTAGATCTAAATTCTGCACATTTGGCCGACAGCGAGAGAAATGAACACAGGCATTTTGTTGAATAGCCACATTTTCTGATGAGAGGGCGGAGACGAGAGAGAGCAATAAGAAAATGGCCGTCTGATGAAGGAGCTCAGATGAAGTGAAGGAGGAGGTCACATCTGCCACCAGAGTTAACAGACACTAAGAGGCCGAAACACTTCAGGAAATAGCCGGTGTTTTGCTCCTGCTCAAGAAGGAAGGAAGGAAGGAAGGAAGATGGATGAACATAAAAAACATGCCTGTTCTGTGCATGCTTTTTTATTCAAAGCATTATTTAATAGTTTTACCACAAAAACCACAAAATATGCAAAGTTTGTTTGACGTTATGATGGAGACAAGTGAAATAAAGTCTCAAAGCATTACTCTGATTCATTAGTTTATTTCTTTCCCCATATACATATCCAAGTGTTAAGATTTCATGAAGATATTTATTTCTTATAGAATATAAACTCTAGCAAAACATTTACAGCTTGAACATTAATCAAATATACTATGCAGCACTTTTTTTTTTAGTAGCCTTTTTGTAATTCTTCGTAAACTGTAGAAACACATGTAGTCGGTTCACATTGAAAAAAAAATTGCAACCATTTCACCATAAGTAAACATTAAAGGTCCAACACTGCGGTAGAGGACAGTGTCAACATGAGCGGACGTTAACCGGCGGACACCGCGTGGTCTTCAACAAGGTGCAGCCTCAGACAATCACGTTAAATATTTGGTCGACACAAGTTTCATTACACGGTCTGTGTTATGGAGCTTCATCTATGTGTGTCTTACCTGTAACAATACTTTCAGTACAAAACTAGTCTGTGTGGTTTTAAGACCCTGGACCAAATGAAAATCTAACAGATAAAACCTTCACATTTTGAATTATAGTCAAGCTATTTACTTCTGCCTTTAAAGTAGTGAACAAGCCCATTTTAGAAAATTCAAGGACAAAGTTCTAACTTTTAGCCTAACTACAATTCACAATGTAGAAAACCGGTTTCCAAAAATGAAGCAGACTGTTTGCCTCACTGGCTTCATACTGAAGAGGTTTTGCATGTTTTAGTCCCATAGCTACAAATCATACATGCTTTACATAGTTGCTGATCATTTTCAAAAGCATACTATGAGATTATTCATTTCTTGTGCTGCATTATTTTAATTCACTTTCATGTTGTTGTTGCAAGGTAATCTAAAAACCTACATGCTTTGGAAAATGATCAGCAGTTACAAAATATAATGATTTGTATGTAACAGGCAGAACATGGTCCTTTCAAGCTGCTTTTGGGAAATGCATTGATATTATGACAGTTTGTTTAAAGGACTGTTAAAAGGTTTCCTCATGTTGACCTTTGCATTTTATTAGTAGAGTAAAATTGTACTAATTACACTGATTAACCATTTACATAGGCATCCATATGTAAACGTGACACTTTGACAATGCCAAAAATATCACAATATTTGATGCAAATACTTCATTTTCGCCTTTAATGGGCCACTGCAGATGTCACTACATTATGCCACGGCATTGGATGAACAGCTTCGTGTTTGAGAAGTTTATAAAAAGAGGTATTATAATCTATTGACTCATGATGGGTTAAGACCCAAGCGCCAAAAAGTATAGACTGTCTGTAGCTTTTTAAAGACCTCTTTCACACAAATTTACTCCGTAGTCTAACAGATTTTTTTTTGCTACACAGAAACCTATGTGTATTTGACTAACAAGGTGTAACCTCACACAGTTTTACAATTTTACAAAACAACATTGGCAAGTTACGCTAAAGCCTACTCCTCGACTTTTGACACGAGAACCACATAAATGATATGCTCTGCTATTTGTACCTAAGGCTAATGAGGAAGACAAAACCCAAAAATGATAGTAAAAAAATAATATTCCATCACGGCTGAAATGCATATATGTACATTTAAATAAAAAAAGCTATGTAGACCTAATTATAAGAACATGATATAATACATCCACGTCAGGGGTTTGGACTGAAAAACGGCCTTTAGGCACCTTCACAATACACAGGCACTAATATTATGTTGAAGATAGAAAGTAATACTTGAAATACAAGTCTCCCTCATAAAACCATGGTTTTAGTTTCCCTTCTTTGCAGGATATTACATGTTTAACATCCATCCACTGTCCAAATATGTTCTTGACATATGTATGCAGGTTTATAACGTGGGTTCATAGTTTAGACAAAATGAGACTCTCTCCATAGGATTACGTTCAAAACTGCAATTTTTCAAAGGCAGGAAAACCACAGAAAGTAAAAAACTATGCTAAAGCTATTTGTATTTGATTCAAAGCTGGATGTGAAACCACATTTAAATAAAAAATACCTTTTATTCCTTTCAGTGCTACTAGATTGGTGAGTGTTTTTGTTTAGGCACCGACTGACTATGCAAGTTTTCTAAACTTGAACAATATACTGTACATCTCTGGTGTTTGGCTTTTCATAAAAAATATCAAGAACGACCACAACCCGAGACTGTCATCAGATGAGGAACTGACATTAGTGTGCTATGCTACAAGCTTCAACGACATTGAACTGAGATGTGTTTCATATAGAAAGGCATAATGGTACCATTGATCGACAATAAGTTACAACTGCTGTCGTGTCGACAAACGTTTTGCGGACGCACGGACCTGAGACCACATTTACTGAACCTCTTTAAATGGAGTTCTCGATGGAAACGTATTCTGACACATGACACATGCTGCAGGTTGACTGTGCCATGTCTTGCTTTTTATACTGTGTGTACAACATCATATATAAATTATATTTAGTCAGCACATGTACAAAATATTAGGGATCATTAGCGTCCCTTTTATTTTGTACATACAGTGTGTTTTCAACAGTCACATTTCCTGTCCAAGTGTCGAACCATTGCCTGATAAGTGTGGAAAAGGCAATGTTTTAGCCTTTTGTAATTGAGATATTTGTGGGTTCCACTCCAAATTTAGTTCACTCCCAGTTCAAAGAATAATAAATATACGCCATCTGCTAGCTGCTAAAGAATTGTCATTGATTTTCAATTCCTGAATTGACTGAATTGAAAGTGTCACTTTACTCACACAAGGCCTTTGAAAGTGATTCTTAACCTCAAAGTGAAGGTAACCAGTAGCTTCTCAGCTTAAACAAAGAAAAAGAAAATTACAGACCCAAGCACTCTGCGTGTATCAGTAATCACAGAAGTGGACCAAACACTCAGATGGAGGTCGCCGGCACACAAGCTCTCCCTAGTCCACATCGGACGCGTCGTTGTCTGATAGATGGTAGTTTGAACCTTTGACTCGGATGTATTCCACCTGCCGTCCCTCGTCCGAATCCGAGGCGCCGCAGGAACAGAGCTGGTTTTCGAACAGCGCTTCGATCTCTTCCAGACGTCGGGCTTTGGTCTCCGGCAGGCAGCCGTAGATGAAAAAGAAACCCAGCAAAGCCAGGCTGGAGTAGAGGAAGAAAGCTCCTGGGGAGACGAGACAAAAGAGCACACTGTCACGAATGACACAAAGCGAAGAACGAACTGTCCCAGCTTTTCGAGAGCTTTTTAAAACATGGGTTTGCTTGTTCTCATTCACTGATAGAAAAAGAAACACTGGTGGTGTTAATACTGGATGCACATAACCTTCTATGTAGATGTGTGTGTGCTAATATGTGCAAATGGTTTATCAAATTAAATGTTG
This sequence comes from Centropyge bicolor, assembly GCA_037975185.1. NCBI lineage: Eukaryota > Metazoa > Chordata > Actinopteri > Pomacanthidae > Centropyge > Centropyge bicolor. The sequence continues at coordinate 1,209,745 of JBBMOC010000004.1, read as the reverse complement.
CTTTCAGGCTGCTGGTCGCCATATGACCCACATCCATAGAAACAAGCATTCATACAGAAACACAGTGACAGAGCTTTAATGATCATTCCTGACCTCCATTTTCTCCCTGTCAAAGCAGAATGACATTTTTAAGCTACGACCATGAGTGCATAATGCTCAATACCATTATATTATGACGACATCATGTTTTGTCATTCTAGGTGAAAGCTTCATACAAGCCGGACGAATGGCTGATGGATCAAATCGATCATTAACCCGCTGCATCTCAGGATGCCTCCACAATCTCCCCTGACGGATCGATCGCCGGCTCCCTACGAAAGGTCAGTTCCTTCCTGTCTGAGGAGAAACCTGCTGTTGAGCCGCATTGACTGAGGATGTATAGACGACGGTCGGGGGAGAAATAATGTTTGCACTGAACTGTCAGTCAGCTGTTCCTTCCCTGGTGGTCTTGATGTGAGGTAAAGATGAATGCATGTTACATAAGACCTGCTAATGGAGGTTGTGTAAGGACTGACAGAATTTGATGAGGACCGACAGCATTGATGGCTGGTAGTAATTGTTCCTGACAGGAGTGTTTAATTTGATCAAAATTGCATTAGTTCAGTTTGACTGGGTTTATAAAAAAAGAAAAACAGCAGAGTTTCTTTCTGCACAAAAATGAATTAAAAGCTGTCAATGTAAATGGCTTGCTCAGAATTCTACAGCCCAGAAACTGACCATAGTAGGTGAAGTACTGAGCCAGATGCAGGAAGGTGAGAGACACCAGGATGTTGAAGGTCCAGTTGACTCCGGCTGCGCAGGCGTTCCCCGTGCTCCTCGCCCACAGAGGGTAGATCTCTGAGTTGATGGTCCATGGCATGGGGCCCATCCCTGAGAGAGAGATGAGGGATTACTCCATGTGGAGATGGAGGCATCTCGGTGGAGAGGTACAGTATGTCTTTGGGATTGAGAGCATTGCTCGATCATAAAACAACATTAAAGATGACTGAGTCTGTGGCAATACTCGCAGCACTGTGAGGCTGTGCTTTGAGCTAAATGTGATCCAATGCATGCTCATGATAACAATGCTAACATGCTGTTGTTTAGCTAGTATAATGTTTACCATGCATACCATTTTAGTTGACAGGTTCATAAACAAAGAGTCACGTGATTGCAGTTCATCCTGAGAAGGACATGCATGTCTGCACCAAATTTCATGGAAATCCACCCAATAATTGTTGAAATATTTCACTCCAAAAACAACTAGAAAAGCACTCTGAGAGCGCAGACCTCCGCCAAGCAGCACAGTTCCCCCAGCTTATTGTGAATTACACCCCCAAAATATTAGTCCGACCTTTGATTTATCTATTTCAATGGACTCTTGGACCATAAAAGCATGCCCTTAGGAATAGTTATACCCGAAAATCCACATTTCCGTAATGGCGATTTTCCGGATCACCTCCAAAATGTAATCATTTGTTCCTTGTCCCAGAAAGGACATTTCCTCAAAGTTCCATCAAAATCTGTCCATAACGTTTTGAGTTATGTTGCAAACAAACAAACAGACAAACAAACAAACAGACAAACAAACAATCCAACATAACCTCCTTGGCGGAGGTAAAAATGTCAACTTCATGGTGGTGTGAGAGGAAAAGTCAGAGAATGAGCAAACTCCATGAGATGACTGAAAGCTCCAGAACAACGTCTTAATGGACCTGTCGGAGTTTCAAAGGTCAAGAAAGAACCCAATTTAAATTGCATACTGTAGCTTTAAGGTAAATGACCCTAACACCACACAATATTTGGTGAGCGATGTGAAAAAAACCTCATTTTAAATTCCGGCATGACCAAAGGATAAAAGTGACACTGAAATCTGTAACTGTAGCCGAACACAAAATTTGAATCACATACAAAATGAATCTCAGACAGAAAGACAGAATTTGATCTCTTACCTGGAGCAAAGGCAGCCAGGTAGAACACCAGACCCAGTAAAACCAGCCAGGAGAAGGAGGTGGGACAGTAGTTGTAGGCCCAGTAGGTGTGATCTCTCATCAGGCTGGAGTTGGAGCATCTGCATGAGGAGGGCACACTCGTTAGCTTATGGTATACACTCTTGACACTGGATCTCTATTCAAGCAGAAATGTGTCTTTTTACAGTTGGATTTGACCAAGGCTCTAAATATATATTCTAATCCTATGTTCTTCCACCATGGCGTCGCCCTCCCCCCCGTGCTGCATCCCAAACACACCTGCTCACGCAGCATCCTGTGACTCACCTGCCCCACGCTGCTTGCTCAGTGGAGGCCTTATTGACTGGCACGCAGGAGGAGGTGAGGAGCGCCGAGCCGTTCTCACGGTAACAGAAACCGCATCCGGGGTCTAGCATGCATGGCTCGCACAGCCTGCAAGCCAGACAGCAGACGCAACAAACATTAGCTATAATTTAACTGAACACAATTGATCACACTTGTACAGCAGCTCTTTAAGTCACATTCCTTTACTGTTCATTGGTTTTTGTTGATTGAGTAGAATACTGACAATTATGTTTTAGTACAGTGCAGTGTTGAGACAGAGCTGCACACTCATCAGCCCATACTGAGCTGCAAGATGGGACCATAACATAAAGGAGCATTCCACCCCCTCTAATTAAGACTCTAATTGAGACTTGCCTCATTACCCAAATGAAATTAATGTATGGACTGATCCCCACATGCAGGAAGTGGTCAAATTATTCCCCATCATTACATCTTTATCCTGTCTTTTCCTCCTGTCATGTCGTTGTTTATTAAGAGTACATCTTGTCATGTGTCGTACTCGGTTATGTGATTAGCAGTCCACATGTAAGGCAAATTTAATTAGAGAATAAGAGGACACCCTGTTGTCCGTGCAGTGTCATCAGGTTTGCCGTTGTAGTGCCTGATGGAGGTGCCTCAAATGTGTGTTTTGTTTCAGAGGTCTATTTTTGCAGCCTGCAGACTCCCTGTGTGCCAGGCCCCTTGCTCTGCTGAGGTCAACTAGACTAAAATAAAACCGTGTATTAGTGCCAGAGGGAAGCAAAGGTAAATACTGAGGGAAGGTGAGGAGAGATGTGAAATGGCTTATACTGCTGAGACTCAAATGATGACATTTTTAAATGTGTATAATATTGGTCTCTTAATAAATATCTTAAATTATGTTTTAATGTATTAGTAAAGCTTGATCATACCTACATAACAAGAAGGCAGATCCTGTAATAAAAGCTATTATTCCATGGACATGGGACCAAAAACAGAAGAGGAAAAAAGACTAAGAAATGTTACAATAATAACTAGAAAAGCACTCGCAGAGCGCAGACCTCCGCCAAGCAGCACAGTTCCCCCAGCTTATTGTGACTTACACCCCATAATATTAGTCCTACTTTTGATTTATCTATTCCAATGGATTCATGGACCATAAAAACATACCCTTAGCAATTGGAATCACATTGATATCATTGTTAGTTTAATAGTTATATCCAAAAATCCACATTTCCGGAATGGCGGTCTCCAAAATTTAATAATTTGTTCCTTGTCCCAGAAAGGACATTTCCTGAAAATTTCATCAAAATCTATAACTTTTTGAGTTATGTTGCAAACAAACAGACAAACAGACAGACAAGCAAACAAACAAACAAAAAGACAAACCAACGCCGGCAATAACATAACCTCCTTGGCGGAGGTAATAATAACTCTGTCTGGACTGGAAATAATACAGACAGACAATTGTTAATTTAAAGGTATCATCAAAGAAATTGCATTATTTAAAAGGCAAGTAACCAATAGTCAATCTCCACTGGAGACACCTTATGAATGCATCCTTAAATGGGACGCCCCATCCACAATGAGAGCGGAGGCTCTGGTGCTCTTATGACGCTGCCGTGGTCAGCGAGGGGGGTGGGGGGGGGGGGGGGGGCTCATCCGGAGTAAAGTGAACTCAATGAAGCCACTGCAGTGTGGTAAAAGCACTCACCTCTTCAAATTATGCCTGCGATTGTGTGTGTGTACGTTGTGGCCGTTACAGTGTGTGGGTTCTGGACAGCGAGTCCATTAGGCGCCGTTTGTTGTTATGATGAAAGACTGTCGTTACACAAGAGTTTCATCTTGTGTCCGTGCAAGTGAGAGCAAATTGGGATATGAGGCATCCGAGCTCGGGCTTACATGAAAACATACTCAGGTTCTTTGTCTTTGTGTGTGTGTGTGTGTGTGTGTGTGTGTGTGTGTGTGTGTGTGTGTGTGTGTGCCTTTTGTTGCCAATAGAGACAATGAAATGAATTTTAGTTTATTCTGAAAATCTAGAAGAAAAGTCATGTAGACAAGAACAATATTTACAAAGCATCTTTAGAGTACTGTTTCCATGACAATCCATTGTTGAGTGCAGTTTTTAATAAATCGGTCAGAGGAAACACAATGTTGTGTCTTATAAAATACGGCACAAGTGTTTTCCAATATAGTAATGTGTATTAAAAACACAGAGTGTTTTGAACTGATTGTCCTGGTGGGAAAAGTCAAAAATCTAACCTTCAGCCAGATTCTGCATATACTCTATAAGGCAGGTGGCAAATTAAAGGAAAAGCCTGAATAAATGAGTAGAAAAACATAACTTATGCAGATGCTTCCACACAGGTGCACTGCATGGTACAATTAAGCAGTTAACATCCAATCATGCTCTGTGGTATGTATTAACATGCTGAGCGGGCCCAGTTGATTCTCATTCTGGATCGAGATGGCAAGAAGAAGAGATCTGCGAAAGTGACTTTAAAAGAGAATTCATTGTTGAGGGCAGGAGCTTCAGTCACAAAGACTGCTCAACAAATAAATGACATTTGCATTTAAATCAACAGGAAAGACATCAATGGTCCAAAACTGTGGTCGACAGAGTGCATTTAATGACTGAGATGCTTGTGCATTAGTGTGATATGTAAGGAAAAACAGAAGAGCAACTCTTCCTCAGGTGACTGAGAATGTCAGTGCAGGATGTGATCAGACTGTTGCAGTGCATTAACCCTCATTAAAGAGATGAAAGCACATTTGAGAGTTCAGTGGTGCAAAAATCGTTGGCACTGGTCTAACCCTAACCCTTCCCTAACCTTTCACTGTATTAAGTGTGTGCGTGCATGTGTGCATGGACATCTTGAGCCAATGTGTTCGACAGCACTCTCCACCAAAATCATCATAAACCAAATGAAGGAATATCTTATATAGAATATCATATAGAAATAATTTTGTTTAATCTCTCCAGTAGATTTTCAGAGACTTGTAGATTGAATTCTACCGTGAAGCTGTTCTCTCAGCACATTGTGGTCCACCACCTTAAAAGACACTACATGTTGTTTTTGTTCTTTCATTTGTCTCCCGTCTGTATCTGCTGCCAATAATTTTGACCTTGAGTCTGAGCGTTGAAAAAAAAAAAAAGGTGCTCGCTATTAATGTATGTGTGAAAACCTGCAATACCGTCAACACTAATATCCTTTTAGGGTGTTTTATCCTCTGAAGCTCTGCACCACCGAGCATGCTCTCCTGCACTCTGGGTTGATATTCTGACATCACAAAATATTGAGTGCTTTCACAAAGAGTAGAAGGGCTCTAAAGTGAATAGTGGTCTCGCTATAGCGCTCCCTTTTCATCTATACTCTTGCATAATATGACAAAATGAGAATAATTACACAGAATATCAACCTTAGTGAAGAGCTGGTGGAGGATTCTTTAAATTCTCCTCCCACTTCCTTTGGTACACTTAAAGGTATCTAATTATTAAATAAATATTTCAAATGTGCACAGCGCAATTCTCAGAAGACACTTGAATGTTAATGGTTCAATATCTAAATACAGTAAAGCCATTTTTTCTTTATATCTTTGGGATGGCAGTCAGCAGTGGGAGTGATTCCAGGGCTCAGACAAATCCATTATAGGGTCTGAGCAATTATTAACAGATTCTTATTTGGATCATAACATCCATATTTATATATATATCTGTGCAGTGGTTTTTGCTAATGGTAATCATGGGAGAGCCACAAAAACACAACTATCTACTCACTGGTATTTGGTGCAGGTCGAGTTGGCCATGGAGGGGTCCAACGGGTGCAAGGTGACAGGAGGACTGTGTTGGGCAGACATCAGAAACCCAATGGCCAACAGACTCAAACTCAAACATGTGCCTGATGAAAAAAATTACACACATGGCATGAAAAATGAGCACTCAGATCTGTAGACATCACTACCTGATGAGGACATTTTCAGTGACTGACCGAAGATACTGCCCAAGGTGAGCTTCCTGCGCCCCACTCTCTCCACCAGCCACACTCCCAGCAGAGTAAACAGGAAGTTGGTGAGGGTGGTGAGTCCAGCCAGCCAGATCGCCAGTCTGTCGTCCCGCACTCCTGACATCTGCAGGATGGTGGCACTGTAATACCTGTGGGACACAAAGAGAGAAGGAAATGTGACAATAAAACAGTTTGTCCAGTCCAATAGTGGAAAACTGATACAAGATTAAGAGCCAAAGACCAGCAAAATTAACGGATAATTTTGGTTCATTCCAACTTTTTATAATTATCTTGACAGTTGTTGCTGTCAGTTATGATATTACTCAAATCACCAAAGTTTCTGCTGAGATGTTGGAACATGACAATTAAATCTAATAGTGTAATAAATATGAGCAGTCAGATAATCAGACTGGTTTTAAAGTCCAGTATTTAGCCAAAAAACAACTGGGGTTTAAGAAATGTAACAGCCACTTTGCTAATGTTTAAAACTATATAAACTATAAATTACAGTTAACAACATCAAACATCACAAGCCACAATCCTACAACGTCCAACAAAGGTCAGAGGACACCATCACACACTCCTGACACTCCCTGGTATGCACTAACTGGGACATAAGATAAGATAAGCCTTTATTCGTCCCACAGCGGGGGAAATTTACAAATTCTTTGACAGAGACTTGAAAAACAGGGTCACTGTCATTATGGGCTATATCAATTTCTATTCTATTGTCACTATACCAGCAAAAGCAATAAAGAAATATCCCAACTCAAATCCCTGGATCACTCCTCAAATAAGACTGAGCCCGAGCCTGAGCCTGATGGCAAGCAGTAGTATAATATTGTAAGTGCTAAAAATTATGGCCAAAATGACTGAACAAAAATATTTTGGCAGTAATAATACACAGGCCTGAAAAATTTATATATGAGAGAATTAGTCAAGATAAGTGAACAAACCAACCACAAACTCTCTTCTTGAGAGCAAACCACTCATCCACCAATCGCAACCTCTCTTCTTGAGCACCAGCCACTCATCTAGTGACAGTTAGCATTCAGCTATAAATAGCCTCCCACCAGTCACTTCAATAGCTCTTCCCCTCTCTCTCTATCTGTTCTCATACAGTATAATTATACTCGCAACTCTGGCACCATGCTGCTCCACGTAGGCAGATTACCTCCAATCATCATCAACAAGGCTCTTAACAGGCTGCGGTCAACAATACAGACACCTGCATGTGGTCCAGTTCCCACTTCAATTATGATTTGATCTATGATAGAGGGAAAAATATGGACAAGTGCACATATGTTGGCCACACGAACACATACACCTGCACAGACTCTATTTAAGATGGAAATTATGTGCTCGAAAAATAAATGTTCTCACCCACAGAGGTAGGCTCGCATGCACATAAGCCGCATATAAACACATGCTGCATTCAAAATCCCTTAGAGAATGCAACACATATACAAAGAAGGTATTACTCATTCAGGAAGAAGCCAAAATAAAAAAAAGTCTCCAGCATTGTGTGCCTCTCCGTGTCTCTACAGGCAACTCGGAATTAGCATTCTGCTTTTCATCTCTTCAAAAGAATTATCTCTCTCTTCTCCAAAACAAAGACATTCAATTGAGGGATTTGCATAATAACTCTTTACTTTTCTGCCATGCTATCCAGTCAGACAGAACGAGAACAGGAGAAGAAATGAGATGGCGTGAAATTTGTCTTTTAATAACTTGACCTGCACTCACTCGAGTTTTGGCCGCTGATAAACAGGCGGCCTTATTAGTTGCCTGCATGTGCTGAACAGCCACACGCATACAAACGCATGCACGCACACTCAAAAAAACACAAAAGAAATGAGTTGGTTTTGGAGGAGCAGCGGGAGTAAAAACACTATTTCTGTTCTCAGCAGTGCAGCCTGCTGTGTTCCATCTCCAGCCCTGCATTTTACTGATTGCAGCACGCGCGCACACACACACCACACACACACACAATGTTCGGACTTAAAAACTACTGTGAATAACAGCCTGCAGAAAAAAAGTGATAGTTTTTCTGACCAGCACGCCAAGAAATGAATCTTGTGTTAAAAGCATTTAAGAAATGGAATCTCAGAGTTTAAAAGCCCCCAACAGACACTCAAGGGGTAAAAAAAAGAGCCTGTCTAATTTCTGATAAGTGACATTTGTCATCCTCTGCACCCTTCCTGTGAAAAGCTTTTTTTTTTAGTAACAGGTAACTGCATCTCTATAAGCAGGAGAAAAAAGGCAACACCTTGAAAATATTAAAGTGTGCAGTTTCATTCCAGCTGGTGCTAATTCCCCATGTCTCCTCGCAGATCTGCAAAGAGCCTCAACTTTGCTTATGAGGATGTTTTTTTGTTGTTGCTCGTCATCTCAGAGCCTCAAGAGACAAATAGTTGGAGACAAACTGAAATTCGGGTACAAGAGATCAATGTGTAAGGAAGCGCTGCTGCTCGCCTTGTGGAAATATTTCCCTAGATGGGAGTGCATCATTATAATGGGTACAGGCAGAATATTATGGTGTGGAAAGTTGCTCAGTATTTGTTTGCATCTTCCTGCTAAATATGTGCACTTTAATGAGCTGACATTTCTTTGCGAGCGGAATCAATCTGAATGACAATGATGCTGGAAATGCAAATGTTACCTTTTAACTGTTAAACTTTTTTGTTTCATTTCTGGTTTTTGTTATTTCTTTTTCTGTGATATTGATCAAATTCATGTTCTCTAAGCTTTTTGGCAGTGCTGCAAGCCTGACTGGGACAGATTGGAGCTGTCACCCCTGATAGAAAGTGACACCTCTCAGTCTGAAACCCCCACTACTTGTCAACTAATAACACACATCGCAAAGTGACAAAAAACATTCAAGGCAGTGAAGCAGGACCTGAGTGAAATGACGTAGTTCCAGATGTCTGATAAAAATGTCCCAACATATACTGGGACATGTACAGAGCAGTCAGACAAAAACCACCTAAAATACCTGCATCTATAACATCTGTGAGAGGGAGACAAGGTGAAATCTTCCATTAAACAGCGACGATACTGAGGGGGTCAGCGGTCACCCAGAACTGGATTTTGTCCAATTACCTGGACCTCTGGGAGCTGCGGTGAACTGTTGCTGCCCTGCAGTGATGTCATACACCACACTGACAGGATGAAAATGGAGAAATGCCAACCTTATTTGCTTTTCAATTCCTTGAATTAAGTGAAGGGTTTTTTTTCAGGGAGTGGTCTCGTACAACATCCATCAAGATCAAGGTTGTTTTCATTCTGAACAAACGGTGATTTCACCAAAAGAATGTGTTTGATTGATGCTGTTTTTGATTAGAAGGAAAATCTACGAATTTGTTAGTTAAAGAAAAAAAATGTAACTGTTGACTGTAAGCACACCAGGATCTGAAATTCTGCAGCCAAATAAATGAATTCCAATGAAAACACGGCAATCAGAGTATCTGTTTGAGAACAAATTCATCTAAGCAAGTGAACCTTGACATGCAAATTTACACCTGACCAATAGCAAGTGGTCTTCATCGTTCTGACAAAGGGGGGAAGGGGGAGCCATAGAGTCCATGACAGATGAAGCTTTTGTAGCTTATCAGCTGTATTGTGCCCCTCACTTTGATTTAACTTCCTCTATTGGAGTAAAAGCTTTGCTATGAAACAAGATTCGATGGCACAAATACGTCTGTGATCTTACTGTTGTAGTTTGCAGACGGATCACTTGCGAGCTTGATGACTCTGAAAGCTTTATTTCCCCTCTTTAATAACGTTTTATTGAACAAAATGGCATGTAATGGTGGACTAAATAGCCAGTTATCAGTTAACTTGTCAGTGTACAACTATAGCTACTGCGAGTAGTCACAGCCTCACCAAGCCCCATCAATTTCCCATGGACAAGCAACCATCACTTTGTGCTGTGACCCCCAACATAAAGTATATATCTCCCTCAGTTACTACTGCACATGGGCGATTAGGACCAACCTTCCACATTTTTCATTTTATACTCTATATTTGAAATGGCGCTAAATAGGAGCAGCTATTACCAGGAGCCATTACAGGGAGAAGAATAAGCTATCAATCCTAGTTTGCCATCATTACACACACCCAATAATAATATGTTCAAAGGTCAGAACCATAGTGCTCGGGTAATAACCCATGATGATCGGGCTGTATTGAAGTAATTTTACTTTGATTAGTAAGACCTCCACAGAGTAATCATTTTTTTTCTGTACAGATAAAAAGCATACATTAGAGAGGTCGTGGTCTCGTTTCATAATCCATTTCTTGCACACACACACACACACACTGAGCAACAGAGATGTCATCTTATCATCTGTCCTACAAACACAGACACACCCGCATTCGCAAACACACCCACTGTGTTTTACATAAGGGACCCCGCGGAGCATCGGTGCGAAGCAAACACGAGAAGGTGTGATCTGGCCCCGACCCTGGTCTAAAAATGGAAACATGGATCCACGCTCCTGTCACGCTTCGATTCCAAACCTCTCATTCATCAGCCAGGGAGAAAGACAGATGCGGCGGAGGAGAGGGAAAAGAGAGACATGAGAAAATGAGAGGAGCAAAAGGAGGGACTGTGATAGCTGAAGGGTGTAAATGGGTGAAGAGAGTGACAAGTGGAAGAGAAAATATCATTGTACCGTATAAACTCGTTTCACAGGTATTTTTATGTATCCATTTCAGTTCTTCTGTCGCTCGCCACAAACTTGTCAGGCAGTCATTTACACCCTTCGACACCTTAAAGTGAAATAAATCAAATTCCTGAAAACAGATTCTAGCCACATATTGGTTAGTTTTAGAGGGGTTTGGTAAGTCTGTCAACCTCTTTCTATCAGTGTCTAGTCCATATTTCCACTGGAAACACAAATACAGTGATTTGCACTGGAGATACAGCAGATGAGTGAAACACTTTCAAAATGAATACAGGCCTGATTGCTGTTTCTCATTAGCAGATTTAAAGAGATAATAGGCATGTTTTTGCTCGACTTGCTCTCCCTCTTCTTCCCTCACATACGATCGTTCCCCGCTGTTTTTAGCCCATTTCACATGGGTGGTGGTGCGAGGATGCCGCTGACTCATGGTTGACATTTCCTGACACATTACTGGATCGTCTTAGAGGCTGCTGACTCTTGGGAGTACATGACACGACAGACCACACCGGCGGCTTTGTATTTTGCATTCCATTAACCACAATGACGTACATCTACATTTTCTGCAAACCACTTTCCAAAGGATTCGATAAGTTTCAAGGTTGCATCACCATCTTTCAAACAGATCAATTAGACTTTCTTTTGATCACTGTGTATGAATGTAGGCACAATGCACAGAAGAGAATATGACTGAAATCCTATGGTGCCTTGCTTCCTGAAGAAATGGGTTAATAGACTAGCCACTCCCATTTGGACTCCTTCTGTTGTCTCTGCTCCTTCAAATGTCAGCACTATCAAGACTGTTTGCTGTTCCTCAAAGGTAGAAATTTACACGTCAAAGTTCACTATGCCTCAGCAAGTAAATCCACTGATTGTGCCAATTCTATTGAAATTAAGGGATTTTGGTTCAAAATGTTTGCTGACATAAATGTTGATGAGACAGAGCTCTTAAAGTGGAGGTCAAAGCATGTGACATGATACCCTTGATCACAGTGCGCTCCATCTACCCAGTAACCGGTTATTTTTAATCACGACCTCAAACTTTTTCATGACTTTTATAATGACCTATCCCCAACCGTAACCCAGTACTTATATTTGTTTAAATGAAACCATATGACCGCGATGGTAGACCAGACATTGCTCATATGAACTGTTTTTGGAATGATTATAAAGGTCTGTATTTAGAAAGCCTTTTGTTTAGGTATGAGGACTTATTGATTTGTCGTCAAACCTGAAAGATAAACAACAAGTCTTGTATCAAAATTGTGGCACTACATTATTTGTAATTCATAGGTTAAAACATGCAAAATTCCTGTTATGGTAATCTACCAAACGTTCTTTTTTTTAATTCTAGAGAAAACAAAGGAAGCTGTCCGATTGACAGAGAAGGTCACGATGCTGTTGGAGCAGGTAATGATGAGTAATGACAAACTATATGTGTGTGAGGGCGTAAAAGAGAACTACAGGGAAGGTTTCCCATCTAGAAGACAGAAACTCTCTAACAGAGTGCTACATATTAACAGAGCACTGATCTAATTATGTAACTTAATAGTATGGATTTAGAGGGGGTCTGAGACAGAGGAAAGGATCCACTGTAAGGCAACAGTGAGAGAGAGGGAGACGAGCAAACAAGTGTAAGTGCGTGCGCAAGCGGGCAAGTAGTGAGTGAGTGGGTGCAAATGAATGAGCGTGTGTGTGTGTGTGCGTGTGCGTGTGTGCGAGTGACTGACCATGAGTGAGAGAGAGAGAAAGAGAGAGAGAGAGCGAGAGAGAGAATTAAGTGAGAAAAGGATCGAGAGGCGAGAAGAAGAATGAATGGTTGGAGGGAAAAAAAAGATGGAGGGATGTGGGTGTGAAAACAAATGGACATACAGGAAAAGACGTGGCTGGAGAGATGGAAAGAGAAAGAGACACAGTGAGATGGAGACCCTCATGGGAACTGGCCTATTTTTCAAATGAATGCATATGAGAGCCGCGTCACATTCATGCTCTGGAACAAAAAAGCTTAGCCCGAATAGGTACAACACAGATTGGATGTTCTGATTCAGAATTACACACACACACAAAGCACAAAGTGTGACATCTGCAGATGTCTATCATCGCCACAGAATGAAAACACAGTTTGCTTTGCCTGGCTGACCCCCAAAGACATGGCAAAATGAACACCTGTACTGTACATCACTAACAATTACAAGGCAACAATTACGCACCAGCAACACCAAACAGTATATTTACTACTTTAAATAACTCGACTATATATTATATATTACATTTTGTTATTAATATTATTATTGCTATTATTACTATACTACTATTATTTCTGTCACTGCTGTTATGATATTGATGTAATATAGCACAGGGCAGTATATTATTATTACACCACATATTACTATTATTATTAGTTGTAGTATATTACTACTATTATTATTATATGTAGTAGAGTGTAGTACATATAACATTACATTACTATATTATTATATTATATGTACATGTACATGTATGTCATACACTGTATATGCTATATTATACTATACTACTACTATATGCTATATTGTATTATTTTATATTATAGTTTTTAATTATATATTATAGTATTTAATATTATATTGTATTATATTATTATTATATTATATTACCATAATGCACTATACCATTACCATTAGCATTACCATATCCACTGCTGCTATTAGTCTGTACACACTCAGGTATACAGACTCAATTTTCTGTTATCCCTACTGCCTAATTTATTGCGTCTATTCTTAGATTTTATGTTTTCTATTTTAAATTCTACTTTATACTTTGTATTCTAAACAGTGCAATATATGAGAAACGATGGAGATGTCAATTTCCTGGAGGGAACCTCCCAAAGGGATTAATAAAGTACTTTGTCTGTCTGTCTGTCTGTTAAATCATTTTCGTGCTGACTTGGTTTGCTGTGCTTCATTCAAACAGGAGGTACAAAAAGCTGTATAGGGAATTGTTAAGGCTGAGTTGTGGTCTGGACCAATGAGGCAGAGACTGGAGCGGAAAGGTGCTCTGAACGAGTCTTTAATCAGGATAAAAAACAAAACAGGAGAAGAGACGCAGGTGATGGTGACAGGCGGCGGGCTGGAGGATGACGGAGGAGGTGGAAAACGGCACAGGAGGACGGCTGCCAGTGAGGCACGCTGACGGGAGTCTGGAGCTGGATCTGGAGATGAAGCACTGAGTGAGCACGGAGTGGAAAACAAGTGACAACAGCGTTCATTCAAAATGTGCAGCAACGTTGATCTCAGGAGCTTTGAGAGCTAGAGAATACCGGTAGTGACGGAATAATCTGGCGCCGGAGTGACGTCCGGACCAGCCTTATATGGATGGTTGATTGTGAGATTGAGAACCGGTGTGCCTCATCTGCCAGGTCACCGGGAGGGGGTGAGGGAAACCAGCCACGCCTCCTGCCACACACTGAAAGAAGTAAGAAAAAACAACCAAAAAACCACACACACAAAACCCTAAACCACAACAGAGAATTACAGTAAATTATGGTTGAAAAAAAAATGAAGGACTTGCACATCCATGGTCCATTTTGCCACTCATGACCATGTGGGCATATCCCCAACTGTTTGATTGACATCTCCTTCACTGAGCTTTGTGGCAACTGTCAGGGTGATCCGAGTTCAGTTCAGGTGAGCTTTGACACATTAATAAGTGCCGTTGACCAAGTTGACCACATTGTTGACAGCGCTGACCTTTGGGGAAATGAAGAGCTGGAACGTCTGAAATGAAAAAGGCTTTTGTGTCTTAGCTGTGTTGTACCTTCCATGTTTATTTAACCCTCCACAAAAGAGGAATGGTATGCCGACAGAAGGGACAGAACAAATATGTTTTTCAGATGAACTATACGAGGTAATTATCCTGTTTGAGACCAAGCTAACGAGTTGAGATAACTGACAATTAGCTGCTCAGAGAGCTTTTTCCCACCTCAATTACTCTTTTGCTGAATTAAATTATATATAATCATGAGAAAAAATATCAAGGGACAATAAATGGCACAATACAAAGAAAACAAAGAAGTGCAGGTAGTTATTATGACTGACTAGTGCTCGTATGTTCCTGGTCTCTATCAGCATATATCTCCATATGAATGCAGAGCCTGCAAGCAAGGGACAAGGTTTCTGTGTTCTGCTTGTAGTCTGTTTGCAGTCCGAGAAGTATTGACTAATCATGTTTTAGTGGGTGTTGGTTGCAAACAGGTAAACAGCAGGTTTGTGTGGAGAGCAAAAGAAGTGAAACACATTGGCTGAAATGCAATCTCAGAAACCATCAGCTATCGTCTGATGACCAATTATAAACAGATTTAGAAACTATTAGTAACTGTGTCACCAAAGCTTCTTGAACCAAATATTTAGGGAAGACAAGCAAATGAATTTCTTTCTGCCACTTTCAGCCATTATGATTGATGATCATAGTTTTAAGTATGGTGGTATTTAGGTATTTCAAAACCCATCCTTTTCAGATAAAGATTTTGGCTTAATGAACTAAATATAAGATAAGATAAGATAAGATAAGCCTTCATTTGTCCCACAGTGGGGAAATTCACAATATAATATAATTCAATTTCTTGAAAATATGATAATCATAACTTACCTGCACTGTATTTTAAAATCTCTTCTGTTGAAACTAATCAAAGGCGCTGAACAAAACAGTTTTTTTCACTGTCCTCACTAACTGCACCTCTGCTCAGGCTGAAGTTGGGAAGAGCAATGCTGGAAATTATGTTAGAAGGTGTGAGCTGATCTGCCCTAACAGGTGCAAACAAAACTAACAAGAAGCTGAGGGAGATGTCAATCAAGCACAGTATGCACACATCCACAGTCTACTCAGGAAACATAAGTGGAAACACTTTTGTGGGTGAATATAAACACAATATGAGTCTTTTCATGTCATCAACTCTCTATGTTTTGCATAGCTTTCTGTATTATCTTAGACTTTCTGTAAAATTTGCATTTATTGTGTAATATACACAACTTGCTGCGCATTTAGAAAATGAGATATTTGTGCTGAAGTGAGGGGTATATGAGTGTGATGTGCGTCTGTGTGCATTTGATTATAGGGAAAATTAGAACATTTCTCATTAAAGAGGATCTCGATG
Source organism: Centropyge bicolor (assembly GCA_037975185.1). Classification (NCBI taxonomy): domain Eukaryota; kingdom Metazoa; phylum Chordata; class Actinopteri; family Pomacanthidae; genus Centropyge; species Centropyge bicolor. The sequence goes on along the minus strand of JBBMOC010000004.1, from coordinate 1,193,673 downwards.
CGACTCCATTGGAGACATGGGCGGAGGTTGGCATGATTAAGCTGCTTATGAACGCCTGAAAACATACGAGCACACACAGGAACACATTAAAAAACAACTCTGATTTTGGCATTTCTCTCACCATGTGCACAACACACACACACATATACATATGCACACACAAACACACACACAACAGAGTGGGCTCTGCCAGCTCCTAGCGGGCTTGCCAGCAGAGTGACCATGTAAGAACTGGCGTTTCGTGACATTTCCAACATGACATTTGTCTGTGGGACCATCTGTGAGAGCCAACTGGCTTGTGTCAATGACAAAACATCTAACTGCCCACTGACAACAACACAGAGTCATCATATCATATCATATCATATCATATCATATCATATCATATCATATCATAGATGTATACACATAACACAACCATGTTAGGTTTCCTTAAGGCATCTGTAGGATTTTCTCCGTTATAAAATTATACAATTGAATTAATAACATACTGCATGTCATAAACAATCTACAGTATAGATATTAATTATTGTTCTGATAGTGTACAATGTTAGCCAACTACCTTCCAGCCATTATCTTACAATGACTGTAAAGAAAGGAAATGCACAGAGTTGAAAACTTGGGCAAGGCAGTGCAGAATCTATATTAAGCTCAGGTAAAGAAAATGAACTACCTGTGTGGGAAAATAAAATGTCTAACAATGGGGGACTGTCCATTATTCAGATGACCCATTATTCCAGAGAATGCCCCATTAGAAAGCCAATTTATCCAAGAGCCTGTTATCACCCATTTTGTATGCAATGTCCAAAACATCTGTAACAGCAGCACAGGAATTTTCTTCACTTGCTGTGCCCACCCACATTATCTTCCACCTTCAATTTTTTGATGTTTGGGTTTTATTCCACTTTGGGTTATTTCCATCTTGCCCAATACACTCCTGTAGAGCCGGGCGCGGGAAACGTGACTAATGTGTCCACAATCCCCAGTTATTCTTATGACACCTCCCTACTGATGCAATTTCACACCATGAACAGCAGCACTCACAAGTACAAAACAGAAGGTGACTGCGGCAAATAAAAAGCCTTATAATAATAATCATAAAAATATATATAAAGTGCTGTGTGTTTGACTGCCATCTTTCACACTTTGTCATCTTTTGGATGTGTGAGAAACAGATCCTGTTTTTGCTTCCGATGTCCACTGCTAGTTTTTTGTCAGTGTGCAGACATTTTTTTCCGATGTCATGGGACTGTTTTCCTTGGCTGCCAGCACCCGATACCACTTGATAAGCCTGGACTCAGGAGCACAAACCTTGTTACAAAATGCATCAAAGGCACAGCAAAAACTAAATGAAAGACTACAGGATTTTTCTTCCACAGCTTCTGCGCTCAATATTTCTTGTCCCTTTTTCTGTCGTCCTTTATAAATCTATCTTACCCTCCCTCTGCCTGTCATCTGCCTTAATCCCCCTCCACACCTTCCTCCACCTCATCACCATCAATGTCATCTCTCCCTCCACCCTCTTCTTCTTTCCTACCCTATCTGTCTTATTTTCCCCCTCTCCTCCTCAATTAATCTCTCTCCGTCTTCTTTCCCCCCGCCGCTTTGTCAACACAGTCCGCTGACCTGCCCTGACAAGATACCAACACACATACACATACAGCACTACCCACCAGCCCACAGTGACCTTTACATGCTAGATTATGTGGCTAATTGAATCAAAATGATCCAGTGGTGAATGTATCTAATTTGACCCACTGATGTATCACATTTTTCCACATTTATGGCCGATCAAGAGAGAGAGAAAAGTGGATAGAGAAGAGGAAAAAGAAAGCAAATCCAGCAGTTCCATCACAAGATGTGCCCATCTATTTATTTATCTCTGTAATCAGTACACCTATCCATCCCTGCATCCGTTGGCAGGCAGTCAGCCGGAGGCATTCAGGGACACAAACTCATGCGGGCAGAAAGACAAGCAGACCAGACACACCACCTGACACTCCTTTGGTTCCTGAGAGATGTATTATTGACAAACACATCTCTCATCACACAGGCGTCTCTGACAGGCCCATAGTGTTAGTGAGTTTGTGAGTGTGTGTGTGAGGGCTGGGAGGTTATTCATATAACAACCAGAGTCCAGAGAGAGTGTGGCTGACATATGAGTTCCGATCAACCTGCCGTAAAAAATAGTGTTGTGTGTGTGACCGTGTGAGTGTACTCGTATATCTGTCTTGCAGCATATTATTCTACAGTTGTCAGAGCACATGTCTGTGGTCACAAAAAATGCCTTTTTGTTGTGCTTTAGATATCAAGCCCCTGGGACAATATGAGTGATTCTGCAGGTATGTTATCATTAATTACATGAATCAAAGAGAGTATATGTTAGGTAGGTGGTCAGCTAGCTACCTATTGCACCCTTTTCAGCTTTGGCATCATTATGTAAAACCTGCAAAACATTTCCATTAGCCTCAGTTGTACTACTAAACTACTATAAATCAATAAATTCAACTGGATTAAACTGGTCAGCTGTTGATGGTCAACCAGCAAAAGTCATCATTGCCTACTGAGGTGGACAAGAGACCATAATCATATGTTAATGCAATCTTTTTATTTACGTTGTTATAATAAACTGCTGTTATCTCTCCTCTCTTTTCAAATCGTTACATCTTCTCTGAAATAGAGAGTAATTGGCTGCAGGAGTTGCTTGCATGACGCTAATGAGTGGAGGTCACAAAAAGCCTGTCAAAATAGAAACATACTTACATATGCATCTGGATTTGCATTTGTTTACTAAGTGGCTGCATAATGTACTGTAGGTCTATCAAAAGTGATGATGCCCAAATGATCTAAAGCATATGTGAAACGAATATGAAGACAGTAATTTTACTCAATGCTTGTTAATTAATGTAACTGATAAATATAACCCAGGATGTTGATGGATTCGGTGGTTGCGTGTTTTACTGGAATATGTTCATCGAAACTTGTCTGCATAAATGAATGCAATTAAACAGCACACTGCCACAACTGAGAAAACTAATTAGCATGCAAGTATGTGATGTGGACCTGCACCAAGTGTAATCTGCAAGCAAGTATGCAGCTGAACAAGCACTTATCATCCACCCAGCATCTTTGAGCGAGTTTGCTGTTAATCACTGCAATATGGAATGTGGGATTACGTTGGAAAAAAGTAACTCCGTCAATTTGAACTGATGACATTTGTATTTGGCAGAACACTGCGGCTCGCGCGAGCTGTATGTCAGTCACGTTGAGTGTCTTTAGAAAGAAAGGATCTCAGTAGGATTCTGTATGATGAGCGGCCACTGGATTCTCACCAATCCTATCAAAGTAGCCTGGCTTCATCGCAACCCTGCTCTACTGCGTAGCCTCTCTGTCACAATTCTCTTGTTCTGACAGTCCGTCAGCTTCTCTGCGCCCCCTTCTCTTTTTCTGCACACCTGAGCCACCCAATTAAAAAATCTCTGACCTACGAACGGGGAAAGACGGAGAATAAAAAGCGCAGTGGGCTTTTGATCCGGGCCAAATTATTTTGATGAATTTGTTGTGGGAAAAACACATTTTCAGTCAGTTAGGCTTAAATTTTATGTTATGCCTCACAGAGTAGATACAGTATTACAGCAAAATTGATCTGAGTACAAAACACAACTGCAACAGCCATGACCACGACACCTCATATAAACTGAAACTATAATTTGGAAGGTGTACACATCAGGTGAGCAGCATTCACGAGTCTGCTCGTCTGCGTTCGCTGCTATTTTGATTGGATAACGTTTGACTGAACAAATTCCTGCTTAGATCACAGTGGCATATCAGGATTCCTCTCAATTATCTGCGGTATTTGACAGACAGGGATTTAGTCATGCAAACATTTCTCAGAAGCAGCGAGAGAGTCAGATCTGAAAGGGCAGATCAGTGGGAAAAGTGCACGTTAGCTCTATCTGTTGCCTGTTCGATTACACCTTCAGCTTATCCTTTGCCTTTATTCTCTTGCTGACAACCAGAAAGGCTCACTTCTTGTAGGGCTTCGAGGCTCACTGAAGGCAGGTCTTCAAGTGGGACAATGTGCTAATATGAACTCAAATGTACTCTTGTGTGAGCATATTTGACAAAAAAAATAATCTGTGGACTCAATCCACTCCTGTCGAGTTTCCAACTTGAGAGAGCGGACTGTTAGAACAGAGTGACAGACAATATGTGCTTTTCTAGTTTGATTCACTTTTTTTTTTTTTTTTTTACTAGTCTGCCGGTTCTTCTCACTGCCCTTTTCCCTTCTTTCTCTGTGCCAACCCCATGGTTTAATCAGGGAAAGCAGCTGGGGACAGGGAGAGTGGAGCTTGTCTCTAAGCCCGGCTGATTTACCGGCTCCCCAGACCTCCTTTATATCTCACCGACTAATAGGGTAAGGCTGGCAGCTTCACATGGGAACAAAAAGGCATGTGGTGAACAGACAGGCTGGCCGAGTATACAGAGGTAAGAAATACACAGGATGAGTGACATCAATGTTGGAGGAGAAAAAAAAAAGAAAAAGGGAAAAAAAAGCTGTCCAGAATGAACAAAACATCCAGCACAGACATGGATGGTAGAAATCACCACGAGGACAAAAACAAAGTTATTCTTACTATGAATTTTTAAAAGTAATTCGATCTGTATTTATGATTTTTCTCACACAGCCATCCCTCACCAGCTGACCAAGCAGTCTCAATGGTTTTGTCTGAACCTGTTCACTTTTTTTTTTACTTACTGGTGTGTGAGAGTCAAAAATCAAAAAACACTGTTAGACACAACCCATTTCATTCCCTTCAACCCAAATCAATTGTGTAAATGTACATTTTTTTGTGTCTGCACAATGTTTAATGGTAGGTAGCTCCTGATTAATGACCACAGACTGTAGACTTCTTTTATGCTGCATTGAGGAATGATAAAGGTCCACAATATATGACATAATAAACAATAGTGGACAATAGTAAACAGTGAACAATTTTACTATTCTACTACAATTTTAGTCATAATCAGTATAATGATAAATAGAAATTTTACACACAATGTACAATACACTGTTTGTCACAGTAGGCAGCTTTTCTGCTATTATACAAGAAATCAATGTACTTCTCTTTTTCAAACTTAAAGGAAATTATGCAATATGTGTGCTGATGTCTATCCCACTGCGACCTTGGAATGCTAATTATACTTTATAAAGAGAAAGCAATCTTTTTAAAAAAATAGTTTTTGGTTTTACAGTTTATTGCTGCCTAGTCACCACACACATTTTCATTTCAGTTCCTATCTGTGTGCTGTTTCGTATGCATGCTGACTCTAAAATAATGCTTCATTGTTTGTATTTTCTTCATCTTGAAGACTGCTTAACGTTAATAAATAGCATCAAATTGTCCTATCCTGCACAGCTGTATGACATCAGCTACACCTTGCCGTCTTGGTGTTCTTGTTGTTCTTGCCTGCTGCTTATGTGGCCATCTGTCTGCTGCTGCAAGCCCATATTGATTATAAGCTTATCTACAAGTAAAGTCTCCTTCAGTTGCACCCGCCCAGTCTCTGCTGTCTGCAATCTGATCCAGGTACATTACAACCATAATGTGATGACATTTTGTCTAAAAGGTTTTTGATTTGACTTTTATATGTGGTCTGAGTTCTGACTTGTGTGAACTGAGTGTGTGTCTGTGAGGCTCTTGTGGAGAGGCGCTGACAGATGCAGTTAAAAGTAGCCCTTGACAACCTGAAATTTTGGATGAAATCTGTTGCTGTGAAGACATTCACGTCACCATCCCACCACTCCTGGCTCTGACAGTGCATCCACACACACCTGCTACACAGAAGTAGCAGCCATTGCTCCACAAAAAGCCATAATTAAAAATTTGGCTCTCTTTCTCCTCATCCTCATTATCATCTGCTCACAAATTTGCTGGCTTCCACTGCACAACAACTTATAAATGAAAGCGTGAATGCTGACATGTTATTTTTCTTTCACTCAGTTCAGAATCATGGCCAGTTCACAATGGTATCTGATATCAGCCACATTAAAAAAAATAATGTTAGCAGCCAAACAAAAAAATCTGATCTTATAGATTAATATATTCCAATTGAGCACTAAGGCTTGCAGTGTGAACGCATTAACTAACTTATTCACACCAGTTACATCTGGATTTAACTGGATTTACAATCTCACTGCACAGTTGACGTTAAAGCTATTTACAAGTCAGACACTCATAATTACAATAGCTTTGATATGACATGAAACGTGGCACCATCGCTGCAATGTGTGGGCATGCAAAGGCATCACTTTCCAGTTACTTGTACTGCATCTCTCAGGACAGGACAACTTCCAATTTTATCTTTATTTTTGGTCGCAGTTGTTATTCTAGAACTTATATAAAACTATCATCAAATCTCTACTCGCCTTCAAAGTCACAGGAGATCTAATTATGCTAAATAACTGTTTAACACCTGTGCAGGTGTGCAGACTCTTTAACATGACTCTGATAGACTCTCTAGTACATATGCATTAGCTGAACACAACTTTTCCAAGCAGGAAACCATGCAAAGCAGAGAAATAGCAAACAACTCATACTGAGACATTATTGTCAAAAATTGATTGTCAGCAGGATGAGGTCTTGAATGTCAATTTTGAAGGATGTAATTATCACCAAAGGAAGCCTCAGTGGGTATTTGGTGGGTATAATGAAAGGGCAATCAGATTTCAATTTGCCGACCGGAGACACATTTTAATGGCAGGTGTAAATGTAACACAATGCTCAGTGTAAATGGGCCACTGCTGGCACAGATAAACTAGCAGGCAGACCTTTTCAGAAAGACGAGACTGGCAGATACTCAAGTCAGAGAGACAGAAGGGTGGATAGGGACAAAGCTGTGACAGATTTAGTTTGTCCCCTCCGCTGTTCAGACTGTTAGCAAGGGATGAAGATGAATATACAGCAGGAGAGGCAGACAGTCCATACACAGACATTCAGTGAAAGGGACAGAAACAAGTATTTAAAGAGATTTGTGACACATACAGTGTGTCGCCTCTGCCAACCAGAGCTGAATCGCTTCTTTCTCAACCTTTCTCTTCATCTTTCTGTCCATTCAAATCTCAACATACAAGCGCATAGAAATATCCATCCCCTAAGTGACACACTTCACGGCAAACACACACATGTATCCATGAGAGTGTATGTGCCACACACACAAACGTGTCACACAGGTGCACATGCGCACACCCCATGTGCCCCATAGTGTCACATTTTGTGCATTAAATCACACATGCATGCAGACACACACACACACACTAACACAGCCGTACAGAAGCATCCTATTGCTCTCACCTCCGACGGTTACTAAGCAACAGCACATATCCACAGATTGTTTACAGAGCTTGTAATATAGTTCATCTCAAAGGGGAGGTGAGACAGAGACAGATGACACAATGTCCTTGGATGGAAAGATAAAAAGAGTAAAAGAGGAAAGGTGAGCTGTCCCCTTCACAGGCAAGAGGGCAGTGAGGCTACTGGTCGGCTAAGTGTTACGAAAGATGATGTTTTGTGATTAAACACTATTTTACTACACCAAATACACACTGCTTGTGTTTGAAGGGGACAGCTGGTGACACACAGATTTAGTGTCATGTATTGTCATTGTTTTGATTAACCCTCAGGGCAAAAGAGATAAAACACAGAAAAGCATTCCTTTTCAGTGGCAATATGATCAAGTAACATTGAGCTATGGTACAAATAACTGACAAAGTCACATAGCCTCAAGGGGCACAGGCACATTTTTTGTGATTTTACACTTTCAGGGACTAATAAAATACTAATAAAAAACTCTGTCTGTCTATCTGTCAATAAATTATCAATTTAAAAAATACATTGCATCATCCTCTGTTTACTTTCAGAAGCTGCAGGTAGGCTTTTCTCAATACAGTTTGACATGTTGTTATGTTTAATGTTCATTGTATCACTCCTGATGAACATTTTTAGTTGGCCTTGATGTGGTTTCTCTGGTGAGATTTGTCCTCACAATGCAGAGTGAATTGTAAATACAGGACCTCTTCAGACATGCTTGGTGTGAATGTGGTCTCAGTCAATAACTCTCTCCAACTGCACTGACTTTTGATTATTTCTTTGTCTGGGTACATACAACAGTGAATTGACCACCTGACCAGTCATTGAGCTGGTCTAATATGCAGGCAGGACTTCAAAAGCTTTACATCAAAAGGGAGTTGGTGTTGAGTGACTAATGCTCGCTTACTAGTCTGTCAGAAAAATTAAATTGTTAGTTTTTTTTTTAATTTAAACATGACAAACCTCCATCTGAATGTCATGTTTGTTTTCCAGTGATGTCAATGGAGCAAAAGTAGACATAAACGCAGCAAGGTAACTAAGATGTACGTGATAAGGGTTTATGGAGATGAAGTAGGAAATGAGTCATTGCATGAACTTTTGTGCAAGAACTTTTTACTAATTGCTCTTGGAATTATATGTGCCGTCTTCGCTAGAAATAGTGACTGTCTTGGTCCAATAAGCCCTGATTAATGCTGACAATTGCAGACCACTTTTGAAGTCTGTTGTCATGGCCAAACTGAGAGAATAAGTTGGGCCTGTGCTAGACGACTGAGGTAAAATGATGGTGGACATTTTCACTCACATGACCGTGTTGATTCCTGAAAGCTGCTGGAACATCTGAAGACCGCATCCCACCAGGAGGGCTCGCCGTGTTGGGGGGTAGGTCAGCATCCGCCAGATCACCGGGCCATCTGGAGACACAAGCAAAGGCACAGCAGAAATTAATTTCAAACTCAGCAGGACTGAAATAACACATTAATAGAGTTTAATTCCAAAATAAGCTACCCGGTATGAGAACAAGACTTCTGACAGTGCAAAAGTATGGCTGACGTAAGCAGCTAACAAGCTGCAGTAAAACATAGATAAAGGAGCCCAACAGTAGGGCAAAGGTTATTCTTGGGTTGAAATCTTCAAAGAACTTCTGGACCAATTTGCCATTCATGACTTTAAAAATTCTTGAGGATTCATGGTTTAACCTGCTTCTGCATGAAATGAGTGTTGGACTAGATGAGGTTTGATTGAAGAGGGGTTGGTTAGAGTTCGTCCCGCAAAAATCAATGGTCATGTTTTTTTACGGGATAATAAACCATAATAATGATTTTTTTATTGACATAATGCATTATTTGATAAACCTAACCTAAAATCCAAGAAAGAAGACTACAATTGTTTAAAGAACAGTTCGACACTTTGGAAAGTACGCTCATCTACGTTCTTACCGAGACTTACATGAGAAGATAAATAAATAAATGTAATGCTACCACCAGAGGCTGCTTATTTCAGCTTGGTATAAGACTACATATTCCAGCACATAAACTCCACTAAAACCACAAATTGCTGTTTTTACACTTTGAGTTTTTGTGCTGACTAAACCAGGAATATGATGATATATTATGATATGTTAATTGGTGAGCTTCAGACATGCTGGTAAGTGGACTTAGTTGCCTTTGGACGGACTAAGGCTACTGTAGCTGTTTGCCAAGCTAAGCTAACCTGCTGCTGATGGTACCTTAATATTTAACCTACAGACAGGAGAGTGACAGCTATCTTCTTCTTCTTGACAAGAAAGTTTGATTTGAATAACTAACCCATGGAGAAATTCAACAAAATATGCATGCATTTTTCCAAAGAAAACACAGAGAAATAAATTTTTTTGTCAGCGGATGAATTCCCATAATTATAATATATTCATGAATTTGGCATGAAGTTGTCATAATGAGTCATTCTGTCCTCACATTGGAAAACCTAGGTTCAAGCCTCGGTGACAGCAACCATCTGCCCATCTCATATTTCTTCACACAAGACACCAAGGCTTTATTTTCTCCAGGTTTCCTACCTTGTTAATTTGATCTCTGACCTCCCTACGGTACTGGAAAGGTGTAAAAATAAACTTTCTCTTGAGGATCAGCATAATGCAGCAGCTGCCTTTTGTTCTTTTTCAGATGGTGGAAATCTCAGTTTGGTATAAAACAAATATTTGACGCCCGGCTTTGGCCTTCACAGAGTCCCACTTGGCTCAGCATCGGAGCCAGACTGTGATCTCCAACACACACAGACAAGCAGATCCTTTGGGAGGAGAAGTCTTAATAGGATGAGAGAGTGGCTGGACAGGCATGGAGCTGTCGGATAAAGAGGGAGACACACACTGTGCCAAAGGATCAGATAAACAAACCTGAACACGCACACACAAAGAAGCACACAGGTGACACGTAGGGCTGTATGCCAGAACACACAGGTGACTATGCAAACACAAGCACATACAAGCATTACATAAACGTGAATGCATGAGCTTGCACATATGAAATGACACACACACGCTCAGGCTGATTATTTGGGAGCAGCTGTGTGTGGGAGGACTGTGGACTAGTGAACATCTCCTTTAGTTGTTTGACAAGCAGAGCAGACTCTGTAAAGGAGGCCCCTGCTGACACACAAACACACTTAAGCCTTCCTTTTGATGGCCGTTTGTCAGACTTCTTAGAGGGATATTATCATCTTTGATTCCTTTTGCTTCTAAAAGGAGCTTTATAACTTTCACCTATTTGTCCACATCTTCACTGTAGAAGCCACTTCTCCTCCTTTTAAAGAGATGAGAGGCAATTTTCTCACCACACTGTGAAGCAGTCAAATAGATCACTGTGTGAGGTGCATTTTTCATAATGTCTTGCAATTACCCTCAGTTTGTTTTATTCGACTAGAATCTTAGATTTAAGTGCATCGGGTTTTGTCTATTTACTCATGCAGCACTATATTTATATTACTGATGAGCGCAACACCAATGCCAATGACTTTTTTGTGGCAGCAGTAGCTCAGTCCGTGGAGAGCTTGGTTTGGGAACCGGAGATGGTTGGTTCAAGTTCAGCATGCAGTGAGTGTGGACAGGGAGCAGGAGAAGTGCCAGTTCACCTCCTGGGTACCGCCAACGTACCTTTGAGGAAGGCATAGAAACCTAGAGGGATTAATGAAGCATGCCTTCTTCTTCTTTAAACTGAGACTTACACTGATAACAACTATGACATTGCAAACAGCGACATACTTTAAGACACATTAAATGCAAATATATCATCTGTTATTATATCAAGTCGTAGTGATGTCATCCATCCATCATCTTGGATTGTTTTGACATTTCAAAATCTGTGTTAGGAACTTGGGACAAGAGTTACAGACATTTATCAGGCAGGGGGCATCTAATGAAAGACACTATTCAAGTGCTTAACACAAGTAGGATGGAGCATTTTCAGAACCCAAATTAGAGATTAACAGTCAGGACATCTCTACATCTGTATATCACTATATATGTATTGACACTGAGTTTGTGCTCAGGTTTAGTACTGTATATCCTTTAGTCTGTCAAAGTATAGTTAAAAATTACAGTTAATAGCAGCTTAGTACTTTGGGGCTCTCAATAATCTACTGTTTATTTCAGCTTAGACTTTCAAAGTCAGCATATAATGCAGAGCAGAGCTCTGACCTCAGACAGTGAAGAGGAAGTGATTCGTTTATGTGCTCAGCCATTTCCATGGCGTAACCTGGTGGAGTGTGATTGGTTGATCCCTCGAGACCAGAGCAGAGGACAGTTATCTGATTAGCCGACAGGGAAATCAGGATTCATGGGCCGAAGTCAACTATCGGGAGAGTGGAGACCTGATGGCCGTCTGAAGAGCTAAATTTACTCAGCCACACACACACACACACACACACACACACACACACACACACACACACACACACACACACACAAACAAGCCTGGAAACACACATACAAACGGTCATACGGTCATCAGTCATACAAACACAACAGCTTTTTTCCACTTGCTCTCTTTGGGGTTAACAATACATTTATAATACATACTACATAAATATATATGTTCTTCTACAAAAATACAACTTAAAATGCGAATCAGAAATTCATACTCATATATGCTCAGAGTCTCACATACATGCACACACAAGCTCACAAAACACACATCTTCATTTCCTCAGTTGAACACCACCCAGCTGTAATTTAATCAGATGAGATATTGAAAAAGAAGGATGGCAGTGAAAAACAAGTCAGCGAGCTACCAGCAAGCCACAAGCACAGTGATTAAGTCTCACAGCACTGCAGTAATTGCATATCAGTATTCCACATTGAACCTTTCCAACTGTATCTTTTATCTCATTTATTTCTGTGTTTCATTCAGTCTATATGGCAACACCACCATCACCATTATTTAGCCTAACTTGCAACCAAATATACAGGAAACTGCCAAAAAATGGTGTGATGCGTTCAGTTGTCGATCATGGCTCAATGCTCAAATAATGCAAGTCAGTGATATACCGCTTCTTATGAGAGATGAGCACTGATTGTGAATGTAAAACACACAAGCCCCAGATGTAGACACACACAGGATGCTCACTACAAAGGCCTCTTTTCTTACAAGTATGTCAATCTACCCACACAAGCTCTGTGATCATTCTCCCACATCGCTACCTGCACAGGACCCCTTTGATTTCATATCTTATCAGCATTCAATCAAGCAAATACTAGTAGCCCCATTCTAAGACCATAATAAGATGTGTTTGTCTTTCAGGGTAAGCCTGGGATGTGTTTTTAATGAGAACGAACTCCCTCTTCTTCCTTCATCTCGGCTTTGATATTCACTGAAGGAATCTCCAATTAGCTCTCTCTTCCTTGGCTACCTGCTTTCGGGAAACACCCCAACTACTCCACACAACGACCCCCAACGCCAATTAGAGCAATCATTTTTCACCGTCTGTCCTTTCAGATATTTCTTTTTATTCACGCTTCAAACATGTGCCACCATCGGCTTAATGAAGCATACAGCGGGGCAAGAAATGAGGAGAGGAGGGATGAGAAGTCAACTTGTTTTCCATGAACGTTGACAGCCATCCATTGTGATGACTACAATTACTGATGCCCGTATTGATTTGTAAATCCTTGTAAATCAGTGAAATGTATTTTTATCTATGGTCAATACACAGTCAACAGTGTCATGGTGGAAAAGCTGGTGTGGAACAATGGCTAATCAAGGAAACAGAGAAGACCAATGAGGCGGTTGATGGGAGCACAGGAGGAATGATAAAGATAGAAGTCAGTGTATAAAAGAAAAGCTCCTTCTACCCATCCAATCACGTGTTCTTGGGGAGCAAGTGGTTGGAAGTGGGCTTCACTTACATAACCAAGCGGGCTGCAATCAAGGACTGAAGCCTGAACAGGCAATCTGCAGTCGTACTACCTCAACCCCCATCTCCCCTCTAATTATTCCTTCTACATGCTTCCCCTCTTCTCTCCTTTCTAACCTCTCCTCCGCTTCCTCATCAGAGTAGGATCATGGCACCTCGCACTCTACACAGTCAGAACAGAAGGTCAGGACTAATGGAGAATAGAAATTAGGCCTATCACTGCAATGGGTGGTTATGGAAGCACTGTGCAGCCCATTTCACCAAATTACAAAGAAACTGCTGTTTCCAAAATGTTGCAACTAAACAGCCACCATGTAATCAAGCTCAAGCTCTCCTTTAAGCTACACTAGGCAAAGCTTTCAAGCCTAAATAGCGCCATGTTATAGGAAGAGTTTGTCAGTTTGTGAAATACACTTGTTTGCTTTCTTGCTGAGAGTTAGAGGAGACGTCTGTCAGGAGTCAGGAGACAGCTTATCTTAGATTAAGATGAAGACTGAAATGGGGGAAAACAGCTGGTTTGGCTCAGAAGACTGTGTAAAAAGTCAGGGTCTACTTTTTGTATGAAGCAGTCTTATCATCACAATGAGGTTGTTTGGCAAAGGAAATGTTAAAACCACAAAGTGTCATTTTTGCACGTTATATTTTGTAGAGAGTCAAAGATCAGTAAGCTTTGAAGGTGCTGGTAGCCAGATTTGCTTTGGCCATTTCCAATCTTTTAGCGCCTAACTAACTAACTTTTAATCTAACTTGCATCTTCTGGCTGTTGCTGTGTTCACGTCATATTGTTAGGACTGTAATTATGAGCAGCCAAGTAAGAAAAATGGTTCACGTTTGCCTCAAGAGTTGTACTTTAATCTATGTGTCTTTTTATCTGACACATCTGACACAGACACAGTCAATGTGCATCTTTCCCAAAATGCCAAACTAATCCTTTAATCTGGGTAAATCACTTTGAAAGTTGAACATCGCCCTAATCATAGTTGAGACCATTTCAGTCAAATCATTCTGCTAAAATTAGCATTGTTTTCATAATGAAGTTTTGCTTCTTTCTTTACAATGAAAAAGAAGTTCTCAGTGGCTATAGTCTTATATCATATTATATATTATATCATATTTAAATTTTGACAAACGGGTAAAATCTACAGTGGCTCAGTTGATGAAGCAAAAAGCTCTTCTCAGTTGTAGCCTAAATTCCTTATAAGATTGTTTACAGAGATATAACCATGTTTGGACAGTTGAGAAGGAATATGATTTCAGGCACACTGGGCTAATTAAACTGTAACCACATCATCTCCACCTTCAAACTAGGCCCTTAAGTAATTTTAGTCCTTTTCCAGACTGTAGACTCTGAAGATTTTTTTTTCTTTGAAACACTTTTTAATGAACTAAAATGAGGTTATAGCACCATGAAACTCTGTCCTCAAGCTTCTCATATATAGTAAACAAACACACTATTGTATTAGAAAGAAGGAAAATACATTTGACCGATGCAGTTTTGGGATATTTAACTTACGGAAAAATACATTAGATTAATGTGATACATGTTAGATCTACCAGAAAAATTACATTACATGTGAGTGTAATGTAAACACATTGAACTTTTAGGAAATCACATTATATCAACATAACAGAGCTACATTTGTAGTCATATTTTAATACAACACTTGTAATAAAGCTAAGTTTGAAGAAGTAGAAGAATCAAATTCAGTGTGGTTGTAATTTTTTCAACAGTAATAATAGCAACACTTAAAATACATCCAACAAACATGATGAGATACAGCTTTATTAATCTGATTATTCTGTGGAAATTATCCACATGATTAAAATACATTCAGCTGTGTGAATCACGTGAGGAAGCTTTTATCCATCCATTTTATCCATCCACTGCACCACCCTGACATCAAGTGGATGAAGAAAATCAAATCAGCCAAAGAAGATGTTGTCAAATACTTGTAAGAACGGTGATCCTTGTGTCAGTTTGAAAGTCACCTGGAGCACACACGAAGCTTATGTGGCGTGTTTGATAAAATTACGAAAAAGCTACTGTATATATTATGTGGCCTTAAGAATACAGATGTGATAGCAATTACATTATAGATGCTGTTGGGGAGATATATCCCAGTGATTCAAAATCTAAAGGTAATGCCGCATAAATTTTCGTTCTTTCCTGGATAATTGAGAATCACTCTGGACCTGTAGAGTTAGGGAGAAACAGGATTTTAAGTGGAGCTGATCAAATCTTGTCAGTAGCCAAGAGTCGTGTCTGCAGATGCAGGGGTGCAGCTGTGTTTATCGAAGGGCACCGAGGGGCCAGCGGTTGCCAGGAGCTGAGCACCAGACAGACGGATGGATGATAGATGGATGAATGAATGGAGGCTCACACACATAGTGGCCGGCAGAAATAAATACACAACAATGGCACTGGAGCTTATACTAATTCAACATCATAATATTGATATAAAATATTGGATTTTTGGTTTACCCCGGCTTACCCCGCACTAGATGGTCAGATTTTTCTCATTTGCCTCACATTCAGTAGTACTGCCCAAGATCTGGACACAACAAACTCTTGATTTTACATTGTCAAGAGTTTGACGTGTAAAATCAATCAGTTCCTCTTTAAGTTGCAAATTCAGTTTGAGCTTAGAGCTACAACTAAAGATCTACTGCAAAAACTAAAAGGCCCTATTACAAATATGTTAATAGAGCAAGCCGCTTGCATGTACACAAGGTGAAGTGGTTCTTCCTTGATGATTGAATTTTACAACACTTTTGACTCTGCAATGGCCAAAATTCTTGATGCCCCTCTTAATTCCACAGTTGATTCAAAACCAAAGACAGGCCAGCTGATAAGTTACCAGTTGTATCAAAGTAATGCAGAGTGTTCCTGAACAATGAACAGATTCTTAGAAGAAGTTTTGTGATCAGTTGGTCCCTTTCTTCCATGTCTTAGTAATTCTTTAATACTGATAAAATATGGTGACTGACGCAGTGGAAAGAAAGGAAGTGAGGCCCCAGTGGAACAGCAAAGAGAGAAGACTTTGAATGAAGGGGACTTTCTGTCTCACTTGAAGTTAACAGTGTTTCTGATAGCTGCAGAGTCTTGGCGCGTGTGTCAACAAAACCACCGTCTCTCCAGTTTGAAACTAATCACATCAAAGGAATCAATCAATAGAGCTCAGTAGGTTGCCTTTCAGGTGCTCCTGTCAGTCTGGCATGTTGTTTCAGTCCATCCCTGTAACCTGGTGGCTACAGGAGGAGGCTTATACAAAGGCAGAAAGATTCAGGAAAAGGCAGTAAAAGAAATGGGAGCAGTAATAAAGCCAGAAAGAGCATTTTTTTCTTCTGTCTTGGCTTGAAAAAGGGTTGAAAAGTCACTCGCTGGTTACGTAACCCAGAATCAGATCATACCTGCAGGCACAGAGTGCTACCTGAGGTTGAGAGGAGGACACGACACAGAGGCGCATTTATTTTTAAACTCCATCTGATTTTCCAACTGAGATTTCTATTATTCAGCAGTTACACAGCTTTTCCCTCAGACACACTGGGTGTCATTAAATGTGAAATAACGCAGCAGAAAAAGTTCAAGGACAGCTGTCTTTCATTTCGTGAACGGTCTCGGCTCTAGATGACAGCTCAGTGTTTTAACTCCATCTATTCAGTATTAAGTGCACGTTTAAACAAATGTTATGCAAGAATCAGCTGCTATTGCCTGTTTGACCCAAAACTTGTGGGTAGTTAAGTCCTGAGGGACATGAGTAAAGAGGAAAGAAGTCTATCTGTGAGTGTGTATGTGAGGGAGAAACAAGGAATGTGGATGGCCTTAGGAAACAGGCAGAAATACACACATACACATACACACGCACGCACACACACGCACACACAAGCACACACACAAACTTTGCACACAAAT
Organism: Centropyge bicolor; assembly: GCA_037975185.1. Taxonomy (NCBI): domain Eukaryota; kingdom Metazoa; phylum Chordata; class Actinopteri; family Pomacanthidae; genus Centropyge; species Centropyge bicolor. The sequence goes on along the minus strand of JBBMOC010000004.1, from coordinate 1,176,486 downwards.
TTTCCATTTTATATCTCATTATTGTGCAGTAGAGTTGGATTATTTTACTGGACACATGCCGATACACACAGCGTGATATGCATTTTTTAATAGCTCTATGACACATGGACGAAACATCCTTGTGAAAAAAATGTCTTTGAACTAAATATACAGACAAATTACACATTCAAATACTGTATGCCTTTTTTTCACACATCCTGTCTTATCTGGCATGTGGGGATTTTCTTCTGCAGTCTGAGCCAACTTCTGCGGTGACAGAAATTCATTATCACATTTTAAAATGGTAAAAAAAAAAAAATGCAGCTGGCCCCCTGTGCACCCCTCCAAAAAATACTGTGTTCAAGAGTGTGAAAGAGGGTGGTTCAATATTCATCTATCCATGCAGGGCTTGTGACAGGTGCAGAGGGGGAATCATGATAGATCTGCCATCGTGCAACTCTGCTCGCTCAATTATTAATAAGCTGTTTAAAACCTACAGGGGAACAGAGGAGTGGAGAAAGAAGCTCTTTTGTTCACTATTTGTCACTGCTGCTTTTCCTTGCTGCTTATTCCGCAACACAGTGACCCACGCAAACTTACCGGAGTTAGTTTAAAGACTGCTGACACATGTTTCGGGGAGGCAGCAACTCAAGCTTAAAAAAAAAACCTTACTCATTATCTTTTAACATTACATAATTTCTCAGAGAAGATACAGCTAATGGATGCAGTTTGAATCCACTGAGGTAGATGAGTACATTAGGTACATTTTCAACACAAAATATCAATTTATTCCTTTTAAATAGAGCTCCTCTGGATCCTCTCTATGCATATAAAATATATACATTTTGGGACCTGCTCTGTTTTACTTAACCCCACTCCACCATTATTCCATAAATAATAAAACACACACTACAATGTGCCTGCCCACCTACAGCCTTGACCACATTTAAATGCAATCTACAGTTTTTGCATGTTTCGTTTTGCTAACTAACTAACTAACTGTAACTTGGGTTGATGACATACCTGCACAAATAGCAGAGGAAGACTGATCAGAAATGTGGATGATGTAGATGATGTACTCAGTTGGGAGTACTTCACATAGTGTGCTTGGATTTCTCAAGACTGGTATACAGGTTTGTCCATGCAATATGCACAAACACATAACTGGGATTTTCCAAAAAACAGATTTTAACTATGATAGAAGAGTTACATTCATTGACCATTAATAGAAAATGGACACATAGCTAGAAATGGCGATTGCAAAGAATTCAAGCAGCAGTGAGGATTTCCCTGAGCGAACTAATCCCCCTTTAACAAACACATAAATGAACATTAAATCTTACTAATACTAGACATAAAGGCTACACTGCCATCTTTCTGTACTTACACGTTTTATACTTCTATTCCATTGCTGTCCTGCAGAGCACATATCAGCCAAGTTACTTCCATACTGAACCTCTATGTAAATAAAGCTGAACACAAGTGAATAAAATTGCAAAGAACTGAAATGATAGGATTAAGATAATACTGACAATGCTTTATTACAGTCACTTCTGCAAAGGGGGGCAAGCTCAGTTCAGTTCTACTCAAGACAAGAGTCAATCACTACACAGATGGCACATATTTTGAATGCAGACAGTGGGTCCAATCTGCGCACCAACCTGTGTATAAGCAACACCAAACACGACTCACAAAAGCAGAGTGATTGGCGACAACGGTATTTCGAAGAGACTCATTGGTGAAAGAGTCTGCTAAGCTGCAGGGGAGCAAAGTGTGATCTGCATTTCAAAAGGTGCAGAGATGACCTTCATGCCTGCTGGGTGGCATGACTTATGATCTGCATCTGTTCTGCTGCTTCTACAGAGCCAGTTGAATGGATCAAATATGTTTCTATATGAGAGGAGGGGAGAGGACCGGAAATCCATGGAGAAAAGAGAAGAGAAATGTAAAGCTGAAGAAAGTAAGGAATAGGCAAGAAGGGGAAGGAAAGGACTGGAGAGAAAAAGCAGAGCAGGGAGAGTAGAGGACTGGACAGAAAAGAAAAAGGAAAGGAAGGGGAAGGAAATGGAGGGGACTAGTGAGGAGAGATGACGTAAACAAAAGAAAACAAAGGGAAGGAAATGATGGAAAGAGATAAAAGGAAAGGAAAGGAAAAGCAGAGAGGTGAGAGAAGAGGGAACAGGAGGAGAGGAGAGAAAATAGGGGGAGGAAGGCTGGGAAGGAATGGAAGGTGGTGAAGGAAATGAGAGCAAAGGTAAAGGAAAGGAATGGGAAGGAAAAGAAATGAGAGGAAATGAAATGAAATGAAATGAAAGGCAAGCAATGGGCAGGAAAGGAATAGAAAGAAAGGGAAGGAATTGAAATTTTAAAAAAGAAGAGAAAGACAAGGAGAATAAAACATGGGCAAGACAGGGATGGAGCAATGAAAGGACTGGATAGCAAAGGAAATGAAAAGAATGTGAAGGAGGGGAACAGAAAGGACTGGAGTGAAGAGGGACAGGAAGAAAGGGAGAGAAAAGAGAAGCGAGTAGGGGAACAGACAAGACAAGAGAGGAAATAAAAGAAAGGCAGATAAGAGGAAAGGTGGAAAAGGAAAAGAACTCAATGGAAAGGAAAGCATTAGCTGCTGTCACAAAGCCAGGAGTTAGGAAGAGGTGAGTGGAGACCCACAGGGGTAAAAAGGATCTGCTGTCACTGCAAACAGCAGTCGGCTGGCTTTCATCCATATTTAACCCACTGGTGTTATAACTGCCATGGCATTTTCATATGCTTTTTTAATTCAAACAGCATCTACAGATGGAGTCATTTTTTCATTACTGCACTGATGCACAATAACACAGCATTAAGGAACCTCTTAAGTGGCATCCACAATAGGTAATGAAAAAGTTCACTAAAAAGTGAAAAAAATTTTGATATGTGGGTTTTCCCATTCCAGACACTACTTCAACGACACAGCTGCTATCGCAAATTTAGCAGCATCTGAAAATGTTCACCAGGAGGCAATAAGAGTTTAGTGGCAAAGAACTTCTCACATCTGCTCTTGTCAAAATCTTTTTAAACACCGTCTCCTCTCTGCATGAGTCACTCGCACCTATTGTCTCAGCAGCCTTGAGACAAACTGAGTGGGTTTAGGTAACACTTGTGCCGAACAATTGCGCTACACAGCGAAGAGGCAGCGGTTCACAATGTGCTGAGAGAGTTCTGCACAAAACAAAAGCCTCGAAAAGAAGATTAAATAAACAAATCAATGCCTGATTGATCCATTCAACAATCTGTGGAAAAGACAAAGTGGCAAATAGATACAGATGAGGAGGGGGAAAAATGTTTTAAGGTTCAAGGAGAAACAACAGCAAAATTGGTTTTAGGGGAAAGATAGAAGGTAGTAAGAGCAAGATAGAGGGTGAATGAAATGCTCCTTTGAAACTCCTTATCATACTTTCAAAGTGCTGGCTCAGTGATTTGAGAGAGCCCGATGCATTTCAGTGTGGAAGAAGGAAACAAATGTTTTTGAACAAACAGCAAGATCTTAAAGAGATTTGTCTCCTGAAGGCAAACAGCAAACTGCTGCTGCGATGAAAACACTGAACTATTAGACAGAGAGAGGAAGAGATTAGATTTCTTTAGTTAGAATCATAGTGAGAAAAGTTCCTTTGCTGTTTGTTTTTGATTTAAAGACCTGACCAATCAGGTTGGTTTTGATACTCTTAAATGTCTGTATGAGGTTCAGATAAACAGTAAATAAGATCAGTTGAGTTTTCCACAGCACTGTTTGGGCTTATTGTTGTGACACAAGCTGACTATTCCAAATTACAAAACGAACATAATACACATTATATATCATGTAGTTTAATGAAAAGTTATGTTAGTAGACCAGCTTGCCAACAGAGCATAAAGTCAGCTAGTTTAATGATCATTAGTGATTAATGAACATGTTAAATGTACTGATAGTCTCTTGAAAAAAAAAAACCATACAAGCTACTGCTATGACACTAAGCAAGCTAGATAAAAGTAGGTCTTCTAGTGTAGCAGGAGGCCACATGACCTCCTCATTAACGCAAACTCGTGTTCCCAACTCACTTTCTTTAACCAGTGATAGTGACTGGAAATTAGGAGGCTGACGCAGGAATGGCACAGGACGAATCACTGTTCCTGATCGGACTTACTGGAGTTTTAGTACATCATGCCAGGTTAGAGATTTTAGAATTAGGGTCATTAAAATAAATCAATCCAATGTGAGCTCCTGTAACATTGGCTAGTTGTGCCTTCTCTGGTTGTTGTAGCCGCATCAGTGCAGATGTTTGTTTTTTTTCCAGAGTGCATTTATGCTTTAAGTAAAAGATAATGCTGTCAGAAAATCTTCTCTGATGCCTTGGTTTGATCCGGTTTGTTCTAATTAGGTAAATTGAACCAGTCTCTGTATCTGCTCCAAGCTTTGAAGAAACCTTGCCAAACACTTCTGCTATAAATGTGGCCTCATGGGTGGTTCCAGTTTTCAGAGCTGCAAGCAGCAAAACCTGTGAGACATATACAAACGCGCACACAACCTCATCCATCTCTCCACTCCCATTGGCCAGTAATAAAATCTCTAGAGCCATTTTGAAGTCTGCAGGTAATCAATCTACAGAGTTATTGAGATTCATGACTTCCCAGCTGCACACCTGCTCTAATGCAAATGACAAGGGTCTTCCTTAGGGGGCCACACACACGCAAACAGAAGCACACACAGAAATAAGACAGAGGGACTCCTGGCTTGGGCAAACAGCAAACATAAGCACTGTTACCTATATCATCATGATTTTACATTTCTCTGTTTTGAAACCTATTTGGATAATCATTTTGCCAAAAGATAATTTACTGACCTAATAAAGCCACAATTACAGAAGGAACATTTGAGTCATAACCATTAATGTGCTTGTTAATTTCACTCAGGGCACTTTGGGGCCTCTGTACCCAAAACATTCCAATTCAACAAGAGTACTTTAATTGAATAAGGCATCTCTGGATGAGTCACAGGTTCATTTCCGTCATTATATGTGGAAACTGGGACCCTGGAATACCATCTTTAGAAGAACACTGCTGCATTTTAGAGTAGCCTTTATTTCAATAAGACTGTATCCTGTGATTCGCAAAAGTGGAAAAACTCCAGCGGTGCCATTAAAAATCTCCTTTTGTTGTTCTTTCATTGTGAGTTGACGAAAGTAATGATTATTCAAGGCTGAAAACCTGCAGTACATTGAAAATACATCTCTTTAGTGTCTCAGACGAGGACAACTCAAACTCCTCCTTTACTTTCTTTTGCTCTGTATGAGCAGCAAAAATGTTCTCAAACCCAGGTTTTGACTCAGCGCTTATGGTAGTCTCCTAAAAGTAACCCACAAATGAGTTTTCATGGCCACATCCCTGTCTGGAATTTGCACATTTCAGCAATGATGCCACCAGGGGGTGGCCAGGGGTGGCCACTAGATTGTAGTAGCGTCAGTTATGCATTTCATCCTAAATACACAGCGAGCCAGGCAAGCCGCTCTTCCATCACTCACAGTAGAGAAGGAGGAGAAAAAGAGATGACAGGGGAGCAACAGAGGCTTAGTGAGGAGGAGGAGGAGGAGGAGAAAAAGGAGGAGGATGGAGGACAGGGACAGATAGAGTAGCATGAGAAGGATACACAGCCAGAAGCAGCAGAGCACAGTGACGAGGAAGAACATGAAACAGCAGCACCAACAATGGTCACAGAAGCAAGGCAGGACTCAGCAAAAGCATGTGTTTGACCTGTTCCTGGACCAACAGGTGAAGTTACTGTTGAACTGTGTGGCCCTAATAATGAAATTGATGGCTAGCCTAGATAG
>JBBMOC010000004.1:1098312-1166331 GCA_037975185.1 Centropyge bicolor | reverse complement strand
TGAACTTGAACCCTCTCTAAAGCCAGATCCTCCTCCAGCTGCTCAGCTTTTGAGAGAGCCTCAAATGCTGCAATGTCTCTGTGGAGAAGCTGCTCCTCCATCTTGCTCAGCTGCTCCTGCAGCTTCTGAAATCGAGTCCTCTCTAAAGCCAGATCTTCCTCCAGCTGCTCAGCTTTTGAGAGAGCCTCCACCTCTGCAGTGCCTTTGTGCAGAAATGGGTCCTCCATCTTCCTCAGTGTCTTGGCCAGCTGCTCAGCTTTTGAGAGAGCTTCAAATGCTGCAGTGGCTTTGCGTAGAAGCTGCTCCTCCATCTCACTCTGGTGCTCATGCAGCTTCTGAACTCGAGTTCTCTCAAAAGCCAGATCTTCTTCCAGTTGCCCAGCTTTTGAGAGAGCCTCGAACTCTGCAAGGTCTTTGTGCAGAAGCAGGTCCTTCAGGTCCTGAATAATGATCTCAGACGCTGTGCACATTTTCTGTGGACATTCCATCGTCAAAGTGAAAATGCCTCCAACCAAACTGAAGTCAAACGCAATGACATCTTGAGGCTGCTGCAAATAAAGACCTTGTCTTTCATGTGACCTCATGTCCCAGAGTAAACAGCACAAGCACTCAAACACACAGTAATGATAATAATAATTATAATAATAATAAAGATGATAATATCTGTCCATCATGGTAATCATGACTGAGTCAAATCTGAGCCTCTTGTGAAACATTGATGACAATGATTTGAACATTTCAGGACTCTGTACAAATAACGCCAGACAATAAAGATAACAGAAAACATAAAAGAATCTAATACCCAACAATGAAGAGAAGAGCAACAGAATGACAGGCTTCCTCAGAAAGATCATTGCCACTGAGATTAACGGCCTGTGGATTATATTTAACAGTAGGTCCGACATGGAGGAACCATGCAGCTATCTTTTCTGATCTGCTCTCTCAAAGCAAGCAGAGGTAAAGATATCAAAGTTTGGGATGATGTTTACTTTTATTACCACTATTATTATTATTTTAATGGCAGAATCACTGATTTTGCCTCTTGTTTCATCATAGATATCTCCCAGTCAAGGACAGAGCAGCCCAAGCAGCCACAAATTAAAATCTTCCCTTGTACGTATCAAGGGGACAGAAGACAATGCTTTTCTAAAGACTGGTACAAAAAACATAAATGGCTGGAATACTCTCAGAGTAAGGACTCTGCCTACTGGCATGCCTGTCGGCATTTCAGTCTCCCCTTCTCAGGTGATTCAGTATTTACATCTAAAGAGAGCCATAAATTTTGATGACTTTGTGGATGTGTTTGCCTAGAAACACAGTAACAGGCGAATAAAACTGTTCTGAATACCACATATAGCCGGATTATCAGAATCAGACTGTTGATTCCTGTTGGGAAGCTATTTTTGTAATAGTTATTTTTGTATTGCATTAAGCAAAGATATGAGTGTTTGTTACACATACTGTACATCCTGTTAATCCAAATCAGACTATTGATCCCTTTTGGGAAATTTCTGTTATATGAAGCAAAGACATGATTGTTTCTGTGCTTGCTTTTATTTGTGTCTGTAATTGTTTACAATAAATGTAATGAATTGCTGTTGAATGTTAACTGTACTGTTATTTGTCTATATGCACAATTGATTAACATTTAATATAACACAATAAACGAAAGTATATCAGTAGGCATTTCCTTAAGTCTCTCTGTTTTCTACTGGCCTGTTTACAACAACAGTATAACTAGGAAAGCACTCGGAGAGCGCAGACCTCCACCAAGCAGCACAGTTCCCCCAGCTTATTGTGACTTACACCCCAAAATATTAGTACTACCTTTGATTTATCTATTTCAATGGATTCCTGGACCATAAAAACATACCCTTAGCAATTGGAATCACATTGATATCATTTTCAGTTTAATAGTTATACCCGAAAATCCACATTTCGGTAATGGCGGTTTTCTTCTGGATATAGCTCAGTAACGATTGGAGATGCATCAAATCAGTTTGCACTCTACTGTTTTAGCAGACTTTCTACTACAAATTGGTGCCAGTTGCATGTCTGTATCTGCATTTGTTACCTCACAGTGTCGGAAAATGTGATGACCCCCTATTTTTCTCATGTTCTGGATTGTAATATCCAGAATATTGGTAGGATCCAGATCATACTGGTACATTTCATAGAAACTATCATGACCATGTCCTGTATTTTTTTTGCAAGCAATCTGGGTATTTTTCATGGAGTTATATACACATATGTTGAATATGCCCCTATCTCGCAATGATAAAGAATCCTTTAAAAAATTCCTGGATTCAGACGGTGATCTGGATCACCTCCAAAATGTAACCCTTTGTTCCTTGTCCCAGAAAGGGCATTTCCTGAAAATGTCATCAAATTCTGTCCATAACTTTTTAAGTTATGTTGCAAATAAACAGACAAACAAACAGACAGACAAACCAACACTGGCAAAAACATAACCTCCTTGGCGGAGGTAATAAAATCCTGAAACTATGGCTTTTAGTTGTGATGTACCACCCCAAGATTTTAAGTGGCCCCATCTGGCCACCCCTTTGAAAAATTTCTGGAGGCGCCACTGCATTTCAGGTATCAGTATGCTTAAAGTGGTCATAGCTGTTCTGAGCAGCCACACTCTTGAAGGTGGAGTGAATATCCTGGTGTTACAAATGCGGATAACACTGTCCACTTTTGTACAGTCTGTCCTCTACAGGATTCAGGTTTTTACATTTGGCTGTAAACACAAAAAGGGACTGAAGTAGTTGAAAAAGGAAAGCCTAAGAGAGGAGGAGGAGGAGAGACGCTGTTTATTTTCTCGATTTAACACATCTGGCCAATCACTATGTGAAACGGACACGCTTTTGGGATTGTCTGGTATAGAAAGTTGCCAGAATTGTCAGATGCAGCTCCTCCCTCGATTCTGACACCTGAAAGGTGTTGGGAGGGAGGTGGATTCAGAGAGACTGGAGGAGAATAACAAAAAGAATTGTGAGTTTCTTGTGAGTTCAGAGATTGTTCAGAGGCTGATGGCAGGGCCAAGACTTCAAACTTAAACATTGTTCCACATTTTTCGTCTTTTTTCGTTAGACTATTTTTAGTAAAAATGTAATTACCATTCTCTATGTATCCTCAGAAACTCGTTTCTGACTATTGACTTTCAAATTTGTGTGCACATTTGTATTTCTCTACTTCGGCAGAAAATAAGAAAGCAATCCCCATGCTCCTCAACGTCTACTGCATGCATCGATTTTGAACGTTGTGCACACCTACAAATGCCTGCTTACTAGTAGGAGATCAATATAATTCTGCACTGATGAATAGTCACTTACTAATGCGTAACAGCAATAAAATACTGGATGACATGAATCAGAAGCTGCATTCATACTTTTGTTTTTGAGCTAAGTACGCCTAGATAGAAGCCAATTACTGAAGTAGAGAGAAAGATAATTCCCTAATCTCCAGCCTTTGCTTTCATCAGAAGCAGCTTGCCTTGCTTTGCATCCTCTGCTAATGCAGCCTCCATAATTTCCCACTTGGGACTTTGGTTTCCTTTTCCTACACTCCACCCAGCAACTCCCACCATCAGCTCATTGTTGTTCAAACTGCAGGCAACAGGGGTAGAAATGTGTCATTTCCAAACGCCTTGCATCAAAATATTTGCTCATATCGCCCTTGTGAACATATTTGCCAGGCAGCCCATTTGGGTTTGTTAATGCACAAGCACGAGATGTGGAACAAGAAGTGGGAATGAAAACCACTGGAGCAGAAAGCGTATTTATTGAAAAATAGATTAGTAGAGGAGACAATGCCTCAAGCATGTTTAGATTCAATTAAGTCTGATTTCAGAGCAGTGAACTCAGCTCACGCTAGTAAATAGTGATGCTTGGACATGAGCTGACATGACTAGTTGAGCTACTTTGAAACCAGCTGAATTTCCAAAATAAGGGAGAATCAAACCTTTTATTCCATAGTGGTTCAACAACCAATAATGAACTCCATAAATGTGATTTTGAACAGACAGGTCATGCTTAAATTTAAGATACTGATGAGGCTGTTGTTTAGTGACTCCGAACACTTTTCCCTCAGTATGAAGCCCTGGTTTTATAATGATTTCCTTGTGGATTTAAACAGACCCAGAGCAGCAGTGGAGTTTCATAAAATGTTCAAATATCGTGAATTATTAATGATCAGTGGGAGAATTAGGACTGTGATGGTGGTAGACGCTAAAGCTCCCTCAGACATCTATCAGGTGTGTCTGCAGCCTGTTTGTGCCTGTGTGTTCATAGGAATAAGTAGCGATTATAATGGCTTAAAATTAATAATTTAGAGACGCGCTGCTGGAACATAAATGCTGCACGCTTTTGTTGATAGCTTACACAGTGTACCATTCAATTACCTGGAAACAGATGGTTAAAAACAAGCATGAGCCAAACAGAACAGCAGGTTCAAGAGGAGATCGCTTTGAACCTCATACAAATACAGGGGAAAACAATTGTTCGGAAAGTGATATGAATAAATAAATATAAAACCGTCTCCATATAACACTAATTTATTTCACGACTGATGTTGTGGTTGCATATATAACGGTACAGAGTTTCTACTTTAAATCAGTCTGAACATGCTCTGCTTTAATAGCTTTCAAATAAAGCCGAATTTACTTTTAAACAACATACCCATTCATCTTGATTACTGACTGTGCCTGTTCCCCTAGCAAAACGTCTTATGTAATGCAGTGATTTGTTGATGTCAAAAGTGTTTGACATTGAGCGACTTCTTTTATCTCTCCTTGTCAATTCAAAACTGATTCACTAAGACTGGATAAGCAGACTGAAAGTTTCTTTAAAGGGATGCTGCACCAAAGATCTATATATCCATAATAAGATAAGATAAGTTAATTCTTTATTGATCCCCCATAGGGGAAATTTGGGTGTTGCAGCAGCACAAGCATACAATCAGGTAGAAGTATAAAGTATACAAAATAAAAAAACTATAAGAAAAACTATATAAAAAAAAAAGTACAAGTGGAACCTAATAAAAAAAGTACAAGTGGAACCTAAAGTGGCTTCGTGAAGATAAAGTAACAACTTTAAATAACAAAACAGCAGCAAATGAGAATATGAGGTAGATAAGCAGCATAGTTATGTCAGTAAAGCAGCAAATGTAAATATTGCAAACTGAAAGATAAGATAACGGCCTAATGAATAGTAATGAGTGTAATGTAATGTAATATAATGTGACAAGTCCCCAGAGGATTATCTCCTAACTCTAGCATTCCCCTGGGTTCTATGACGCATTTTACAATCCTTCAGCTTACTGTTTTGGTTTCTTGGACTACAACTTTACTGATTTGATTCAGTCTCCCTGAATGCAGAATTATGCACTTTATTAGGAGGTGGATATATTGTGGTTAAATATTATTTACACAGGACCAAGCTTACACTTCTTTTCATTCTTTTCTCTGCTCTCCCAGTACTTGTCCGCCCAGTATTCAATGCTCAGCTTCCCTCTGAGCCACTGCGGGGTCTTACTGAGTCTGGCTGCTTTGTCTTGAGAGAAGAAAAAGGTTGATGAGTACAAAAGCATAAGTCAAGTATTGAGTATTAAATAAGTAAAAGGTATTAGGAAATAACACTGCTAATGCTGGGTCTTCACATTGATGTTAAATCGTATTTTAGCTCATAACCTAGCTTTTGAGCCCAAAACAGAGGCAGCCTTGTTAAGCTAAAATAAGAGATGTTATTTACTGTGTCCATTTTAGTTACTGCAGCAGCCATTTGACTAATTCAGAATTACTTTTTTCATCTCAACGGTTTCCAAAAGGTCTCTATGTGTTCAGTATTAAATAAGCAGGATGAAGGAAAATGACTGAAAAATGATACAAACCTTCAATCTTGGGGCCTGGTTTGGCAGCAAAGAGGAGATGGGAGAGCTGTTTGGGTCTGACTTCTTTTTGAAAGCCTTGCTGTCTGTTTTTTGTTCTCTGTTGTTATACAGTGTTTTCTTTTGAATTTGCTGCTCAGACTTTAGGTCAGCGGTCAGACACTCTAGTCTGACTTTGCCTCCCACCTTTGGCAGACGGCAGAGCTCAGCCTGTTATCGCCTGCTCTGTTGCTCCTTTCTCAGAGCACTGACAGTCTACCTGGGCCTTTTCACCGATGCCTCTCTTGCTTCAGATGTATATATATTTTTCCCCCCTGGCAAAACTGGTTACCATTATAACTGCCAATCCAAGCTGACCACAGCCTCCATTCTCTAATAAGAAGCGAGCAACCCACTTTTCACAGCAACCTTTCAGGAGACTCTTTCTTGCTCAGAGGATAGATATTGGGAGGACTATCACTTTAAAAGGAGCAATTTCTTGATATAGAAAACAGATTGTGGCCACCAATAATCCTCTCCCAGTTTAGCCACAAGACTTTTATTGGCTTTTGATTTAACCTTGATTGCTGTAGAACAACAACAACAACAAAAAAAAAACATTTCCCATGGCCCCGTGTTACAGAAATGTCATGTAGCAGTAGATAAAGTGATCTACTCCTTACTGCCTCCATTACTCAGTGTCCATTCGCGACCTTTGTTTTTGTAAGGTTACATCTGAGTGCAAGAATTGTTATGAACAAGCGTTCCAAAGAAATCAATGTGTACAATACAGTGCGCTACGAAGTTGCTCACGAAGAATGGCAATATAATGGCTGACAGAATTGGCCCTGCGGTATTGCTATAGTATTGCTTCTCCATCATAATTGCTGCCCCAACACCTCCATTTTCCACTTCACTTTCTCTTTGTCATTGACCTCTCCTCCCCTTTATTCCTCACCCCTCATCACCCCTCTGCACCTTGCACTGAAAACAGGATAATCAGAGCTCACTGACTTGGCGCTGACAACACATCATCGCATCTTTGAGCATGTTTAAAAAGATGAAGGAGGCACTCAGAGTGTCTACGTCCTTCCTTCCACATTAGTCTGATGTTTAAGAACCAAAAAACACAACACGTCAATCACAAACACAAGACAAGGCAAGACAAGGAACTAAAATGAAACCTGTATATTTAAATCAACAAGACACATTTTACATTTTTGTGACATAAAATAGAGGCTGCCATGATTTACAATAAGCACTGACTGAGTTGCCTTGGCTTTAATAATTGGTATCATTAAACAATTTCTTACAGAACAGGAAGAGTTTTAGAAGTCTTTTTAACGTGTATTTAAAAGGTTAAACTCCTGTTGAGTGGATTTTGGTTTCTTTTGAGCAAATGTCAGCACACACACTTTGTCACAATGCAAATGAAATGCCCCTTAAATAGGAAACTGAAAGGAGGACAGGAGGTGATGACAGCCACGTGGTGATATGTGTCCTGCTGTTCGTTCTATAATTATCTTTCTATCATTATCAGCTTTTTGACCACTGGGCCTTGTGCACCTTTGGAAGTTCATGGTGCGTTAAGTATGAGGGTGTGTGTGAGAGTGTGAGAATAGGAGGGTTATACAGGCTATAATCACTGTTACGTCTGAGGTGAGAGGAAAAGGGAAGTGTGATGTGTTGTTTCCATGGTAACCGACATGTCAGCAAAGGGGCACGGTGCGTCTTTGTTTTTCCAGGTGAGAACGAACACACACACATACACACACACAGCAAGGCTACAGGTAAGCATCCATCCATCCAGAGCCACTGTCCACAAGTTAGAAGGGCCAAGGGCCAATCACAGTGGACTATTTCTAACCATAGGTCCAGATCTTTCAGAGAAAAAGGTTATGGTCATAGGCTTATGGGCTTTGAGGACTGAATTAGGTTTCTCCTGTGAGAATTCTCAGCTCAAGCAACAGCAGACTTAATGAATACAGAGACACATAAAGGGCAACAGAGACACATTGATGGAATGCCTGCTATCCTTTAAACTCACATCATGGCCTTCAAACGGTTTTACAACCTCTAATGATCATTAAAGTAATGTTTTACACAAACTGTCTTAAAACGCATGTAGAAAGACTCACTAACATTGAACTTTCTGTACTTAATTGTTCATCATGTTGAACCAAATATTTCTGTTCAGGGGCTCCATTTTCCAAAAGCATCTTAACGGCATAATACGTAATATTTCAAAATTGAAATGTCTAAAAACAACCTGACCTATGTTATATATGTACACTGTTCCAACATTTCCACAACACAACATGTTTTTAAGAGTAGCTTCTGTCTCAAACAGCAGCTACACTGAACAAAGTTTACTTTTCTTACTTCCACCCAAGGAAAGGAATCATACAAAGACGCAACTTCAAAGCTCTGACTACTGGCTGTACATTAAAGCTTTGTTTTGATCCATCCAACTATATGAAATATAAAACATTTCTTTGTATCCCTTATGCTTTGTGATTTAGGTATATTTAACAAACAGAATAGTACACAAATAACTGTCTATTCACCACATTACATCAAAGTCTATTCAACTGTCTTTTCAGCACAACAGCAAGCAGATGTTAAGAAGCTCTTAGTCGCGCACATCCTCCTAAGAACTGCTTCGGAAAAAGACGAAAAATGTAAAAGCATTTGTAGAAACACTCTTAATCATTTTCCAGATAAAAAAGAAATCGGAATATCAGTTGCAACCATCACCACCTCATGCATTTTTCCCTGGCTTCTTGTGATTTCTGCATTTTACCACAAATTTCCTTCACATCTAAAATTCCTGTCAAGAAAGAAAGAGGACATTTTTACACTTTTCAGACTCAGAAGTAACGCAGCATCCAACCTCAGCTGCTCTGACCTCAAGCCTGGTATCTGTAAGAACCTCCTGCTCCTGGATCAATCAGGTGTATGATTGATGTCACCTAACCACGACCAAGCCAACCAGGAGATTCAGTAACCAAATAAATTGTTTTGAACTCTTGAGAGTATTTTTTTTTCTTTTAATTCTCACTCCATCTGTCTGTCTGCCAGTCTTTCTGTCCTCCCCATCTGCCTATCTGTCTGTCTGGTTGCTAGGCGACAGCTAGTTTCCAGGTCGTATGTCGGCCCTAAAAAGAGAGCATGGACACTGCAAATGCACTAGTGGAGCAAGCATGAAATGATGTGGCACAAATGTTGGTCACACATTAAAAGATTCTTGAACACCAAACAGTCCTACAACGGATCCTGAAATGGAGCGTTTGAACACGTGTGTGCTACACGAGCAAAGAAAGAAAAGAACTAAACAAAATTTTAAAGAGAGCAAAGAGTGGAGACAAGTGCAAATTCTGTTCTGCTGAAAGATGGAGGTAAATTATAAATGGTCAAATCATGTTGTGTCATGTAGTGACTGTCTGTTCTACCTGATTCCTCCCAAAGTTACAACTGTTGCAATTTTCAAAAACCTCATTATGTTAGGATATATTATTTATGAATTAAAGTTTAATTTACATAGTCGGACGACCTGTGTGGATAACAAATACAACTCATAACTTAGGTTAATATAAACAGTGAAGGCCTATTCAGGAAGAAACAGAGCAGAATGTTCTTCTTGAGGAAACTCAGGATGCAAAATTGATTTGACATGACTTTGTTAAGCTTTGTTCTTGTTCTGCTGTATGTCTATTAGTGTGTAACGTCATTGTATTTCTATGCAGAGCTGGTTTTATCTCAGCAAGCCGCTTCTTAATAAAAAAGAAATTGTTGTTGTATGCTTCTTGACACCAAACAGCAAGTCGTCAAATATCTTTTCAATTACATGCATTGATGGGTCTTTAATATCACAACTTCAGCTTCAATAAAATGCCTTACTATTATTATTGATTCTGAACTTTCTTCCAGCCTCCACATATGCTGTTATGAAAGCTGAATCAAAATCTGGACTTAATAGATCCGAACACTGTTTTTCTTTTAATGTCAGCAACAAACACTTACTACCCAATTGTTACTATTCATTCTGGAATATGTAGATTTAGTGTGTCATAATAATACACAGTCCAATAGTTTAGTCTGTTTGTCCCATTGTGAACGTGATATCTCAGGAAGACCTTTTCAAATTCAATGTCTTGCACATCTTACTTTTTCCTGACATTATGAAATAGATTTATATTTTTGACTTCATCAAAACAAAAAAATATTATAGAGAACTGCCAGCATATTGAAATACTGTGTGTTAAGATCAAGAGATGCTCATGCAACTTGCCTTAATTATTGAGCAGACTGTCATTATGGATTCATTTGCTAAATTGTTAATTAATGGGTCACGGGCATGCTGCCGATTCAGTCATCCAGCGAAATCATCAGCCCAACCAAAACCAAATGAAAAAATGCATTATATAATGGCAATATCCCAAACCAGAAATATCCATGCTAATTGTAATCCAAGAGAAACCAAGATTTGAAACAAACTCAAGCAAAAACAACATTCCTAAAAATCTGCTTACTGGGCCCATTACTCACATTTCACACTGGATCAAAATGTTAACCACTGGCTACAATCTATACAGCGGGCAGTGTGAGGAGGCTTCCTGCCGTGCCTCTGCTCGTACACAGCAGCTGATGATGACTGCAGGGCTGAGTTACAGTGAGGAGAGACACTGGAATGAAAAGAACTGCCGGACACACACTGAGTCCCACAAGAGAGACACTCCACTGTTTGTGTTAGTGTTTTTGTACATCAGTGCATGAGATACAGGCTTCTCTTCACTGCAGGCCACATGGACCCAGGGGATCTATGGATGCCACCCCTTCCAGAGACATGGTGTTCTCTGTTGTCAAGGTTGATTAGTTGCAGGATGAATCCAATTTCCTCTCCTCTCCTCCTGCTGCTGTCTCCTCATCCTCCCATTCTTTTGTGGTTCTTTCAGTCTTTTGCCCACTTGTCCTCTCCTGCCTGTTAAGCGGCTGTCCTATCTCCATTGTGTTTCTCTCCATTACTCTCCAAGCTCTGCTGATAGCAAACCGGCTCACCGACTAACAATAAGCTCTGTAGAGGAAGTTATACAAACAACAAAAAACCCACATGAAAACAAGAAGTATCAAGTTGATGTTCACTTACTGTGGGCACGGAAGTCATTACCAATCTAGGCTTTCACAATGAATACATTATTGAGCAATTGGAATGCTGCATATAAATATTTAGATACACAGCATCAGGACACCACCTTTTTTATCTGTGGTTTGTAGCTTCAGTATATTTTTAAATGACAGGCAACTGATGTTCCTCAACAGCAACAACTGCATCTCAGAATCGACACTGCTTCAAAATGCAAGTTCTGCACATTGTGGCAAAAATCAAATTGAACATGAAACATTCTAAATTAATTTGGAAAAACCTAACATCTGAAGTTGCAAAAATTTAGGCTCATACTATCATTCTCTCACATCTGAAATAGTTTTTAACCACTTGGTCTCTTACTCCTTGCCTTTGGAAGAAACGCAGGGTAAGGTTACTATCATAGTAGCATCCAAAACTTGGAGTTTACGCTAAAGCTGATACAGAATCAATCTAATTAATTGTTTCCATTCCTTACACTTGTCCGATTTTGTTCTTAGAAAAACAAACAAACAAACAGACAAAAAACAAACAAAAAAAAGACACCTCCAAACATTTCTCACTACACATGTTGGTCGCCTTACTCCTCTTAGCTTTTTGTCCTCTGTTTTTGTATTGCTATTTCAGCAGCTAATTGATCTGAGCAAGAGAAAACAGTTGAAAATTTGCCTTTTTTAAAAGACTTGCACATTTACTATGATGTTTATCATGACTAGACTTTGGGCAGCAAGAGTTCCACAAAGAAAGAGGGAGGTTGCGAGGAGTGAAAGTAACACAGAGACAGTTTTTGGGATTGGACTCAAATTCATGTCACTCTCAGTCTCAGTGATTATGACACCATATGCTCAGTGTGTGTGAATGTGCATAATGTCTCTCTTTTGTGGATTTAATTGTACTTCACTTTTGCTCTCTCTCACACACACACAAGCATAAACAGATGGTAGATAAAGTGTATGATAAAATGTGAATAACTACAAGTGTGCGTGTATGAGTGTGTGTGTATGCATATGCATGTATCTTTAAGAGTGTTTTCTCAGACTGGTTTGAGAAAGGATTGAAAAAAGATTAGAGGGTAAAGTAAAGATTTGCAGGATCAGACTAGAGTGCACCTTTGGAAAAAAAAAAAAAGAAGAAGAAAATTTCAGGATTGGCACCAACAGTGTTATGAAACAGCAATATTTGCTAATAAGGCTCAGTCAGCCGTCATTCTGACAACCTCGCTCAATACTGTCTGCTCACGCCGGCAAAGCCTCATAACAAACAGCAGCTTTTGTGTGGTCAAGCAAAGGTCAGCTCACACAATAATTGAACATGAAGAATAAAGTGTATTCTATGTACTCCATCACATTAGCCTCCTTGACGTTCTGTTCGGTCGCTGATTGACCTCGTTGAAAGCTGAAATGATGTAATGTTGATCACAGCAACTTTACCGTGCAAAGCAGTGGGAGTGAAAATTGAAAATATTTCAACTCAGAAGAATAATCTGTGACATTTTCATGAGGACAGACACCAGTTTCTGCATAAAGACACATTCACTGCTTTGCAGGAAATTATGTCTTATATCTCTGGCAGCAGTTTTTTTCTTCCATTCGAAAAAACAGAAAATTGAGAGAAAAGATGCCACGTTACTGCTCACACTTTCATGAGCAGGTCAGCACTGTCGCCATCTGAATGACTTACTATTGTTTCAACAGCAAGGACTTCATCACACAGCAGGAGGGCAACATGAGCTGTCTGATGAGCCTCACTGACGACATCAAAGTGACTGAAAAAGAGGCTGCTGCCTTCAAAGCTCAGGGTCATGACAATGTCAGCTATGTGGTGTTAATAATGTGAGCCTGAGAATTAGTCTGCCCTTTTCATGTTTCCACTCATCCTTTGACTCCCACAGCAACTGTTACAGCTCTGATGAATGACCTCTGACCAATAGCTCTCACCTCCACATCAATGAAATGCCTTGAAAAAATTGTGCCACAGAGGCTTTATTACCCTAACAGGTGATGCAGTGTTAATTCTGCTACATCTCATTCACACTGAGCTACCAACAGTTTGAGTTATTTTGAAAAATGTGGCAGCAGTAATACTTTTCAGCCACACCTGAGCTAAGCTACGGCTACTTGACCTGGATATTAATCCAAACATTGTTGAACAGGACAGCAGCTTTAGCTTTTAAGAATAGGTGCAAAATTATTCAATAATTGTTTCACTCTGTCATGATTTTGAATGTTGTGGGTCTTTCTTGCAAACAAGCATTAATGTTTTTATATTGTACTGCCACCTAACAAACAGGTTTGAGTATTTCTTTCCTCATTAACATTTGCAAAGCAGATTTTGACCATATTTTCAATTCTGTATTGTTTGCATCCATGTTTGCTAGCTTCCAACCTTCTTATTTTCTGTCTTTGTTGGTTAGTTGCCATGTTTCTTGGCACAAGAGTGGCATTAATTAATGGATGCAGTATGCTACTCCAGTAAGCTAATTGCTTACTCAAATATCTGTAGGTAACCTTTGCTATCCACTGATATCCAGAAAAGTACAGCAGTATTCACCCACTGCATTGATGCCTGTGTATATACTGCTGTAATGCCAAAATAAATGATAAGAATGCAAACAGCATAAAGCCAAAAACAAAATGCCTGTGCAGCTCTTTTGCCCCAGTCCTCCCTCCTTTTCCTCCCCTTACCTCCTCCACTGTCCTCTTCGTCGATGCTGTTCTTGATGCTGTCGTACTCCTCGTCGATGTTCTGGTTGCCTCGGATCTGACTGAGCACACGGCGGGCCTTCTGGGTCAGCCCGCGCTGGATTAACCAGCGAGGGCTCTCTGGCAGGAAGAGGAATCCAATGAACTGGAGCACAGCGGGAAGCACCGACAGACCCAACATGTACCTGGAGAGGGATGGAGGGAGGGAAAGGACATGTGGAGTGAGGAATCTAATTATGATCACAGAAGCAAAATAAACAATGTTTTTTGTTTTGTTTTTGGCTAATGACAACTTTGGAATCCTTTGTGTGAAATGTAAATTTCAACTCAATTGAAATAGGTTGCAAAAAGGTCACCTCTGCATTCAGGTTATGTTGAGCTATTTGCCAGCAAGCATCAGGTGGTTTAGTTCATTAAAATTAAACACTGGGAAAATGTCATGTCTTTATTCAGACACTTTGGCTTAAAATAACAGCAACATTTACATTTAGAATTTAACTTTAACCCTGAATGTAACAGATGAGGTATTGTCATAAGTGAGTTGACATGCACAGCAATACACCAGTCACTAGAATTATAGAGTGCAACAGTTTCAGGATATGGTTGACACACTAATAAGGTGTTTTAAAGATCAGATATTCTCTTGATCTGTTAGAAACTTTAATTGTTAGTGCTCATATGAACATTCATTTTGTGTTCTTCTGCATTTCTGACAGAAAACCAAAATGCATAAAACGTCAATTTCTAACAACTTTACCCCCAAAAAACTGCTTACACAGTGGCCTATTATGTTGAGAGGAAAATTGCCTCTCTGTATTAAGTCATGCACATAATCAGGGTTCAACACACTGTGTAAAAAGGGTTGTTCTACAAATAAAAAAAAATCATATTGCAGGAAGGCAAAGAAGGAGAGGGTACAAGAGAAGTGAAGGAGGGAGAAAATGAAATGTTAGTGAGCATTATCTCTAGAGGTAGAAGAAGCGGAGAAGCAGCAGGTTGCCATTTTATACAACTCCAAAAAATCCATATAATTTTAGTGAAGTGAACTCTAAGACATTTAAGGCTTTGCTTCTGCTGCGCAGACAAAGACGTCTATCAGACAACATTCATACTCTGTCACAGAAAAGCCATTATTTTGTATGAATCACTCCAATCTTGGGGCTTCTGAACCATCTCAGCCATCTCCATCAGAATTGTAGTTGAAGCAAATCCTTGCAAATAAGGATGATTCTTATCTTCTCTATCTCACAGTTCAACATTCACACACTCTGGAGACTGTAAAAATGCATTGAGCGTGACAGCAGGGAAGGACGCAAACAGCAGCAGTAAAGATAAAAGAGGAAGGAAGAACAGAAAGAGGCATACTGTATGTTTCAAATGTACAGTACGGTTGCTCTCCGCAAATGTTAGGGGTTAACCTGTGCATGTGTTGACATTTGGAATGGGGTCTGAGGTGATATATGATAAGAACTCAAAGAAAAGACGCCAACAACATATCTGAGTATATGACCATCAATAACAAAGAGAGATGGAGATCCTCGCAGCCTTTTAGATATATTTATGTAAACATATGAGATGCCATTTTTTACAGTTTAACACATCTTCTGTATGTGTGAGGTGTGTGTCTCTGTGTCTCACCTCCACCCATCGCGCTCCAGGTAGCTGAAGGCGCCATCGATGAGACTGGCAGTGAACTGTCCACCGGTGATGAAGAGGGTGTTAACCGTCACCAGCTGCCCCCTGAGATGGGGTGGAGAGGCCTCAGCGACATACACCGGCACTGTCATAGAGGCGATACCTACACAGCGGGGGAGAGAGGAGAGGAGACAGTTAGAGGGAGTAAACAAGAGGACTGTCAATGAGAGATTGTGCCTTGTACAGTACAGTGCTGTACTCAAAGGAAATGCATGTCACTATTTGTTTGACAGAGATGAAACATGTGCCGCATATGAAGCCATCAGGGACATTCATAAGATAAAGCATACCCAAAACCTTATACTTATTACCAATCTACCGATTTCAACCTTAACCAAAATATAACTAAATTAAAAGGTAAAAGTTGCTCAACATACTAGTACAGCCACATCAGCACTTGCCAGGTTGTACTTGACGCTAACATGTGCTCAATGACAATGCTATATGCCAGGGGCGGCTATAGAGCAGTTGTCAATCAGTCAGAAGGTTGGTGGTTCGATCTCCTGCAGCCTATGTGTCGAAGTGTCCATGGATACCAAGATACTCAACCCTCAATTGCCCCCAATGGCTGTTCCATTGGTATGTCAATGTACGTCGCTTTGGATAAAAGCGTCTGCTAAGTAAAATTGTAGAATGCTAACATGCTGATGTATGTGTACCATGTTAGTTTAGTGTCTTAGCTTGCTAACATTAGCTAATTAGCGCTAAGAACAAAACACAGCAGAGGCTGTGTGGAAGTTAAACATAAAATATGGACCTATAAAGTTAGGTTTAAGCCATGCCAACTTTTATTACTAACGTGAACTGACAAACTTACCTGACACCAGTATCTCCTGACTCTGAAGTTCACCTAAGCGTTATCGAGCGTTTTAGCATCTTTAGTAGCTTAGTAGCATTAGCTTTGTTTTTTTTTTCTTTTTGTTTTACACACTACACCTTTACTGTTTTCCTTGTTTAGCCACAGCATAAAGCTTTTTACATCACAAAAAGCTCTGATAAACCCAGTGAACGTGAACCTGTCCAGCGCCAGATGACAGGCTAATTTAGCAACTAGCTGGTGAGCACGGTGGAGCATTTAGATGCCAAACAGCCATATTCGTCAGGATACAAAACCACAGCTAAAAGAAGAGTAAATATGGGACTTACATTTAATGTACCAGGTGGCACGACTTCAACTGAATGCTAATGTCAGCTCCATGTCAGCTGGAAATAACTACTCTTGGCACATTAATACCTAATACATCAGTGTTGTATATACAGCTTGTTTTGCTGCCCCCATGTGGCCTATTGGTGCTACTTCAACTCCAAGTTGACCCACAAATCTTCACCAAAGTAGGTATAAGGGCAAATTCACAGTTATTTGACACATTTTCAAACTCATATACTTTTAATGTAAACACATAACTACTATAGGATTAGGATAGGAAGGATTGTACGATTTTAATGAAAATTTGTGGTTTTATTTGAGATTCCATTATTACCATCATACTCACATGGAAAGTTATATTGTTTTGGTCAGAGAACAATTTGAAAGGATTGATTTGAATATTGTAACTTTAAAAATCGAGCAACCAAAATGTTTTTAGTGAGTACTTATTAGTGATTCCAATTATTTCAATAATAATCCCAGTTGTCTATAAACAAAATGCCTCTTTAAAATGACTTTAACCTTTGACCCTGACATCATCACCAGCAACAATGACCACATGCGAGGTGGACCCAAGAGATCTGGAAAACACACATTCACACAAACACACCATATACACAAACACTGTATACACAAGCACATAAAAACACACATACAGTCACATGCACGCCTGTGTTCACATACACACAGAACAAACAGAGTGTGTGTTTAACCAGGATGTATTTGACGAGGTGCCATGAGACCACAGCTTTCTGCAGCTGGCTCCTGATAAGCTCTATTAATAGTCTGCTGCTACTCTCTATACACCCCTCTCCTCCTTCCTGCCACCACCCTGCCCTCGACGACCACCATGACTACGTGGCTACCTGTTGCTATGGCAACCACTTGATGAGAAACCAGGAGCACCGTTTCCGAGCGGGCACCACATGGTGGCAGCTCTGGGGAAGGGAAATCGATAAGGAGCAAGGAGCATTTCTTCTATTTTTTCTTTTATTTATTTATTTTTTGCAAGGCTTCAACAGAGGACAGTGCCTTGGGAGAGGAAATCACCATCATCCACATTTCAAAGCACAATTACATTTCTTGAAGGCACACATCACAACACGCTTCTGCACTGTGTTGAGCATTCATAACTATGGTTCAAAGTCTCAGGATGGTCTACTTTTCAGTGTTGAATGATCAGAGGCCAGACACTCTGGCAAGGCTGTTCAGTTCTCCAGCCTGCTGAGCTATCAGTCTCGCCTCTGACGTTTCGATCCAAACATACCCTAAGGATTTGCAGACAAGTCTTTATCTTAGTTATGGCTTAAAAAAGATTATCATCTGATGGCGGAAATCCGAGATCCAGATTACCGCCGAAATCTAATCAACTGCTCTTTGGCATAAAGCCTGGCTGCTCGGGCCAATTTGATGAAAATCCATCCATGTGTAGGCTTTTAAGAAATGCTGCTGAAAGACAGAGGGGGAGAAAAACCTAGCATCTATGACAGTAGGGTTTGGCATTGTGTGCAGCATCTGTGACACAACCCAATCTGAGTACAAGCATACCTTTTTGGAAACAACTGGTGGATAGTGTGTAGAAGAACTGCATCCTAAAATCACATTGGCTTTAACATTCAGCTGCAGTGGTCGCTGATCTCTGCTTCAGAAGCATTAGTAGCACATTCTGCTGCTGCTTAACACAGGCCTGCATCCTTGTACCTTTCTTTTTCACCCTGCAGTTGGACTGGGCAGGACGACTGTCTAGTCTTATCCTGTCTACAAATACCCATCATGCATATCACCTTCAAGACATGTTCCACTGTTATGGTAGAAAAAAGCAATACATGCATTCAATTTCTGAGTGACTATAATAACTGCTTTGTGTATGTGTGTGTGTGTCTATGTTTTTTTGCATGGGTGTGGTCTTCTTTCCTCCTGGCTCCTGGCTCTGCTCATCATACAAGCCCATCTGCAATCAGCTCATCACCCCTTCTTCACATCAGCCTGCACAATGTCTACCCTGGCTCCTCAGCCACTCTTTGCTAGGCTGTTATTTACCACTGTTGTAGTTACACTTCAAGGCCAATTTAGTTTTTGTCTTAGCGATCATTCTTCTATCGCTTTTCATGTTACTAACTTGTCTCTCCATTTCCCAGGATCATCACTCACCTGCCAGTCTACCTGTTCGTCTGTCTGCCAGCAACTCTCAAGCTTTCCACTCTATTCCCCTTTATTCTCTCTATGCCCACGCCCAGACACACACCTCATCAGCCTCCCTCACCCTGCAGTCACTGGATCACATTCCCGCCTCCATCATCCCCTCATCCAGAATCTTGTTTAGAATAACAATGTCTTTTCCTGCCAACACCACTTTGTTCATGCCCTGCACTTGTGTCCAACCTGTGTACTTTCTTCCCTAGTTTCTCAGGCTCTCAACTAGGAGCTGATTGGTCCCTATTTTTCTCTTATTGCAAAAGGCTCACAAACATATTTCCTCATTTTTAAAAAGGCTCTGTAATTTCCTAAAACTGGGCACTGTTTTAGCAAATGTTCCTCAAACAGGAATAAATAGTTTAGTTTGTTGGACTATTTTCAGTGCCGGCAGGAGGCTGGAGGTCTTTCAGTCTGGTGTCTGGAACAAGCAGAGGCAGCACAGATTCTCCAAAGCATCTCATCCACTACTGTATCATTGACTGCAGTTTAACCCAGCATGTTTGAAAATAGATATATTGTATTTGGCTTGAATGTAATAATTCAACAGGTACACAGGCAGCGGAAAGATTTCATGCCAATCAAAAGATAATTTGATCAGTGGAGACAGCAAACACCAAAAGCCATGAAATCTGTTTTCCCTCCTTTCTATCTGACAGCTACTGTGTGTGCTTGCACTGTGTTTTTACACTTACATGACATTATGCAGATGCACACACACAGATATATGCACAATTCTTAACACACTTAACAAAATCAAGTCCTAAAGATCCTTATCTGCCATAATGCCTCTTTCTGTATTCCCCTCATACAGTCACATCTCCACCTCCTCTCCTTTCTCTCCTCTGGCTTGTTTAACCTCCATGTTCCTGTTTTATATATCATATCCATATGTATCACCAGCTTGTCTATGTCTAAACCACTCCTGCTGCCTCAAACAGCCCATATGTCTCTGAGTGAGATTATAGCTGATGTTGATGTATTTACTGAGAAATGGATCATTTCCATTTCACATCCTGCTGCAGGTGGTGATGGGTAAAATATGTCGGAGCCCATTAAAGCTAAAACCATTACAGGCCAGTAATAAGGTCAAACACTGCACAGCCGTGCATCAGCTTATTGACCGTCTGGAATTAAGAGTCTCTAGAGTCCAACTCCACAGCCACTTTATCTTGCATTGGTTTTTAAAACACAGAATTTATTCTTTTTTAAGCTGCTGATACTATTATTTGAACTGTCCTATATTCTGTGTTTGACTTTATTTTGACGTCACATAAAGACAAATTCCAGAATTTCCACCCCTATTGAAATAGTATCTTACATATATGAAACAATAAATGACAAATGTTCATTACACATTAAAACAGCTGGCCTGGTCAGAACTGCCCAGACAGTAAATCCCTATGCAGTTATCAAGTATCAAGAGGGATAATTTCATGCAAAACAGATTATTATAACATGCATTTTCAAAGCTTTCGGGGTTGTTACTGCTTGTTCAATATATGCTGTTGTCCCATTTCCTTAATCTTTGCAATGAAAGTGGAAAGTACAAAGCTGCATGATCACATATATAAGAAAAAGACTGAGGTTAAAAAATATCAGAAAGTTTTTTAGTGTTTTTTTAACCATGTTGATGATGACAAACCTGCAAGGTATACAACTGGATTTGCATGAGAAAGACCTACTAGATACAAGAGAGCGTAGTGGAACAAACTAAATTTTATTTGAATCGTTCTTATCTTGCATCAGCATCTTTGCATGGACGAAACATCTCAAGTCAAGTGACATTATCTTGATATTCTGCTGCTTCTCTCGCTCGAATGTGAATCCCTCCCAAACAAAATCGCAGTGTGTTCCCTCTCTCATTAATGAGCTCTCCTTTCAGCACCAGGGACAGATCCTAGCACTCCCTTCTCCACACACACACACACACATCCTCTAAAGTCATCGTCTGGTCAGGCTCGGGCTCAAAGCAGCATGGCACAGTTAAACAAAGGACCCGTCTGGTCTTGCGAAGGCAGCCTCCAGGCACGTAGTACAAAGCTCAGAACTGAGTCACTCGAGTGGAGTACGAGGGAGATACTTCACGAGGCCCTCCATCACTGTGGTGTAGTAAGGAGACAGGCAGGATGTTCTCTGGTACAAAGTAGCTGGTTGTGATGTAGGGAGCTAATTAGAGGCTAATGGAGGATCCTTGAAATAGTGGAGTGAGGAAAAGAGAAAGCTCCCCCAGATAAATCTGTTGTTTACTTTAAAATGGGTAAGTGTGTGAGTGATTAAATTCAGTGGTAAAAAGGAGGAGACATTGTCCTCTCTCTTAATTAAATCCAGTAAAGTGTGCCTAATTTTACATTGGATTTTTCCAATACAGATTTGTTTGTTTAAAGGCAAATTAAAGCGTAATATACTATGTGACTCGAAATCCAATGTCTTAATGTTTTCCGCTCAAAATGCACAAACCAAAAACGACTCATTTTCTCAACGCTTGACATTTAGCGATGTGATTTTCGCATTACAACAATAATATGCGCGTAAACAAACCTCATTAAGTCGACACTTAGCTTCCACCTAGTTAAGAGGGAAAATGTGACTTAATTATACAAACCTTAATGAATGATGACGAGCCCCTGGGTAATAATTAAACGTTATCACAATGTAATTAACAGCACTATTTTTATGCTGTCCCTTCATCTACTGCTTCCAAGGACAAAAGAATTCTGCACTTCCAACTATTGGATGATTGAGCCAGAAAACACGATTACACACACTGTGAGGGTGACTGTGTGGCTTTTGGTGGTACAATGTGTGTCTATGTGTGAGGCAGTGGATTGTGACTAACCAAGGCTGAAGGCATCAAAGAAAATTTCTTATGAGAAATACATTTTTTTTACTTTAAATCTAACTGATGCCACACAGCAAGTACACAAAGAGTCATGAAAACACAGAAACGTATCACCACACTCTGCAGCTCCCCTCAGCTCTATGGGGCTATATAGTGTCTTTTAGCTCATTGTTTTGGTTTTACAGCCTACAACTTTACTGTTTTGATCCTGTCACACTCTCTCTCTCATAGTGTCGTTTCGAGCTACAGCTTTTTAGTGAGAAAACCCAAAAAACTGAGCAGCATTAAACAGGAGCATTTAACAGCTTAAGAGATAGATCTTTCCCTCAGGAACTGCTGGAGACCAGAACAATAATAAAAGAAGAGTGAATACTGGACTTGAATGAATTATAATGTGTAAAAAGCAAATGTTTCTAACAAGTAGAACCCAATCAATATAGGCTGTCAGAAAGGTGAATATGTTGTCTGACATTAGCTCATTGCAAACACATTAAACGTAAATCAAGTTTAAACTTTGTCCAGCAGAGAGTAGTTACAAGTTTTTTTTCAACTGTAACAATTAGCAATTATTCAAAAGATGTAATTGTAACAATAGTTTGCACAGCCAGCAGAAAACACACGAGCAGATTGTCTCTCTAGTGCCAATGCTCATGAGTCTCTCAGCTTAGCTGATGTAGGAAATCACTTATCAATGTGTGTGGAGAAGATTGGTTGTGCTTCATTACAAAACAGCTCTCATTACATATCACAAATCACACATCCAACATAGCTACCAGGAGCAGGTTTCTCCTCCAAGATTGAAGCGTCTCACTATAAATATCCTGCACAGCAACAAAACCTCTTAATTTGAATGAACTTGCCAAGTTATGTAATAAAATCTTGTCAGTCCTAACAGTCTGCTTCAACACTGTGTGTTTGCTCAGAGCAGCGACAGCTCGTATCGCACAACATTCCATGTGCACAGGCAAAGGTCAGATCAGCAATAAACGGTCAGGAGCAGACGAACCAGAGGCTTCTGGGTAGAAATAAAGGGAGGCAGGGATTCGCAGCACATGGCCTTTCCTGGTTTGACAAACAGCCCCGATGACCTTTCTGGCGAGTTAAGTTCAGAAATGCAAAGTAACTGGCTTCCCTGACATCTGCGGTCACGTTAATGTGAGCGAACAGGTGACAGGCACAGCCAGGACGACTGCACGCAATGAAAAATGTTGCCTTATTAACATCTCCGGCTGCTAATTGCGGTTCCAGAATGTGTTTCATTATCTACCAGGGCCGGCTCGAGCATGCTTGTGTAATGAAGATGACTGTATGGGAAAAGATTGTGATGGCAGGAGGGGAGGGGATACGTCTAATGAAACACTTAAAATGTGACAGTTGAAATGACCCGGGTGATCAGTTTCTTCAGCACATTAGCAATATGAGCTTGTGTGTGTCAATGACAGAAATGAAGCTGCAGCATTCTCAATCATGGTTTCATTTGGGAAATGGCAATATAATTCCTGATTGACTACTTTTTTAAAAATTAAAATCTTAATATTTATTTTTCCTCTCACTTTCATTATTGGTGGTTGTATACAAATAATAGATTGGTATTACAGCAATGATTCTTTCTGTTGATATCTCAGTGGCCTTTATGGACTCATATTTCAAATTAATACTGGCTATAGAGGAGCTCCCATCTCCTTGAAAAACAGTAATTAATGTATCCATTAACTATGTGCACTTCAAAATGACAGTATCAAATTTTCAAAAAACTCAGTTATAGAAAAAAAAAATTACTGGTTATTTCTACCAGCAACAGGTATGCAAGCTTCCAAAGAAGGCACAACCAGATGACAAAATCAAAACAGCACCTGAAATTCTTAGATGGATTAAAGCAGCAACATGTGGGGCCTTTGTCACATGCACATGAATTGTAGTTTAGATGTAGAGATGTGACCAAAAAACATTATTGATTAATGATTTGATTCTTTTTGGGATTATGATTAGTCTATAAAATTCTGGAAAGTAGTGAAAAATGCTCATAAAAATTTCCAGAGTCCAACTGATGTCATATGTGTAAGCAGTCAGCGTTTTGCATTATAACATTTTGCCTTAAAAAAAATAATGTACATGATTAATCTACTATGAATAGTGTTAATTTCTGTCTATCAACGAATCAAGTAATTGACTTTCAGCTCTACAATGAATTCAATTTTTTCTGTATTTGTCGCCCACCACTCTTGTTTCCTGTTTTATATGTAGGCATTCAACAGATGGAGCAAACGATTTCATAATGCATCTTAACAGTTCTATAAGTGGCCATGTCCGTCAAGCTCTTATTGCCCAGTTTGTAACACAAGCTCTCTGTTGTAAATATGTCCTCTCCAGGCCCAAGATAACCCTGATAACATCAAGGTAATTCTTTATCAGACTGTAGAGAGCTCCTTCAGAGCCACTGACGACATTATTCAACAGTCTGAGTAGTTCCCTCGTGACAAGCGAACTGATCCTGACACGGTTTCATGGGGGCTGTATGTGCACATTCAAAACATGCCTAAAAACAATTTGGATGAAAAAGTGCAAGAGGACATGATGGTTCAACATTTGGGCAGATTTAAATATGGGACTGATCACATTAGTGCATTCCAGCTTGGTAAATTGGTAATAATTAGACAGAACCATCTGTCTACTATGTTAACTACTCAAAATCCCACATTCGATTTATTTTCATCAGTAAAAGTCGCAGCAGTGTGTTGTCATTAACCGGACACGTTTTCTACCAGGAGAAGCTTGTTTTTGTGAAATTCCCTGTAATTGCTCTAATTGGCTGCACAGAGAAAACAGGTTTGGAGAATTACACTTCAGGGAAAACAAGAGAAAAGAATCCACAATTGTCATTTTCACACAATTAGCTTTTGCTTAAGAGCTGTTTTAGTAAAAGGAAAGGCTAATATAAGTTTTTGTAATTTGTGTTTGAGTATCTGAAGATGTTAGGATTCACTCTTGACCCTTGACAAGCCTCGTCAATCTCTGATTTGCTCCATTCTTCTCCAGTAAGAACAGTGTTTTCCACAGACTGCTGTATAATCCATCACAGGGAACACGAAACTTTAATTTATTTTTGTCAAAGCTGAGCCGAAATCATATCAGCACTTCCTGTCAATCACCTGATCCCCCACAAGACAGGAAGAAAGTTTCTAAAAACCAAAACAAACTTTACTGTCACATTCAGGCTTTCTTACTTTTTATTTCTTTTATTGCCAAAAGAAATCACCCTGAAACCAAACATGCATTGAAAGATAATTATGGGAAATGCAAATTAGAGTCATTTCCCTTTAAATCATTATCTCCTTCTCTTCCTAGCCATTCATCTCGCAGTGATGCCCTCACACCCTCCCACCTGGTGGAAAATGAACCAAGAAACATTCATCATGCACATCATGATGCCAGATAAGTAAATACATGCTAATTATAGTATGGTTGATTTATATATATCAGACAACAAGAATCCAAATTGCAGCCATTTGTTACAAGAAGCATTAGAGAGAGGTCTGAAGGCAAATAAAGGGATTTAGATTGTAGAAGTAAACACAAGCTCTTCACTTTGGACAGGGGTGTTTTTTAAAGAATTAAGCTTCCTGTCTTATCCCAGTGGTTGACTAAGGAGGTATAACGGTCTGCAATTCCTCCACCTATCACCAAGGAGAGGGCTTACTACTTTCAAAGGAGGCGGCATACAAGTGTCATCAACGTGAAACTCGGGCCTGAAAGAGCAGTTTTGTCATCCCTTTCCACAGAGCCTGTGACTCACGAGCAACAGCAGCCACTGAGAAAAGAATTGGGCTATATTGAATTCTGATCAAAAGGTGCGTCGCATGGAAAAGCATGCAGAGAGCGGAATGAGGAGCAGCCGGAGAGAGGGATGATTCAAGAGAGGATGAAGCAGAGAGTGAAAAATATTCATGCAGGGAAAGGAAGTGGCAGAAGCAGGGATGGGGCGAGCCAATCAGATAAATGCAACTCTGACATCAGAGTCTAATGAAGGCGACCTCATTGACACCAAAAGACTCCTGTGTGCTTTTGTAGGTTTATCTTGGCTTCCTTTTGGGCGTGCTGCGCCGATATCCTCCTCTTACTCAGAATGAGTTTCCCCCTTATCGCTTAATGGCATCCAACCAAATCTAATAATAATCTTAATGATGATAATAATAAAGACAGCGAGTTGTCTGGCAGCCAGTGGCGTGCAGCCTGAGCGAGCAGAGGGCCACACTGTGTAATTAGAAGCTGTGAGTAATTGCAAATAGGAGACTTGAGGCAGGGAGACAGCGAGAGAGGAGAGACGGCAGCAAAGGCTTTTGAGGTGGGGAATTAGACAGTGGGGTTTAGGGCCTGTGACCCCGAGGTGCACTTGGGTTTGACCTCTGACCTTTCTGATGAGAGGAAGTGTTAAGGCAAGATCAATAAAGTATCATATTATCTTTAGTGCTGCCAGCAGGGTAAGAGTCACTGGTTTCCAATTACAAACTACTTTGTGTTCATGGTGCAAGTATTAAAAATTAGAAAAATGAAAGAGTGATTTTTCACATGCTTTCACAAAAAAAGACCCAGATCTTTAGGCTTCATAATATAATTTTGGGTGTATTTGAGGGTCTGGGAGTTTAATGCCACACATCTTACCGAGCCCCACTCCCACGATGAGCCTCCCCGCCAGCAGAGCCTCCTTGCCGGGCGCGGTGCTCAGCACGATCCCCCCGACGGTGAAGAAGAAGCTGGCCAGCAGGATGCACACCCTGCGCCCGAAGAGCCCGTTGAGGAAGCCGCCCAGCAGCGCCGACAGGGCGGCCGCGGCCACAGTACTTGATATGAGCAGCTCCTGCCACAGGGCGCTCAGCTCCAGCTCCCTCTTCAGCAGCAGCATCGCCCCGGAGATCACCCCGGTGTCGTAGCCGAACAGGAACCCCCCCAGGGCGGAGAAGGCGGCCAGGACGTACACGAACCCGGGCGTGACATCCTGCTGGAACTGCTTGCGGGCGGCCCTCTCCAGATCCCCGGTGGAGGCTGTGGTGGAGGAGGAGGAGCAGGGCGCCGCGGGGGCACCGGCGGCGGCGGCGGTGGAGGAGGAGGAGGCGCCCTGGCTGCTGATGCTGGCGCTGGACGGAGCCTTGATGAGGCTCCGCTCTCCTCCGTCGCTCACTTTCTTCCACCGCTCGCCCATCAGGTTGCTCATGCTGCGGAGGTTGTAGTCATGGTCGACCTGCTTTCGCGACATATGGGAAAGACAACACAGGACAGGGCTGCAGAGTTGTGTTGTTCAGGGAAACACAACAGAAAACAAAAACACACTCCCCCACTGAACTAATCTCCCCCTCCCCTCCCTCTGCTTGGAGTTGACTCTCCAAAACAAAAACAAACACTCCCAAATACACGGCTGGATAAAGTTGTTGTCCGGGCTTGTGAGCGTCAGAGCATCACATCCCTGTGGTCCTGATGGGAGAGTTGGAGAGGAGTGAGTGAGTGAGAGAGGAAGGGAGAGAGAGTTAAGGTGAGAGAGGAGGAGAGTAGTGGAGCAGCTCGTCACCAGCAGCGTCGGCGTGACGTAAAGATTGTTTTGAAAGCGTGAGGACTCAGTCTGATACAGTTCAGTGGGAGTGGAGACTAGAAACACCACAGACTAAGACATCGATTAAAAGACACTACTGAAATGCAGGAAAATTAGGATGTGCATGTTTACTATTGCTGATCATGCTTAGTTTTTTTCATGTTTCATTTTTGAAACAAGCAAAAATTTAGTTAAGTCTTGTTGAAACATATGGATTTGCAAAGTTATGAATACAGATGCATATAATCTATATACGATGCTACTGTGTGTCTATAAATATTCACTCTTCATGATGAAACGTTTTAAATATGCTTCACATGTTTCACCTGTTATTGTACAACAGGCTGCCTCCGGCATACTCGGACAACTGATGCCGTCTGCAGGATTGACGGTGGTATTACAGGTCCAGAAACATTTTTGGGTAACAAGTTGACTAACTCAACTCTCTCTCTCTCTCTCTCTCTCTCTCTCTCTCTCACTCACTCACACACAGACACAGACACACTACAGTCGTGTTTCCATCACTTAAGAGGACATCACATTGACTTACTTCCTGGAGACATACCTAAATCCTTACTATACCACCTCTCGTCTCCTCACCCTTACCTTAACACAAGTCTTCATCTTTGAATTTAATGATTTACATTACAGGCACTTGCATTTCGTCTTTGTAAGGAAGGCAAGTCCCCACAATATATGGACCACACTCACACACACACGCAGTCAGGGGATATCACACACACCAACAGTCATACTGGAGGTCTACATTTCCTACAAGCTGATGATCTCAAAGGGACTGAACAGACATGGCATACTTGGAAATGTCAGCCAGCAATCATAAGCCATGAACATCCAATTTTACAATTTGATCTAAACACATTAAACATTTGGTCTAACAAAATGTCAGAAAATGTCCATCACAGTCTCCCAAAGCTCAAGGTGATGTCTTCAAATTGCTTGTTAAACCAGTGGCCAACAATTTATATACACAGTATTCAATGTATTATTACTTAAGACGAAGCAACCAATCCTTACAATTAGAAATCTGAACAATGTAATGCTTCTAATTTTTGATTTGAAAATGTCTAAAACTATTCATCCTTCATCAAAATATCTTTCCAATCTTTAAACCTAAAATTAACATAGCTCTCGATTTGAAGCTGAAGACTCACAACACTATAAAAACCTTCATCTCTCATGCTCAGAGCTATCTCCTTCACACATTCAACCACTATCACCGCCTGCCTTCTTTATTATTGATCAGGCTAAAAGCGCAGAAAAAGTCATCTCCGTGAACATGCTGCATGGCTGCAGCCTGGAGGAATGACATGGTTGTAAATGCACTCATGTGTGGAGGGGGATCAATATGTGGTGTCACACAAAAATGGAGAATGAGTTCAGCCTGGATAATGAGTCATGGCTGAGCCCATTACAGAGGGAGGGCAATAATGGGACATGCTTCCTGTACACATCATAGTTCAAATGGTTTCATGGTCATATGATGTCTCTATCTCTTAACCCTGTGACTTCAGCTGATGTGGCACCACCAGTAGCGAGGTGTAGGGGTGGCAATGTTTGTCAGTCATACTATCCTGGCCAGATTGCTTTCATTTTGGATCACAGGTTAAATTCTGGAGACCTCTGATCTTTCCACTAGACCAAGAGTTCCACACACTCAAATACAGAGAAAACAGGTTCCCATAAAAAGTAGCCTTCTAAACACATTCATGCTCCCCAGAGGATGAAGCATTTTAGCTGGGCCCCTTGACATCTTATTACATTATAATCGTTCACAACTGGAGAAATTGACCACATTTTTATTCCTAAGAGGAAACAATTATATTGGTCAGTTTGGTTTCACCTGTTCTCTGCAGTGTAGCTGCATCTCAAAAATGTTTTACACATTTCATAGTAATGGGAGCACACAGCAAGGAAGGTATTCAAACAGAATAAACAAAATACAACTGTAAAAACAGAATAGCCTGAACAAAAAATACTAGCAGTGTATAAGTATGTATCTTAAAGTCACCTATTCTATTGTATTAAAAGAGTAAAATGTCCAATCCCTGACCATCCTGTAAATAGCTCCTTTGATTTGTTTCAGCTACAAAAAGTAACAATGTTATATTAGGCCAATCCATAATGGCATACCCCTGAATCTCCCTCAGTTCTGCATAGGGCAGAAAAGTAGAGGATGTTGTCTTGCACTATGTTTCAATCCACAGCCAGGATAAAACGTCTTGCAGAATAGGATGATCGTCCTGAAGAAAGGCAACAAAAAACACAAGTGTAGTAAATTTACAAGACTGGTGTATTTGAGACATTGCAAAAACAAGTTGAGCATATTCATGATTTTCATTTTTTGTGGCTGCTTGCCATCAGTATAAACATTGGTAAAACCAAGTTAAAGGGAGAAAAATGGAACACCTTATGCGCCTCTCAACTAAGCTTGAAAGCCCACAGTAATAAAAATATTGTGCAATCCAATATGAATGTGCCTGAATAGAAAAGAGGAAGAGAAACATAAAAGGAGGAAAAGATGAGGAATCAATAATTTAAAAAAGAATAAGAGATATTGAAAGATAAAGTTTAACTTACCACACACAACAATGGTAGGGGTCAGTTGAACTTGCAAACTTCCCCACTGAGGGATGAATAAAGGTTTGTCTTATCTTAACTCAGTCCATTCTCCTGCCAGGTGTGTGTCCTCCAAATAGCAGAACATGGTTTCTTTTCCAACTGGTACACATTTTGCATCTCAACAACTGTCTGTATCGTCCAAGTTCTCAGGCAAGTCTGTGCTTTTATTTGCAGGGACATCATTTGAGCTCTGGAAAACAACTTCACTCACTTTATTTGCTATGACACCAGGA
Source organism: Centropyge bicolor (assembly GCA_037975185.1). Lineage (NCBI taxonomy): Eukaryota > Metazoa > Chordata > Actinopteri > Pomacanthidae > Centropyge > Centropyge bicolor. Next base: position 1,136,287 of record JBBMOC010000004.1, on the reverse strand, counting down.
GACACAGAAATAGTTCTCCTGCATATGAAGGATGTTTCCATTGTTTTGCTGAAAAATAGCAACTGAGCATTTACTAGCTAACTCACCGTGCCTATAACTGCAGCTTAAATACAAGACCCTGCGTCAGTTAGTATGCCAGCTTATTTGGCTAACCTGTTTAGTAACACTGTTAAATCTAACCTGTCTATCTTTGCTGAATCACATCAGCTTGTGTTTTTCCTGACAACAAACATGTAGTTTAAAGAAAATAATACTGAGCATATCTGTGCAATACTGGTTGTTTCTTCGTATCCTTCAGTAAACATTACTCCACTCTACATACGCGGTCAGACCGGCAAGCGGTGTGCAACGCATGCGCAGTCCTTGCACTGTGAGGTTTGGCCAGCTGGCTCCGCCCACGACCATTCAGCGTCCAATGAGAAAGCAGAAACCAAGGATACTGCACATTGGATCAAATCGCTGGAGCTTAAGTAAAAAGTATTTACAGCATTATTTTCTGTCGTATTTAAGAAACCTTAAGGAACTATACTAAGAAATGACTTGTGTAATGACAAAAATATTACTTTTAATTGAAAACAAATTTATTCTATAACCATTCCTTATTCACCTTGTGTGCATGAAATAATCTACCAGCCAAAACATTTTAGTTGTAAAGTAAATTTTTGCAGAAATCTATCACATTTACGAATAACTATGATTATTATTACATCCTGACTGCAACGTGTATGAATATTAAGCAAAAAACAGCAGCAGAGATCAGATTCGTTCTTAAATTATTTTGAGATACAGATAATATTATCCAGAGAGCAAATGACTGAAGCTGCGTTTTTCTGCCCAAAAGTGTGAATGGCAAATATCTTAGTATTTTGATTGTATAAAGTCTTTAATATTGTCTATATTCTATATTGTTTTCCTTTTTTTTTCAGCATTCATATCATAATATACAGAGATGTGTGTGAGTTTGATACAGTCTATGGACTTGAATGACAGGCCTCAAAATCAGGTCCCACCAAGATTTGAACTCGGATCACTGGATTCAGAGTCCAGAGTGCCAACCATTACACCATGGAACCACTGAGACCCCAACCAGCTGTCAGACACACCTGGGGTGATGACATCACCCATTATCAGTATCGTTGATGCAAATAAGAAACGGCATATAGGGAACAATGACCCTGCTAAATGAGCTCCAAAGACCAATAGATAGTCTGCATATCCTCATAATGGTGGAGATTTAATAAAAACCATCAGATGTTCACAAGTTGTTATGGCTTCACATATGTGTGACAGATCCGCAGGTACCACCCATGATCTTCACTCAAAAGCTTGCTGTCAGAAGTGGGATTTGAACCCACGCCTCCAGGGGAGACTGCGACCTGAACGCAGTGCCTTAGACCGCTCGGCCATCCTGACTGCCGTGTCTATGAATACTAAGCAAAAAACAGCAGCAGAGATCAGATTCGTTCTTAAATTATTTTGAGATATAGATAATATTATCCAGAGAGCATGGAAAAGGTTTGACCAATGCTACGGCCAACCGTTTGTGGTTCAAAAGGCATTCAGAGACAAACTGTCAAAGTGGCCTAAAATCCACCCAAAGGATGCAGAAGGTTGACGGGCATTTTTTGATTTTCTCATGGCCTGTCTCCAAGCAACGCCACATGTAAAGGGCTTGGAGATACTAAGTGACTGTGAGGAGAACCAAAAGTTATTGCAAAGGCTTCCTGAATGGCTCATAGCACGACAGAATCGTCAGGTCACAGTTGCTCTCATGGAAGGCAAAGATTTCCCCTCTTTCAAAGAATTCGCAGAGTTTGTAGCACTTGAGGCAGAAATTGCATGTAACCCTGTGACTTCTTCATATGCACTCCATTCATGCAGCTCGCCTCTGGAAAAAAGACACACAAAAGAGATTAAACCACCAAACAGATCTGCAACCCAAGTCTTTTTAACACAAGCTACGGTACATGCAGATAAAGCAAAGTCAGATAACACAAAGTTAAAGGTACCCTGCATGTTTTGCAAAGATGAAAGGCATCAGTTGTCAAAGTGTTCAAGCTTCTCAGAAAAGTCACTAGACGACAAACGAACATTTGTAAAGGACAATAGACTGTGCTATGGGTGCTTAAAGGTGGGCCATAATGCCAAAGACTGTCGCCATCGCCTCACATGTGACACTTGCAAAGGACGGCACCCCACTTGTTTGCACAATGAGAATCACAGGACAAATGAGAGACATCAGAGCCCCACAAGTGTCAATCCAACAACAGAAAAAACTACNACAATGACCCTGCTAAATGAGCTCGAAAGACCACTATAAATAGTCTGCATATCCTCATAATGGTGGAGATTTAATAAAAACCATCAGTTATTCACAAGTTGTTATGGCTTCTCATATGTGTGACAGATCCGCAGGTACCACCCATGATCTTCACTCAAAAGCTTGCTGTCAGAAGTGGGATTCAAACCCTCGTCTCCAGGGGAGATTGCGACCTGAACGCAGCGCCTTAGACCGCTCAGCCATCCTGACTATAGCAGTAGCAGAGATCAGATCTATTATTACACAAATTATTTTACTTATTAAGACAAAGTACATAATATTCAGTAAGCAAATGACTAAGGCCGTGAACTAAAAATATTTAAGATGCATAGAATTTGACTACCTACTACAAAATCTGTGTCATGTGCAGCGCTTCTTCCACCAAATTGTAATAAATCACAGTGTGTCTAGGCATTTTTGATTTCCAGTTATTCATCTTTTTTAAATGTTGCCACATGTTAACAAAAAAAACTTTTTAAAAATATAAATCGGTGGCCTTATCAGAACAGAACAGAATATATAGTGCATTCAGGTCAAAAGCAGGTTTTTGTCCCTTATGTACAGACATGAGCAGACAATATTTTGTAGTGATTTAGAACTATATATAACTACTTAAATGACTACTTATATTTGAATTTAGTTTTGCCTTCAACCAACACCAAGTAGCACAGTTATAGTTGAGTTAAATCTACAGTTACAGTTTAGTTGTGTGCAGTGAAAATAATCCTCAGTACTAACATCTACACACAATAAGAACTTAAATTACAACAATACATCCCCATTGACTGGTGGTGTAGGCTGACAGATCTCAGGTTTAACGCAGCCTCCCTGTTAACCCTTTCATCATCTCGCTGATTTCACTTAATACGCTTTTTTGTATAATCTTCGCCTGAAAAGAAACCTGAGCTGCAAGACACTTATTTGAAGATCATAGTATTTCCCCTCAGTTCTCAAAGAGAAAAATAACTAACTACTTCCTGGTTCTTTCACATGGGCCATTTACCTACACTCATTCATCATTTTCTTATTGTCCTGTTAAAGAGCAAGCCTTTGTCTGATTCACCAGTGTTTGCCAAAAGTAAGCATCCCTCTTTGTTCATAATACCGGATCTAATATTTTACCCATTCAGGGTGAGGTTGGTGACACAGATACACACCAAGCGGTGACATGCCAAGTTTTATTGTCCCTGGCAGGAAACATGAGGTTTCAAACTCTCCCTCAGTTTGCTGTTTGTGTGGCCATCGTGGCCTCTTTCTAATCAAGATCACAATTTCCCATGGGAGCATATATCAGAATTTTTGTTGTTTACAATGAAATAGATTTCTTTAGCTGCAAATGCAACAGGAGAAGCAGGATGTGCTTTGAATTAAGATGGTTTTCCAGCATTGTTACGTTTTATTAATTGTCATTCAGTTTAATGTTTAATCTGGCTCTTCCCCCCTATTTGTAGTTTCCTGGTTTTTTCATTGAAATAAGTTCAAGTGTGTGTGTGTGTGTGTGTGTGTGTGTGTGTGTGCACATCTGTGTGGGTTGTTCGGATGATATCACACTCACATATCTGGGTGTGTGTGCATAGACACTGCATATATAAGTCAGGCTGTTTGTGCGTTCCCTCCTGCTTTCGGCTGCTCTCCTGCACCAGGGATCATGACCTTACAGCCATGGATGCTTGCAGTCTTATTTTCACTGGCCTCAGGTACCGTTCAGTCTTTCATTTAATCATTTGAACATGAATTAAATCTTCTGAAAAAGCTATGAGGAACAAGGACATTGCTATATTAAATTGCAAAAGAAGCTACTATTGAATTTAGGCAGCATAAACAGCAAAATGGTTAAGATGCAACAATTTAATATTTGCCATCCTCCATTGAATTATTTGGTGTTTTTCATGGTTGTTTACAATAGTTTTTAGTTAAACTGTTTATAAGGTTTAAAGTGTAGAAGTTGAATGAGAAAAATATCCCTTTATCACATTTGCTGGAGTAAGAAAAGTAATGTGCATCAGTTTTACATTGTGAAATAAAAAGTTAATTCAATAATTTACTGTAAAATACAAAGTAAGTAAAATACAAAAATACATTACACTACAGCTAAAAATGAATATTTATTATAATATTTATTTATTTATTATTATTTATTGTTCATTTATTATATTATATATTATACATTTATTGAAAAGCTTCAGTTACTAGTTACCTTACAAATAAAGAAGTTACACACAAAACCTAAACTTCCTAAACTACTCTACAGTATTTAAAATACTTTAAACATAATCCACTGTATACAACTAAATCACAACTTACACATTCAATCATCAATAATATTCCAGTAATATAATTTGTTTAAAATGAGCTATTTTTCTGAATGAGTAATTTTATTTTTGATACTCTAAAACTGGATTTAGCAAATTATTCTTTCAATCAGGGGACATTTTCAAAGCAGGACCTTTATTGCTATTGGAGTACTGCATATTGCAGTATTGCTACTTTTACTTAAATAAAGGATCTGAGTGCCTCTTTCACCCCTTACGTGTATTATCTGTGCATTACATATATCTCCATATATTTCATCAAATACTGTACCTGGCATCTGGCAGCCATAATTTTTTGCTATATACAAAGTATTTGCATTATTATTCATTTTTCATAATTCTTCATTATTAGTCTCCTTGATGCTGTATTTCTCCCTTAGTTTTAGGGACTGGGGAATCAGTGACAACAATAGAAACTCAGAAATGTGAGTATGAGTCAATCAATCTCCATCAGTTCATGTTACAGATGACTTTTTACAGATGTTGAAATGACAGTTAATCATGTGGTTTATTCGTTAATATATTGTACAATATACAATGTGATACGTTAAAACTAGGATTTCATAACTGAATTAATTTTAATTATCAATTAAAGAAAACAAAAGCAAATTGGATTTTAAACTCTAAATCCAAACTAAAAATATAGCTTGATTGATGCATTGTCTCATTACTGACTCCGGTCATATCTTCAGCTGTTGTCTAATCAGTCGACTGACCTTTGCTGTGATCAGACACTTGCAAGACTTTTGGCAGCGGGGTCATCCAGCCGTTCAACGGTTCAAGTTTCTATGTGCGGTCAAACTGCCCGTTCACCCTCACCCGCTTCACCCACAACCGGGTGGAATATGACATCACCACCCGGCGAGGTGACAGCGAGCTGCTGGTCCAAGTCGAGATCATCATCAACAAAGTCAGGACCTTTCTGCAGAATGGAAGCATCCTGGTGGAGCAGAAAAGGTTTGGGCTCAACCCTTAACCTGACCTCACACTGCTCCTTTACAGGGAAGTCACACAAGAAGCCAAATAATGACTCAAGCAAAGTTTGACCTAATTGCTCAGTCTCTGGGTCTGTATTTGTTTAGATCAAAGATTATATATTTTTAATGAAATCACATGATTCAGCCACACCAACTACAGTGAGTGTGAGCAGGCAACAGGTGACACAAAACACTAATCATTCATTCAAATGGCATTTATATTCAACCGCACAGTAGGGTGATTGACATGTTCATGCATTCTTATTGTCATCAGTGATAGTCGATTATTAACTTTGACTCCGGGACGCTGAACATGATTAATGGTTTGTCTCTCCGGTTGAGTTAAATGAAAAAACTGTGTCATGCCAAGTTGTTACACTCAGCAAGGTGACTTACAGGTCACAGGTGGGCTGTGTAATATGTGACCAGTTTTATCATTTCTTAAAATCAAAGTTGAGGAAGTGAAAAGGCTTTTGATCAATAATTTTAAAAAAAAGACCTTTTTTGCCTGACAAAGAAGAAATTTATACACAAACACTTTGATGCCTATTGGATGAAAAAATAAGAGTATAAACAGACTAGCTATTTGCATTTGTTTTGTGAAAATGGGACCTAAATTTCTTACTTAATATTTCTTTGCTTTATTAAAATATTTTGTATTTGTTCATCTTCATAAAGCACTGGGATAACCCCTCTCTGTGTGCTGATTTGCTGACAGTGTTTCCCTTCCGTACGACCACACATACCAGCATATCTTTCAGTACGGCATCTACACTAAACTGAGGAGCTCGCTTCTTCCTCTGTCGGTCACCTGGCATAACGTACCTGGAGGAATAGACACTCTGTGGGTGAGAGGACACTGACGTTAAAGATTTTCATATGTTGACACATGACCCTAACTCCAAAAAGTCAGGCGCTGTGTAAAACAGAAATAAAAACTGATTTTTACAAAGTGTTCCTGAGCCCATGTATTAATCTCGTTTGTACAACCATGTGTTCACAAAGTGTTGAATCTCTCTACCCAGTCATGATGCTATCACCTGCGTGTGATAGCTATCAACCTGTGTGCAAATGATCATATTCTGATTTATTTATGTTTTGCACATGCTTTTTTAGCATCAGGGTTGTGCACAAAAGAGTACATACACAGGCAAATAAACACACACACACACGTGCATAAAGCTTATGCATCAAGTAACTGGTTTGGGACTGTAAATCACTAATTGAGCAAAACAAAAATTTTTAAACTTGTTTTCAAGGTGGAGCTGGAGCAGGAGCTGAGCACCGACATGACTGGACTGTGTGGAAGACACAAAGTCCCAGGTTTGAAACCGAAATGATTGGTACCTTCAGTAAAATGAATGCATATATAATGTAGCTGGTTATAGCAATGCTAAGTTTGTTTAAGCAAACTATATTGTTTGTACAGTGTTTGTAAGAATGTAAAATTTTTCTGAAATTAGCCGACAAGCAGCAGCTGATCACGGAGAGCGTCCTTCCTGAGGACACGTGTCAAATCCGAGATACTGTGTCCACTGTCAATCGAGTAAGTTAACTATCTCACTGATCTCACGGGAAAAGAAAAACACAGATTAATAGATGTCGTCTGTTTATAAAGTCATGACTTTAGAAGACATAATGTCAATTATCATAATAACATGCACAATTTGCACACAATGCATCCCAGTTCCAGATGCTCAGCTGGTTTCTCTCATGATGTTCATAGGCATGCAGGGCGTTCTTTCCCTACACCTCTGATTGTCTGCAAACCAGGATGGTTCATTACGTGCAACTCTGTGAGGAGAACAGCTACAGCTATGAAAATGACCACGACATCAGCTGTGCTTTCTTCAAAGAGGTCGTTCAACAGTGTGGAAACAACAGCCACGTCTGGGACAAATGGAGATATCTAACCAAGTGTGGTAGGTGCTCTTTAAAACTCCATTTTCAAGCTCTTCAGATTTACTCAAGTGTATGAATCAGACGCTTATTTGATAGACTTGAGTTGATGGACACATATCTGTTTCTCTGGTTGAACACAGCTAAACCGACATGTCCAGGAGATCTTGTCTATGTAGAACAGGGCGCAGCCTTTGTTCCCAGCTGCTCCAATCCGAACCCCAGTTTCTTCAACCGAGATCTCATCAGCTCCTGTGTCTGCCCAATGGGTGAGCACCGTCTGACTTCACTTAGGTGACTCTGCTGTGTAAGTGCTTCTTTAGCTTACAAGGACCTGATCATAAAAAGTTGACACGTTTTCGTTGCAGGTACGGTGCTTAATGATGGCCAAGACGGCTTCAAGTGCGTGAGTGTGTCCAGCTGCCCCTGTGTGTTTGCTGGCAAGAGCTACTCAAGTGGAGACATTCGCAGAACCAAGTGTCAGTCATGGTAAGAGGGCGGAAACAGTTTTGATGCTTGTGGGATTTTAAATGTGTTTGACAAGTGTTGAACCTCTCTCCATCCTCGCTTCTGATCGACTGAGCCTTTCCAATATGAACCTTTCATACCCAATCATGATCCTATCACCTGTTACCAGTTAACCTGTGGAATGATCCAAACAGGTGTTTTTGGATCAGTCCACAACTTTCACAGTCTTTTGTTGCTCCTGTCTCAACTTGTTTGAAACATGTTGCTGCCATCAGATTCAGAATAAGCAGATATTACAAAAATCAATGAAAGTGATGAGGTCAAGCATTAAATATATTGTCTTTGTGCTGTTTTCTTTTGAGTATATATCAAACAGTATTATCTAAATATTACATGTGAAGTTTTTAAAATTCATCCTCATTTCTCTCCACAGCAAGTGCGACAGTGGGAAATGGCAATGCTCAGAAAACATCTGCCCAGACAGATGTCTCATTGAAGGGCAGTATGTGACAACATTCGATGGCAAACAATATGTCCTCCCTCTTGGATGTACATATGTGGCCTCGCGGGTGAATGCTTTACCATGACCCAGACATTTAACATTTACCCATGTTGTCTTGTAATGATACTATCCTCTCGTCCATATTTATCTTTAAGGGTCTCAACTGGACAATAATGATTGAGTTTTCTGGACTGGGCCTCTCTCTTAAAGCAGTCACTTTGTGGCTTTTTCAGGTACAGACAGTTTAATTTAAAGCAATAAAGTGTAGTCTATCAAACAAATGTCCAGTAAAAGTAGTTTACAGTGCCTAAATATAAATGCCCTTCTTTTTTTGGATTGGCAGGAAAAGTATACATTCTCAGACAACATGGTTGCAATTGGAGAGAAGAAGATGACTGAACTTCATCAGTCTGGTAAAAAAAAAAAAAAAAAGAAAGAATTGTTGTGGATTGGACCTTAGGTTGAATATGTGATATGCTTGGTAGCCAAGAATTCAACCATAATTGCTTGGTTACTCACCCACCTACTCTCTTGCCAACCTCCATCCCCTGTCAGATCATGCTCTGGTTTTCTGGCAGTCCTCCATGTACGTCCAGGTCCACACGTCCTTTGGTATGAAGATCCAAGTCCAGATGTCTCCTGAAATCCAGCTGTACATCACAGCACCTGCAAACCACATCGGCATGATGTCAGGTTAGGTCGGGTTGTTTTCTTTTCTCTCAAGGATGATCCAGTTAGATGTATAATTACAGTTGATCCATCTTTCAGGTCTTTGTGGTAACAGCAACAGCGACACTACAGATGACTTCACCACCAGCAGCGGGATCATCGAGAACTCGGCTCAACTTTTCTCTTGGTCCTGGAGTGTGGGCCCCTGCAGTGTGATCATACCAAGAACCTGCATCAACAGAGGCTATGGTACGTATTAGTGATATGAATATGCTTGTAAATTGGAGAGATTGTGTGTAGAGATTCCAACATAACACTTTGTCTTCTGGAATTCTGTGTATTTGGGATGAATGGTTATTATATCTCAACATGTATTTTTGCAGAGATATTTGCAGATGAAAAGTGCTCTATGTTGAACAACCCGGCCGGGCCATTTGCTAAGTGCCATGCTCACATCCCAACCGATCACTACCACACGGTAACAAGGCATTTGCATCCTTATTAATCTTAAAGTTCTTGGTGTTTTCAACAGCTATTGTCATTGACTTACAAATGAAAGCTCCTGTTAACATGAAACTGATTTTGATTTCCAGGCTTGCATCCTAAGAACATGTAACTGTGGCCACAGTCTGCAGCAGTGCCTGTGTGTCGCTCTGGGCAGCTATGCCAAAGCCTGCGCCAGGCTGGGTATCGTAGTTGGTGACTGGAGGAAAGCTACCGACTGCAGTGAGTCCAGCTTTGATAAACAGACAACTTATTCTGCCTATGTCCTCCCAATGGGAAGAGCCAATGGAGTAATCTTCAAATTGTTCAAAGTAACAGCTGGTGCAAAAAACCTAAATCAATTCTGCAGCTCTGAATTAATGAGATTGTGACACAGCTGGTGCAAACTCTGCACCCAGACACAGAGGCAGACGTCTTCAAAATAAGAGCCTTTATTAAAAGTATCAACACAAAATCACTCACGAGGAAGCAACAACAGTCCAAAGGCAAAACAAGGCACGAACACAAAATCAGTCCAAAGAGGTAGCAAAATGCAAAAAGACAAGAGCAAAGTACAAACAAAAAAATCGCTCCGAAGAGGAAAAGCAAGGCAAAAAGGCAAGACAAAGTAGCAAATGAAAACTTCACAAAGACAATGACAAGACTTGACATGGATGGCGTGGAATGACTTACTCCTTCAAAGACATGACAATCTGGCAAAAGAGAATGGGAGACACAGACTTAAATACTAGGGATGAGCGAGTACACCACTATCTGTATCTGTATCTGTTCAACCATCTATATTATCTGTATCTGTACCTGTACTCGGAGTGGGCGGGGCCTGGACCGGAAGTGGAAGCGGAAATGGGTGGGGCTCAAAACTGTACATTATTTTAAGTCTGAAATTGATATGGATTGATCAGCAGTTGCTAATCTACTGTATTCAAAGCATCTATACAGTATATAAAGCTTAATTTGTAATATGTATAATATTTATTTTTATGAACTGTAGTGAGAAAGTGTCAGATACTGCATGCAGCCATACATTCAGCTATATGTGTGTATGTGTGTAAGTGGTCTGTAAGACTTTATTTTTTAATGATCTGTGTGAACTTGGTGATTCATGCAAACATCCAGTGATGCAAACAGGGAAATAACAATAATAATAATAATAATAATAACAATAACACCTTGTTCACTGTATTCTTCTCAAAAGCACCGCGTTCAGTACGAGCAAAGTTTTCCTACTGATTTATATATCACCGTCCAAACTAAGAGCAAGGAGACGGTAAAAAAAAACAAAAAACGACCGGAGCGGAGGCAGTGACCGACACGACACAAGCTGTTTTCAGCTCTGTCTTATCAAATGCACCGCGTACGTTACGAGAGACGTGTCTGTGTAGGGAAGGGCGGGCGCTGTGTGTGACTGGCCAATCACAGAGTGCGAAGACAGTCAGTTACACAATGAGGATTTTCCTTCAGCACGAGCACGGATATTGACAAATTTTACTTGTATCATACTTGTATTCGTCTAAAATGCTATATCCGTACCGGATACTCGTTTGTATCCCTATTAAATACACAAGGAAGGGGAACAGGTGGAAACAATCCGGGCGGGGCTGACAATCACAACGGCGGCAAACACAAGGGGAAGGGCAAGCTACCTGAAAGGAGAGGGGAGGTTAGTTTCAAAATAAAACCGGAAATCACAAGTCAACATGAAACACATGACCAGACAGAAAAAATAATCAGATTATTTTTATAGACATGAGAGATTATTATTTCACTTTTTCTCTAATCATAAAAGATTGATCAAATCCCTTTGAGACACCAGATATGTATAATAGTAAATGTAAAGGCTTGCATGAACAGACTACAGGTGGTCTCTGAGGTGAACTTTAAAAACCAGTTGTTTAGTTCATGACAATGGCAATGTTGTGTCGCAGCTGTGAAGTGTCAGAAGAACCAAGCGTTCTCCTACAACATGCAAGCTTGCAACCAAACATGCCGTTCCCTGTCTGGCCCTGACCCTCGCTGTGGGGTGGACGACGCGCCTGTGGAGGGCTGCGGCTGTCCGGAGGGAACTCACCTGAACCAAGGACACACCTGTACCCCAAAGGCAGAGTGCTTTTGTCACCACAACAGCGGCACAGTGCCACCGGGGTCTGTTGTTATGGATGGACAGAAGTGGTAAGCTGAACATCTAAGTATCTAAAATACCATATATACCAACATTTTATGTGTATAGTTGACTTTTAAATACCATATATACCAACATTTTATGTGTATAGTTGACTTTTAAATACTAGATATACCAACATTTTATGTGTATAGTTGACTTTTAAATACCATATATACCAACATTTTATGTGTATAGTTGACTTTTAAATACCATATATACCAATATTTTATGTGTATAGTTGATTTCCCTGGTGGCTTAGGCTATTATCCAATAACCAAATATCCCAAGTGCTGATATAGCGTGCTCAACTGTGTTGCCTAAATCCTTGGTTGCATTAAATCTCAAGCCAAATACTGTGTCTATTGCAGCGTCTGTAAAAATGGAGAACTGCACTGTTCTAAGGACTGTGGTAAATACATATTCTTTCAATATCATCATCACATTAAAAATTACTCCCAACTTAATTCATTTGTTAATAAAAATTCACTCAGAATATTAGCACAACTTCCAAAATTGTCAAATTGTCTGAAATGAAATTAACATACTAATATATTTTGTGTATTTAATAACTGTTTGCATCAGGATGCAGAAATGGGAAGGTTTGCATTCACTGCACGGAGAACCCAGTTAACACGATTCAGAAAACCTGTGACAGTCTCAGCAAACCAATGGTAAGTCAACAGATTTTGTACCTGTACCTGTTAAGATGAATAGGCTATGTATGATTGTATTAGCACTAAAGGAACATGTTTGGTGTGGTCATGTGACTGAATGCTTTTCTGTTGGTCTGATTTCCAGGCTGCCAGTATGACCTGTGATAGTGGCTGCTACTGTCCACATGACCAGTATGAGGATCATATGGGACACTGTGTTTCTTTGGATGACTGTACCTGCATGTACAGCGGCAAAGTGTTCAGCGCAGGACAGCAAGTAAAAACCAACTGCAAAACCTGGTAACATTTACATTAGTGCTGCTTCCCGAAATCTTATTCCCTTAAAAGATAATGAAGCCATTAGGTGCTGAAAAGATTTACACTTTGTATTACAGTGTCTGTGGTCGGGGTCAGTGGCACTGCAAAGATAAGCCTTGTCCTGGGAAGTGTCAAGTTTACGGAAACGGACACTACCAGACCTTTGACTCCAAATGGTACCGTTTTGACGGACACTGTCAGTACACACTTGTAGAGGTGAGACAAAAAAGCGTCAACGAAATCCACTGCTCACATTTGTTTGCTCAAGCTTTGTAGGCCTCTTAAATGACCTTCAAAGGATCTAATCACCCTATGACGACTACAGGACATTTTTAATTCTTGTAACAGTATGTTCTTAACTCTGATCTTTCTACATCAGGATGACTGTGGGAACAGAAACGGCACCTTCTCCGTCAGGGTGGAGAGCGTACCCTGCTGTGACGAGGCGCTCACCTGCTCCCGCTCCATCGTCCTCGACCTGCAGGTGTACAGCTGTGATTCTGGTTTTTCTTCACCACTACACTGAGTTATTATTATTATTATTAATTATTATTATTATTGTTATTATTATTCACATTTATTATTATTCTACTTCATTACACTATGAGAGAAAATAGCTTAAATGGTATCACATTTATGTTCAACAATAGAACTTTGGCTGATGGCTGCCCATCACTGAGCCTGGTTCTGTTCCAAGGTTTCTGCCTGTTCAAAGGAAGTTTTTCCTCATCACTGTCACCAAGTGAACTGTTGGGTCTCATAAAGAGTATGGTCTAGACCTGCTCTGTATGTAAAGTGCCTTGAGATGACTTGTGTTGTGATTTGGCGCTATATTAATAGAATTGAATTGAATTGCTTCATACACGTCATCAACTACACCTTTCACCCAATAGGTTGTTACACACTCAGATCATTCACTGAATTTTATTATTTTGAGTCTGTTAACTTGTTCATCAGCAATTAAAAATGAGTTGTACCTGTGCTGTCCCGTAAAAGGGCTCAGTCACCCTGAAGCTGAGTGACTCGAAGGTGACCAGACACTACCACGATGGCTGGACTCTGCAGGGCGATTCACTCTACTCCATACACACTGTGGGGCTCTACATCATAATTTCAGTGCCTAGCAGAGGCATGACTCTCATCTGGGACAAACGCACCTGGATCAGCATAGAGCTGCATGAATTCTGGAGGGTGAGGGGTGAAGATTCTCACCATATCGTCTTTTATATATCGTTTGTGAATACGCAATTTGATCCTCAGTGTAAGTGAGAAAGTATCAGAGACTTCAAAACATTTTGTACATTTGCTTGAGGTCTTGTTGTTTTTTTCCTCAATTTTATTTATTGTATTTATTCAAGCAGCTCAAGTCAACTTTGCTTTAGATGTTTGGATTTTGATTTTTTTTTCTTAGAAAAGGAACAGAAAAGATGTATTTATTAACATTATATTAAGCATTGTCCATCACTGACAGATTCATTGTCGCTAAGAGTCAGCACTGCCTTTAATTTGTGTGTAAATTAACCATCTTCCCTGTAGAACCAAGTGTGTGGCCTCTGTGGGAATTTTGACTCCAGTGAGATGAACGACCTGCAACTAAGTGGCTCAGAAGGTAAACAGAGTTCTTTCATGCAGCAGTAATGGTTTTGTTATGTCGGTCAAAATAACACCACGACAACTGTTTCAGTGGTGTCCAGTCCACTGGCATTCGGCAACAGCTGGAAAGCCGCCACACCTCCTTGCTCTGATGTGACCACTGAGATATTTCCATGTGAACGCAACTCCTACTGCTCGGCCTGGGCCCAGCGGCGCTGCATGATCCTAACAGGAGACACATTCATAGAGTGCCACTTAAAAGTATGTATTTTACATATGTAGCAACACCAGGTCTTTAATCACTGAAGAGTAGATATGATGGCAAAGACAGTAAGGAGACAGTCTTGAAGGGACTCAACACTAGCTCTATTATGGATGTTCTACAATCCTCAGGTGGATCCAGAGCCCTACTACCAGGCCTGCGTGCAGGAGTCCTGCTCCTGCGAGTTTGAAGGGAAGTTCCTGGGCTTCTGCACAGCCGTGGCGGCCTACGCAGAGGCCTGCAGCGACCAGGACGTGTGTGTAAACTGGAGAACACCTGATCTGTGTCGTACGTTAAGACCCTTTGTTTCCTCACTATCGTTCACATTTGAACTCAACACTTAAAGCCATCTTTTATTCAGATGGTGAGCAGGGAGATGACGGTAATTTGACATTTTAGAATAAGTTGACTCAGAACCCATGAAGAGAAAATAAATTACATCAGCACTACTGAGCTGATTCTTGATACCAGTTTCCATTAAACTGATTGACATGTCAGGAGGTGAACATGTCTTAATGACTTAATGACATGTCTTTGCACAACACAAACTCTAATGCTGTCTGTGATAATTAAACCGGTGATGCTTTAAACCACAGCCGTCTACTGTGACTACTACAACGAGCAGGGCCAGTGTAGCTGGCACTACGAAGCCTGTGGTGGGGTGCTGACGTGCGGCAAAGGCAGCTACTTCACTCACAAGCTGGAAGGTAACCAGACTTTCTCAACTGCATTTAAATAAGACATAATCCTAATTGTTAATCATCAGTTGGATCTGGATCTGGAATGTTTTTTCTAATCTGGGCCTAATTAATACTTACAACATAATGTTTATTCTTGGGAAAGGCTGCTACCCCAGATGTTCAAAGGAGGAGCCGTACTTTGATGAAAACACTGGTGAATGCACGGAACTGAGAAACTGCACCTGTTATTTTAATGACACCATCATTCAGCCTGGGGTGATGGTGATGATACAGTCCACTGAGTGGTAAGGTCGACCTTTCTTCGTGTATATACACTGTGCCTATAAATGTGCATTATGGGTATGTACAACCATAACAGGAAAAATTATGCACTTTTCTTTATTCGTTACATTGACAACTGAATATTTCTCTCTTATATTCTCTTCCTTCCTATTTCCCTTTTCTTGTCAGTCGCTGTGTGAATGGAGCAATTAAGTGTAGTAAGTATGAATGCTATTCATGTACTACTACTTGCACTATTTCATGTGTCAATTATCACACCTGAATTCCACCTCTACTCCCACAGTACCTCCATCACCTACACCTACTACGCCTACCACCACACCCACATCAAGTACTCCAACCACAACTGTGCTTTCCACAACCACTCCACCAACAACTACAACTACTTCATCTACCACTGAAACAACTGTGCTTCCCACTTCAGCTCCACCAACAACTACAACTACTTCATCTAGCACTGAAACAACCATGGCTTCCACTTCAGCAGAAACGTATACCTCCTCTGCATATTCATCCGCTCAAACTACTAAAACCTACTCCAAAGCAACGTCTTACGGAGTGATGTCTACATCTACAATGATGCCACCAACAGAATATTCCACCAAGATGTCTACAAGTAAAGGATATATCAGTGAAATATCTACCACTGAACTGATGACCCCTGTAACGGGCACGACGACGACGCCTGTCAGCGGAAGGTTTGAAACTGAAACCCTACTCACCACACCTTCCAGTGCGTACTATGTATTTTTTTCTGCATATTACTTTTCAGTTATCTTGGCAGTCAGTTTCTTAAATAATCTAAATGATGTTTTTGTCTTCTCTGCAGCGTGTGAATGTAAAGACCTGAGGAGGAAAAAGAGCTGGCGTTGTGGCGAGACGTGGACAGAGGACTGCTTCAACAAGATCTGTTCGAACGGGACGATAGAGTTGACCCCGGTGATTTGTCCAAAGACTACAATTCCCATGTGTCCCAGACATCGGGCCATCAGAGTGTCAGATGGATGCTGTGATACATGGAAGTGTGACTGTAAGTGTAAAGTTGTTGTAATGATGTGAAGTACTGGACATGTTTGATCAGATGATGGTAGTAGAGGAAAGGGATCAGCAAATTTCATGGCTGTCCATCCAATAGTTTTTTCACCTGTAGTCCTTTCCCATATGTCTCCAGGTCATTGTGACCTATATGGGGACCCCCACTACATCTCTTTCCAAGGTGTAAACTTTGATTTCCAGGACGACTGCACCTACGTCCTGGTGGAGGAGCGGTCACCTCGTCATCATCTGACCATTGCTGTGGACAATATCAACTGTGGCTTCCAAGTTTCCTGTGTTAAGGGCATCATCCTGAAATATCAGAACAATACAGCAACACTCAAAATCAATTCAGATTTGTCTGCAGTACAGGTAGGATATAATATAACTTTCAGTTTATTTATAGTATAGTAGTATTTAAGGCTACTATAGTCTTTTGAAAGAATGACACAGTTGGTTTTGATAGTGATCTAATCCGCCATAGGCCACTCTGAACAGTGTGACCATCGAGCCGCCATACGAGCAGCAGGGGCTGAGGTTTGAGACCACGGGCTACGTAGTGTCCATCTACCTCCCAGAGATACGCTCTCATGTATCCCTCAGTCCGTTTAGGACCCTGGTGGTCAGTCTGGCCATGGAGCACTTTGCCAACAACACCCAAGGGCAATGTGGTAGGTAATGGATGGAAAGGGATGATTCCTGATTGTGGTGCACAATGCTCACCCAAATTTTGCAGATGATGCAATTAAAGTGACTTAATCTCAGATTTGTTACCAGAATAAACTTTTTCTAATTTAGCTCTTGTATATTTAGGATTATTTTTATTGAGCCAATTCTCTTGTGGACCATAATTGGGCCTACCCCTCAATGGTATCTAAGATATATGAGACGCTGCTGCAAAACTGCTATCTCGTATGTGTGTGTTAAAAATCAGAAGGTCACCTCTCCATCTCCTCTCCAGGTGTGTGCGGTGTTGGATCATGTGTCCGTAAAGGAGGGCAGGTCGAGGACGACAGCTGCTGCGATAAGACGGCCTACGACTGGGTGTACGCTGACCCGCTGAAGCCGGCCTGCGCTTTGGCACCAATGGACGTACCTTGTCACCCCGGGACACCAGTACCCACTCGGCCCCCTACCACCACCCCCTGCCCTGCGAGTTCACTGTGTGAGCTGCTACAGCACCCGTAAGCTTCTTTCATTTTTGATGGTGAAGGCACTTTGTACTGTTTTCAACTGAGCATATGTCAAAAACAATTAGAAAATTGTCTCATTCCGTTTTAGCTATGTTTTATACAAAAACCCCACTTCTTTGGATTTGTACTTTTACTTTGAGTTGTTGAGTTGTATGTTGCATATATTGACTAAAAAATATAATCTGCTCTGTTTCCTCAGAGTCTTTTCAAGTTGCAGCAGGACTGTGAATCTGATGCATATAAAGAGGAGCTGTGAGTTTGACTCATGCAGGACCGGTGCTTGTTCATCGCTAGAACAAGCTGCTGAGGAATGCAAGAACGCTGGTTTCTGTGTTGACTGGAGGAGACTGACTAATGGAAAATGCGGTATGAGGTTTTTGGAGAAAATGTCAATGATATATTCCTCCTTGAACTTTACTTGCATTAATAACTGCATTGTCCTTTTCATGCTTCAGACGTGCCATGTCAAAAAGGATTGGTTTACAATGAATGCAGTACGAAGCTGGATGACTTCTGCTATGGAGGGTTTGTAACATCCCTACATGTGTTGCGATGCTTCTCACTCTCTTTCCTCTCAGGATTTTCATCATTTCTATTTCTCTTGTGGTTTAACTTACAGAGTGCAACACCCAGGAGCCTCTCTCTTACACTACAGCACAGGCTGTTTTTGTCCCAGCGGCCTGTTCAGGGCAGGAAATCACTCAAACATCTGTGTGTCTGAATGCTCCTGTGAGTAACACGGCCTGACACACACAACAAGACTATCTTTGAATTCTAATGCAATGCAATTTTTGTGATCCACTGGCATCCATTTCAACATGTTGTCATAAAAAGTGTTAATGTAGAGTTTTCTTCTTCCTCTATCAGATTGTAAAGGACCACTTGGTGAACCCAAACTGGTTAGTATCTGTGTCTTATCAACGCCAAAAAAAGCCATTATCTCTTGACTCCTGATTGGATTCTTGATTATGAAATATTTCTGTCTTCCAGCCGGGTGAGGTGTGGCAGTCCAACTGTCACCTGTGTACGTGTAACAACCAGACTCGGAAGGAGGAGTGTGTTCCAAAACCTTCGGCGCTGCCTCCTGATGCTGCGTCAGTTAACACCTCTTGTTGTGGTGATCAAATTTCTGGTGAGTACTGGCACTTTGTGATATTTTAAAACGACAGATTCGGTTTCACTTACAGAGATTTGTATCTGGACACTAATCAATATATGTGTTATTTTTCAGCTGTGAAGACGTGCAGTTATCGTGGAAAAACATACAAGGTTTAATCTGATAACAATAGCTACATATGACAAAAAAAATGTTCCTGTAATTTGCGTAGATTTATCATGAATCATTGTACAGTACACTGTCTTGTTTTCATATCAATCTTCATGTGCGTAGGTGGGAGACAGATGGAAGGATGAAGCCCATCCCTGTATGTCATTCACTTGCAGCAACGAGGGTATTCACACTGAGACTAGAGTCTGTCCCACAGAAAACTGTCAGGAGGTAAAGCAGCCCCTCCTTTCTCTTCCCTCAACTCATACCTGGAACATTTGCAGCTGTTTTGTAGTGAAAATATAAGTGTAGGCTGAACTGGAATACAGAAAAGTTTTTCACTCACATTTTTCAAATGTGGAAATAAAGCATTTTTCCTCCATTATAAAATGAAAAATTGACAGGGACAATAGATTTTTTTCAAAATACATTTAAAAAGAGTGCAACAACAAAAAATTTGACCTTAAGCTGTCATGTTTTATCCACCAGGAGGACAGAATTTGGGACGACCAACACTGCTCCTTTACATGTGAGTAAAGTCAAAATCAATGTTTCGAACATTAAAATCATTTACAACAAGTTTACTCTCCTTCATTTTGTATCATTTTGACCTTTCAGATCGAACAATTTACTGATCAAAAGTTATATAATGTGGGACTCTCCAGGATTCAAAACTTCCTGTCTTAACTTCCTCTGACTCCAGGTAACCAGAGCTGTGCTCCAAAGGTGTCCACTATCAACATTACCATAGACAACTGTAACACCGTCATGCAGGTGCCTGTGTGTCAGGGCCTCTGTGTGTCTGAGCCCAGGTGAGAGGAAATAAACCTGTCCACCTGATTAATAGCAATAGTTATAATATCACACTTTTTGAGGTGTTTAATATTCATTACTTGTCCCTTTAGTCCTGTGTGACTTTCCTGAATGTTAACAATAGCACATCTCTCTCTCTCTCTCCTCCTTCGTCCTTCCCTCCTCCACCCGCTCCCCTCTGTACCTCGGTTCACTGCGACAGAGTCGTGCTACGCGGTGACCTGCAGGTGGAGCAGACGTGGCGATGCTGTCAGGAGTGGAGCTCAGAGAGGAGATCAGTGACCCTGCAGTGCACTGACCTCACCACCAGACAGCACATCTACCGGCATATCACCAGCTGTCAGTGCAGATCCTGTAGCATACTGCGCTGAAAAGTAGCGACAGACACAAACTGGAGCACAGGATCAATCATTTTTGTAATGTATCCCTTCGATTTCCAAATCCAAATTTTATGTATTTAAATTTAATGGAATCAGAATCAGACTGAATAATAAACACAGTAACTGAAAAGAAAAAGTGAAATATTTTATATTTGCAGTAAAAAAATATAAAGAATACATATAAAAAGTATGTAAAATATATCAGATTTTCACATTAAAAAGTGAAACATTAAAGTGCACTAAGAGAAATCAAAGAGGATGGAATGTGCAAAATGAGCCAGGAACTGAAACTCCTTCTTTTTGTTCCTTATTTAAAGTAATTATCACACAAATAAACTCAATTGTTTGCTAAGCAACAAAGTTTGTAGTGTGTCTCTTCTTTCAGTGCTGGATTAAGGCCAATTTAAATCCACTATGTTCAAACATTTTCACCCTATCTACTCACAGCTGCACTGTTGTGGCTTTGATCAGTCACTTCACTTTCAACAAGCCATTTTCTGCCTCTATTCCAATACAATGAAAGTAAGGAAAGGATTGTACTACTGATGCTCATAGCATGAAAAAATGACATTAAAAATAGCTGCAGCAACATCTCTTTCCAGAATCAATATGATCATTACTAAGCTTTACAGTTGCTGTAATTTTTTGTAAGATTTGGTCTGAATGGTCATAGACAATAGACGCAAGCAAGATAATATGTTTTCGTGTTTTGCATGAACTGGGCCTTCAAGATTTAAATGTACACAAATATGACAAAACTGACAAACGATCCTGCAGTTTTGTGGAGTTACTGCTGCAAGTCACTAATAGCACGCTGGTGCTCCTGGGTGTTTAACGACAGTCTTTCAGAGTCGTTCATGAGTCACATGATATGAAGTGTGAATGACCATTAACACTGTCATGTGACGTCAAGTGATTGAGCAAGCTGAGATCTAGAACATAGGAGATAGCAGTTAGTTGGTAAGTGTTTTTGAAACTTTGGTTTTGAGTTTGCTTAGGACTTGCTGTCAGGTAGTTGTCAGACTTTGTTGGTACAGAGCACTTGCTGGTTTCACTCTCTGAGTCTCAATAGGTGGGTCATTCCCACCTATTGTTACCTGGCTGAAAATCTGAAAGGGGTGGGATTTTCACCAAAAGCCTTCAAAAGAGAGATTAAAACTAGCTGACTTTCTGTCACTTATGGCATCATTTGACCTCAAGCAGGTCTCCACTCCTCCCACACACAAAGCAGGAAACATGCTTGACTTGATCTTCTGCCGCAACTGCTCCACAACAAATCTGAGTGTTACTCCACTTCACCTGTCAGACCACTACTTTATTCAATTCACTGTCTCCTTACCAGAAGACCCTCCTGTTCTTCCGCAAATGGTCTCAATTCGCCGCAATCTTCGGTCCCTCACACCAACCCAGCTCTCTAATGAGGTCCTGGCTTCCCTGCCTCCTCATAATGAGTTCTCTGCACTCACAGTTGATGAGGCTACAGACACTCTCTGTTCCTCCCTTGCCTGCTCTCTGAACAATCTCTGCCCTCTAACATCCAAACCTGCTCGTGACTCCCCCCCTAGTCCATGGCTAACTGAAGTCACCAGAAAGCAAAGGGCAGGGCTCAGAGCGGCTGAGAGAAAATGGCGTAAATCCAGAGAGCCCACTGACCTCAGTGACTATCAAAGACTCCTAACATCATTTTCCTCCAGCTTAAAAACTGCCAAGACCATGTACTATCAGAGCAAGATCAATGGCACTTCAGATGCTCGGAAAATATTCTCTGCTTTTAACTCAACTCCTCCACCCACCTCCTCCTCCACCCTCCACTCTGCTCACTGCAGACATGTTTGCCTCATTTTTTACAGACAAAGTCTCTGCAATCAGTAACCAGTTCTGTGAGCCTGACCAACTCACTGTGCACCCACCAACTAATGGGGTCACACTCTCCTCATTCTCCCCTCTGACTGAGGTGGAAGTCTCCAAACTGTTTCTGGACTCTCGTCCCACTACCTGTCCACTGGACCCGATACCATCCAACCTCTTACAAACCATCTCCCCATCACTTAACCCTGCAGTAACATACATCATCAACTCCTCACTTGCTACGGGTGTGTTCCCCGCTGCATTTAAGCAAGCTCGAGTCACTCCACTACTCAAAAAATCTACACTCGACCCAGCCCAGGTCGAAAACTACAGACCAGCTTCACTCCTGCCCTTCCTGTCTAAGGTACTTGAGCGAACTGTCTTTAACCAAGTCTCTGCTTTCCTCTCTGACAACAAACTGTATGACCCAAATCAGTCTGGTTTCAAACAGGGTCACTCTACCGAGACCGCACTCCTATCTGTAACAGAATCACTGCGTTCTGCGAGAGCTGCTGGACAGTCTTCAGCTCTCCTGTTGTTAGATCTGTCAGCTGCCTTTGACACGGTTAACTACCAAATCCTCCTCTCCACACTCACTGAGCTTGGCATCTCAGGATCTGCCCTCTGCTGGTTCGTGTCCTACCTCTCAGGGAGATATTTCAGAGTGTCTTGGAGGGGGAAAGTGTCTGAACCACACAGAAAATGGCGTAAATCCAGAGAGCCCACTGACCTCAGTGACTATCAAAGACTTCTAACATCATTTTCCTCCAGCTTAAAAACTGCCAAGACCATGTACTATCAGAGCAAGATCAATGGCACTTCAGATACTCGGAAAATATTCTCTGCTTTTAACTCACTCCTCCACCCTCCGCTCTGCTCACTGCAGACATGTTTGCCTCATTTTTTACGGACAAAGTCTCTGCAATCAGAAAGAGGAGTGGGTCACTCCTCTTTCAGACCACCTGCCCTCCCTGTCCAAAATATGTACATTGTTGTCATCAGAAGAGTGTCCCCTTTTCCTTGAGTTATCCCTACTGTGCTGATCTGTTTGTTGAGAGGTTCTTTAGTATTTCCAATGTATTGCATTGGACTGCATTGGACTGCATAGACCAGGATGCTTTTCTTGTGTTTTGGTGTTGGGTCTTACTGTTGCAACTGTAACATAAAAGGTTTTCCAAAAGTTCTGTAGTGTGTGCAATTTTAAATATGTCAATGTATTGTGATTGAATTTCTTATATGCTCAGTCTAACAGGTGATGGGATAGGCGAAACTCCATTAGGGCACAGAGAGAAAGCCATTGTTAGGACCTATCAATAGGACAGGAAGACTTTGATTGGGCCAAGGAAACACCCAGCCTTACAAAAGCTGAATTTCTCCAGGAGGGGAAAGCATTTCATTCTTTGAAACAGCAAACTAACAGAAACAGCAGCCTTGTAAAATAAGCTTTGTCCTGCTTCACGCTGCTGCTGTTTGTTGTGCGTTCAAAAGGATGGATACTCGGGAGGCTTATGATGTTCACAGAGGAGGATGTGCGAGTGTGCGCAGACTGTGAATGTGTGTGTGTGTGTGTGTTTGCATTCAGTGAACCTCTGAACCTTCCGGGGCTGGTCGCGCAGGCATCCCACTGGACCTTACCCAACCGGAGCGGTCACGTTTGTGTGTGTGTGCCTGAGGACTGGAGGGGTTGGAGGGCTTTTTATTGACATGATCAACAAGTGCACATGAGTGGCTGAGTTACTGATTACAGGTGATGTTGTAGTTTGTTTGTGATAAGACTCTGGCTTTAAGCACAAAGTCCTGCCAGGTACAGCAAGCCTTCAGCCACTTTGCCACATCCTTCCCATCCCTCGTAGGACCACTGCTATCTCTCACGTAAGTACCTTCTCTGTCTTTTCACCACTTCTCATTCTACAAGCTCATGTCTAAGATGCATTCAGGAAAAAATGTACTATTTACTGGTGTTCAGGTGTAAATTTGTATTGTAATCAGAAATCTGTCAAACAAAATGAAAATCATCTTATTACTTATATTCAGTCAATATGAAATTACACTGCTACAGACCCTGATTACAAATTAATTCTTTTTCATTAAGCACTCACTTTATTTTATAAGTTCGATATTTTGATTAAAAATCATTTGATAAATCAGATGAAACTCACATAATTCACCCCAAACCCTGATGTGTTCATAATCCTATATTTGTTTTTGAAGTTATATTTCTGCAGGTCCTTTGGCGTGTGGTGAGCACACGGCAGCATCATGAGTGTAGAGTCCAAAAAACCACGTGAGGCTTGTTGCTCCAAGCTCAAGGTTAGTGAAATGTGTTACAACATGCTACACTGCTCGCTGCTTCACGTATGATCGCAATCATTTAAATTCAACAATTACAAATGGACACAAACCTGCGATAGCGCCAAAATTTTATAACCTCGTAAAACTTTGACCCCAAATCGACGTCGAGCCCATGAAAAATGTGTCTTTTCTTGCTCATGAAATGGGAACAAGGCTGTTTATGAGAGTAAATGATGTTAAAATGCAGGTTAATGGCATAGTTGTGGTGACCTGTGTTCATACAATGCAGGTGCTGTTTTTCATAGGTTCACTTTATGAATATGGCGACACAGTTTATGACGGACTGATCACATCAGAAAATGGGTCATTATCAGCTCTGAGTAGCAATTAATATTGGTCAGTAATAAAAATGACTTGCAAAAGGTCACAAGTGCTGCTCGGTGAATACTTCTCTACCTATCTGCTTGTTAAAAAGTAAAATCACGTTGACTCTTAGTTCATCTGTGGAGCTTTAACTTTGAGGCAAGGAGATGTTGCCTGATCGTATCTGCCCAGCAGTCTCTGACCTACAGCCCAGTGTGATTGCCTTTTAATCTTTAACTATCTTTGTGGCGAGGATATGACTGCACAGAGGTGGGATTTGTTAAGTAAACAACTTCCAAAAAAAAGATTTGGAAGAAGATTAAAGTTGAAGGTTTCACTAAATATTGTTTCATTAAATAACCAAAACATAGCAAATGTTTTTTTTCCTCCATTCTTCATTTTTACTTTCCCTGCCTACTTGGTTGAGACGTTTGACAAAACCTGGTGCGACAACTTCCATCCATCACAAACATGATGCAGAAATGAAGAGGAGATTTCAACATCTTTATATCAGATTAACATATAATTGTGTGCAAGCTCCAATTATATCCATCCTTTGTATTAGAAAAAGCCTCATTCAGAAACCTTTCAATGCATGACTGAAAGTGCAAAGAGTCACATTAATTCTCTCACTCAGAAGTCTCTGAGGGCCAATTATCAAGGTAATTATTTTACGGCAGCCTTGTATTCACCATTTAAAGCTATGCTGAGAATCAGCCAGAGAGGAAGCTGCTTGCATTAAATCAATTACAAAAAAAAATCAAACCAAACAGCTCTTGTTTAACAGAACAGTTTCATCCAACAGCTTGTTCTGTGTGTTTGTGTGTTTCCAGCTCTTCCTGGCCTCTATGGCGTTCGTATACTTTTCCAAAGCCTTTGGTGGAGCCTACATGAAGAGCTCCATCACCCAGATTGAGAGACGCTTTGATATCCCCAGTTCCCTCATTGGGGTTATAGATGGCAGCTTTGAAATGGGTATGTACAGGGATTTTTATTTATTTATTTTTTTTTTTTTTTTACAAAGATTTGGGATGGTAAAGTTACATTTTGTTCAGCCACATTATGGTATTTTGAATAACAAAAATATTGAAGAAGTTGAGGGATGACTATTGGCTTCATGTAGTAGATGAAGGCGCTGAAAGAAGTTTGATACGTTTGACACGTTTTTTTCAATTTCTTGCCAAGACTGACATGAGAAAAGTGATACCAGTCTCATATCTGTGCGCTGGACTGTTTCTTGGCCAGGTGCAGAAACTCCCTGCAGTCCTTCCTTGTCAAGTTTTTACACTTCGGCCAAGAAATAGTCCAACACAAAAACAACGTAAAACCAGAATCTACTGACATGAGAGTGGTATCTATCCAATCATCGTATTCTCTGCAAGAAAGTGAATTTGCGTATCTTCCAAAATGTGAAACTATTCCTTTAATAGATTCATTAAATTATTTTGTAATTCTCCTCCTTCCCAGGCAACCTGTTGGTAATAGCCTTCGTGAGCTACTTCGGTGCGAAACTCCATCGTCCCAGGCTGATGGGCATCGGCTGTGTGATCATGGCCATTGGAGCCTTCGTCATCGCTCTGCCTCACTTCTTACAGGGGCCGTTAGTACACTCTTTCATTTATCTATATAATATTCTGGGTTTGCATATGTAATGCCTTCTTGAGGTATATCCTGCAGTAATGATACGCATCATGAATTGTAAACAAATGAAGCACAGTGAGAAGAGTTAAAGAACTTCAGTTTTTCTAGATACAGTGAATTAGTGCTGAGGTGTATATAATATCACGACATTACAGCTAAATTTGCATATACATGTGGGGTTAACCTGTTGCCAAAAGGCAAAAATGCACTCATATTGAGCTCAGTGCACACAGCAGACTATCCAGTACGACTTGTGGATATGGAAACTATCTATGAGTCTAGTTAATGCTCATTTTATTCAACAAAGACTTATTTAGGAATATGTATCATATGAGTGAGTACAATGTAAGTTCAAATAAAAGTGTGAGATCTTAGAAGTAGTGAGGCAAAATCCTTAACAAACTTGCAGCTTCTGGGGCCTCTGTGGCCCCTGGGAGTCTGGGGTCCTGAGGCAGTTTCCTGCTTTGCCCACCGAATGTGCATCTCACTGGCAATTTTTGAAAGTTCTTAGGAAGGAGATGAGGATTTAAAGACATATACAGTGTGTGACAGTGACATAGGTTTTGCTGCTTGTCCCCCCCCAAAAAAGCCTCATATATTGTAGTCTCTGTCCTAAAAATTTGAATTGTCTGTAACATCTCTTCTAAACTTAAAAGTGACGTTCGAAATGTTAGCTTTCATCTACATTGAACATTTTTGTAGTCTATTTAAATGCTCGGCAATGTTCAGGAAAATCCAAATAACTGTCAATATTTTCCAGGTATAAATATGAGACCAGCGTGTCTCACAATACAGCTGTCAATAGCAGCGAGAGCGCCCTGCCCTGTCACTCTAACCACAGTCTGACCGACGCAGACGAGATGCCCGATTTAGCGGCCAAAACAGGTGCGTGCCCAACACATTCACTGCATTAGGTGTTCAGTGATATCAAATTGATACGTTCACAGAAGCAGCTGATAAGCGATGCTCTGGAGACTTTCAGTATAGTGTCCAGTTTCAGTTCAGCTGAGTCCAGCTTTTTCCTCCCTCAGCTTGTGAAAAGGCCGCTGGCTCTTCCCTGTGGATCTACGTGTTCGTGGGAAATATGCTGCGTGGGATTGGGGAGACTCCCATCATGCCTCTGGGGGTGTCCTACCTGGATGACTTCTCCAGAGAAGAGAACACTCCTTTCTATTTGGGTTTGTTACTTCCTACTTTCTACACACTTTATACACTATTTGGTTGAGTTACTTTTTTTGACTCAACATCCTACTATTGGTGTTTTGTTGCTTCTCTGTGTTTCCTCTATAATCTGGATATTGCTTGATTAATATCATAGTGCTAAACTTTTTTTTCTCTGTTTCTCCAATCACCAGCCTGCATCCATACTGTGGGAATCTTAGGACCAATGTTTGGGTTCATGCTCGGCTCTTTTCTTGCCAAGATCTATGTGGACATTGGATCGGTGGACTTAGGTACACGTCTATATATATGTTGACAAAAAGTGTGTTAATGAGACTGGAAATAAGTCATCTTGTATCATTACCCACTAAGTTACTATTACTGTTGATTGATAAGACACATATTGACAAATTGGTTGTGTGCAGACACAACCCCTCTGTTAATAAAAGGGCTCTTAAGCCACACAGTTAACCTTACCTCTCCTTGACCCCACATGGAAAGGTTGATGTTAAAGAGCAAAAAAGTTTGCTTTGGATTTAGGATTTCCCAACTTTACTGCATGGATTAGATTTGTTGACACTTCCCGAACAATACGAGTGAATGCTCCCACCCCCCTGACAATGTCGAAGCTATCACAACAAAAAGGGTATGGGGTCACCAATGGTCTGCTCATCTTCCTCTCCCAGACACCATCTCCATCAACCACAAGGACTCCCGCTGGGTGGGGGCCTGGTGGCTGGGCTTCATAGCAACCGGCACCCTGATCCTGCTGTCCAGCATCCCGTTCTGGTTCCTGCCCAAGTCTTTGCCCAAGCAAGGGAAAGAGGAGAGCCAGAATAAAGGCACAGAGCTGGCCACCGTGGCCGAGCAGGAGAATTTCATCCCGGAGGAAAACCCAGATCATGAGGAGAAGGAAAAGCAGGTTACGTTCCAGGAGCTGGCTAAAGGTACAGTCCGAGCTTTGGCATCGGTACAAAACACTATCGAGCAATTTGATTTGTTTTCCCGAAATAAGGTGATGTTGACATACAAAAGAGTCATTGCATAAGGCTGACAGAAAAAATGCTTAGGACTTTTAAGTATTTTTTTTATGTTCTAGTGTTGTGCTCTTATTTCCTGCTCCACAATTAGACCCAATTTAGAACAATGAAGTATTTAGACTGCCATAAAGCTCAAAGAGCATCTCTTCAAAAAGGCTTTATCCACGAGCATCAGAGCAATACATGCCCTGAACTACCTCTAAAATTTTAAACACCAAGAAAAGCACCGCTGTGCAAAGAGTTTTTTTCAGGGTTGATGTGTTTAATCATTGACCGGTAACCCTGAATCCTGGACCTATCAGGACTAATCATCATGCAATCTGGGCCAGAGTTGAACGACACATCAGGAGAGAGAAACACGTGGCCATGACATCATACATAACACAATATTAAACACAAAGCAGTGTCCAAAAAATGATTTTCAAAAATCAGAAAATATAATTCAAATGACAATATATAACAAAATAGGTCAAAATAATACAAAAAAAGATGAAATGCAATAGAAAAGAATATGACCATATTTTCAACATTACCATTTCAAATACACAGAAATTTCAGTCTCTCAACTTCTGCTTCTGCCAAAGACTTAATCATATTAATTCAGACTGACACTTTCACATTAGCAGCACTAAAGAGGCCATTGTGTCTCTCAATATAACCTTTTTGATATAATATCTCTTTGTGCTTTGCCCATCACCAGATTTCATTCCATCTCTGAGGAGGCTCTTCAGGAACAGCATCTTCTCGCTGATGGTCCTCACCTACCTGGTGGTTGTCAACGGCTTCATCGGCATGATCACCTTCAAGCCGAAGTTCCTGGAGCAAATCTACGGTCAATCGGCCTCCAAGGCCATTTTCCTCATAGGTACAGAGCAAAAAAACTGACCTCCATTCACTGTGTTTACTGCACTTCATAACCCAAGGCGACCGAAAACAATGATGTTATTGAAAGGAAGTGTGATTGTGAGAGATAGACTTGACTTCAAATGTAAGCACCGAGGAGCATACTGAGGCCTCTCCTTTTGTGTGTGCCTGTAAAGTAGCACCACGAGATATTATTAGCTTTTTATGACTGTTTACCAGCATGGTTAGCTGTGTTATCCTTGGAACTACAATCATACACTATTGTGAAACATAACATTAGAACATCAGCAACAACTGGCTGCTGAACAGAGCAATTTTTAATGCAAAAAGCTTGACTTTCTTGTTGGTTGAATATCTCAAACACAATGTAAATACTGCATGGGTGTAGTGGTTGCACATGGACCTGCATGCAATCATTTAGTCAAGTGATTCCCAACCAGGGGCAGATCTGGCAGCTGAACACTGTTGTAAGTGAGAGTGTGTGCATTTGAAAATGAATGGATAAATGGTTAAAAGTTAGCTAAAAGTAATGAAAGAGAGTCAGCTTAAAGTATTGGATAAACAGTAAAATGTATACCTGAAAGGTCATTGGCAGAAACAAGACAATGAGTTAAGTTTTTTGTTTTATCATTTTTAGATGCAGAAATTGATAAATAATAATAAATCATGCTAAGATTGAAAGTAAAGCAACAGGTGATGAAAACGGATAAGATGCAAAAAATACTAATTAGGGCCCATAATCTCCAACAGGACTTGGTTGGAGATAGAAAATGCTCTCATCCCAGGGGCTTCTTCAGCTCTAGCAGACTGGCGGTGATTCCCAGGTTTTTAACCTCTGTGAGGTCATCATTGTGGTCATCAATACCACCTGGTTTGTTCAGTTCCTGGCTTCTGTAACAATGGCGAGTCACAGGTGTCAGTTGTTAAATCTCCATGGAGAAGCTTCTCTCAGACATTACCGAGCCGAGTGTCAGTTGTGGGAAAAGTTTGGAGAGCTGTCCTTGCTCACTTTTACTTGAAGCTTCTGAAGGTAATGCAAGATGAGACATCTGATAAGGTCTGTTTCTGTTGTCAGTTTGCTTTCTACAATCCCGACTGACATCAGCACAAAACAGTTTTATCATTCTCCATATATCATCCTAAGCTCTTCTGCACATCTGGAAGTGGGTTCTCAACCTGTTGATCGCAAAGGCTGCATCTGCAAGTGTTGCGTTTATGGGCCGTAATTTCACTTTTACAATGTAGGCAATTGGCAGCAGGTCCTCAAAGATAATGAGGTAATGAATCATGGAGTGGTCATGTGCTGATACAACCCACATGCCTCCGCTGACCACTTCTCTCCTTCATCTTTGCATCTCCTTCAGACAACATAGAGTCATCACCATTTGCACATGCCAGCCCTCTCACCGGGCTTCCTGCAGCAATAGAAACCTGTGATGGCGTGAAGTACAGCTTGTCAAGCACATTTAAAGTCATTTTGATTTCTCTTCTTTTGACTGTGCGTGATTCAGCAAGAACAACTTAACTGAGGCCTCATCATTCAACTGTGAGACTATTGGTACATCCTGCAGAGTCCGCGTGGCTCCAACCCCTTCTTCATATCCACTTGTATTTCACAGGCATTGATCCTTTGCATCCATTTATTCATTTATTCCAGGAATACTGAACCTGCCAGCAGTAGCTTTGGGCATCATCACCGGAGGTTTCATACTGAAACGTTTCAAGTTGGGTGTGATTGGAGCAGCCAGGGTGTCGATGTCTGCCTCCATCGGGGCCTTTTGTCTGCTTTTCATTCAGGCCTTTATCCACTGTGACAACGCAGAGGTGGGAGGCCTTACCGTCTCTTATCAGGGGTGAGTGGCAGGTGCAAACCATCCTTTCATGTAAAGATAGAAGTTAGCGAAGGGGTGGGTGAATTGCAAAGTTTCACTATCACTAGGTCTTTGTTGTTTTTAAATGACTCTATGTCTCCTCATGTCTGTGTGCACCAGGGTTCCTGAACTGTCTTACAACCCACAGACTTTGCTGTCACAGTGCAACATGGGCTGCTCCTGCTCATTAAAGCACTGGGACCCGGTATGCGCCTACAACGGAATGACGTACGCCTCGCCCTGCCTGGCCGGCTGCCAGACGTCCACCGGCACTGGCAGGGAAATGGTAAGACGGCAGCTTTTATTTCTTCATGAGAGATGAGATGAGATACACTTTATTGATCCCATTGAGTGCCCCCTCCGGGAAAATGACAATTATAATAATAGATAACAGATAATTATAGTAATAGATAACACTGGTGTATTAAAGGTGAGCCAAGCAGACACACAGAAAAACATAGGCAAGCCACAGTGCATCTTTCATGTGAAACCAAAAGTCCAGAATGCAATGTTCCCAGACTGAGCACGTGTTTTGGCTTGATATTTGTTTTTATATGAGCCCATGAGCCCTGTTTGATTGACAATGACAGATTCAGGCATATTCTGTATGAGCTGCTAAGTTTTTAGAACATTCAACATCACAAAATAATAATAATTTAAAAAAATCTCATACTATCAGTGTTGTTGTAGGTGCTAGGTCTCACTGGTGACTCCTAGAGGCTACTGTGTTTATTACAGCCAACATGCTCATAACACTGAATGGAAGACATATTGTGTTCATAATCTTGCTATTCTTAGAACTTCACTAGAAGTTTTATCCAGAGGTCATTAAATTAAAAAATCATATCAAATGTGAAATTAGTAATGTGAATGAATGTAAATGCGAAAACAGAAAGGTGATCACTACACTGTCCTCTGCTTCTTTAGGTGTTCCATAACTGCAGCTGCGTTAGCGAGATGATGACTCCGGGCATGAACATGTCGGCAGTGCTGGGCCAGTGCCCCAGGAAGGCCAGCTGCGATCGCATATTCAAAATCTACATGGGTCTGTCCGCGCTTGGATCCTTTGTTTCGGCCTGTGGGGGCACGCCAGGATACATCGTACTGCTCAGGTCAGGCACATCGAAGCTTTTACGACTGATTATAATGATGCTTTTTAGTGTTATTGATTATTGGTATTCATTCTGATTTCATGGTATCAAAAATGGAGACTTTGTGTGAACAGCTTCTGTAACACTATTGTAGGTAATATTGCATGTTGTGTACTCTTGACACAAAAATGCCGATATGAAGGTCTAATGTGATCATGTGTGGACTAATATTCCAGGTCCATACAACCAGACCTGAAGGCGCTGGCTTTGGGTATGCAAACACTGATCGTCAGAAGTCTGGGTGAGTGCTGAAAATGTAGGTGTTGTAAATGAATCATGTTCCACACTAGGACACAACATTGGATTTTGTTTACTATTAATGGTGTTTTAAATATACTGAGGGACTTTTGTGTGTTTTCAGGTGGGATACCTCCTCCAATATATTTCGGAGCGCTGATTGACCGAACCTGCTTGAAGTGGGGCACCAAGCAGTGTGGAGGCCGCGGAGCATGTAGACTCTATGATGCTGATGCATTTAGGTACATCAAAACCACACTCTTATATATAATATCCTACCTCTAATGTTGCTTGTTTAAAGAGGATGCATGGATTTTAAAAATATCGCATATACCAGTATGTACATTGACATTTTCAGTTTAGATTATTGCTGTTAGAATATTATTTTTGTGCAGCAGTTTCAGGCAGCATTTCAATATTTTGAGACATATGCTTACTCTCTTACTCTCAAGTCTTTATCTTGAATATGAAGCAACAGCCCGCTGCTGTAAGACTGGTTTTTACAAAAAGTTATTTATGGGTCTATTTCCAGGAAGTCATTGCTTGCAGCCAAAAGCTAGTCCCGTACATAAAATCACTTGTTGATATAACATGCTAATTTATGAACTTTAGAGGTCCTGGCTTTAAGCATAAATGTGTCCAGTGGATTTCCAAAGTTTCTACTGCATTTCACACTTTTTTATACACAATTTTCATTTCGTAGAGTACTTGTTGTTCTGAACAAGAAATCACCTTAATGAAGTAAAAAAACTCAACCTGTTTCAATGCACTTTACTCACAGAATGACGTTCATGGGGCTGATTACCGCACTCTACTTCGTAGCCAACATCATGTGGGGAGGCGTCTACATGAGGATTGTCAAAAGACAGAAGAAATTAGCACTGAGGAATCAGGCCAAAGAAAATGGACTGGAGGGTAACAGCACAGGCAATGGACACGCCAACATCAACATCGGCCAAAACACAGACAACACAGACAAGGAAAGCACCATTTAAAGTGTCCGACGAAGGTAGCACTTGGATAACGCAGGTGAACAACAGATTTTTCCATTGGGCTGCATCCATACTGGACCAAATGTGATAATGGTACGGTGTCAGCACCCTTTGGTCTTTTAGCTTCTTTTTTTTCCCCCCGACAGATATTGTGCCAAAAAGCTGCTGTCTGTTCACTTTAAAGGTCAAAGATCCTCACTAGATCTTAGTTTTCATATGACAATCAAATGACATGAAATCGTATGCAATCTGCAGCTGAACAAAAACTCTGACACGAGCAACTTTAGAGGTAAATTTTAGCTCTACTTCAAAACAGTCAATACATACAGTATAGCCAAACATGCTTTGCACCTGATCAGTTCACTTACTATGATGATGTTCACATTTCAGTATAATGTCGTAGGAAGTCAAACAAAATATGTCAAATATCTGGAGAGCGTTGTGTGCACCATTTTTACTTGAACAGCACTAGGTCAGGTAATGATAGTAATCTCTTATCCTACAGCAGTGACAGTTTGGCAAACATGTATACAATATTTGCACAATATATGTACAGTGTATAGTTTTAAATGCTAAAAACAACTTAAGTCTGTGGCCTGAGATGTGGTCGCATCATTTAGTAAAATGAGTTATTGTTAGTGATCTTTTTTCCAATTATTGACAGTTATTGTTTTTGAGTGACCTCATCGTTCCCGTCGTCTTCATTGAACAGTATTGCAATAAGGGCAGTGAGGGTGGTTGAGGTTTAAGGTTAGGGTTTGTCAGAGCTTAATAAAAATGTTTTTGAGATTAGTGTAGAGCATAAACTTTCCCAATAAATGAACCAACTTAAATACATAAGAAGGACAGTGCACAAAAAGCAGTTTTTGTGTGCGTACACTTCACTTCCTATAGGCTCTTTTGGTAACAAGAAAGCCCGCCTTACCAAATTATAAAACAGATGGTACCTAGTATATGGCTGCAGAGCAGAAGGAGTAACTTTACTTCTTCTGGTGTAAGTCCGGGTGTGTTGGCAGATTCAGCGGCGACAGCAAAGGCATGTCCAAACTCCATAAAAGGGTCATGTGGCTGAAAGTTTTTGCTCCTGCCAATCACCTGCACACCTGATTCAACTCATCGACTGTTCGGAGACTGCGATCAGTGGATTACATGAGTTGAACCTGGTGTGCTCCTGCTTGGTAGGAATGAAAACCCTTTGTGGAATGGTTTGGATATGCTGCTCATTGAAAGAGGCAGACCCAGGTGCGATACAATTAGTTTGCAGGCCCAAACAATTTTGAAAAATCCATTTTAAATAGATGGACACTGGCAACATAGTCTACATTTTATTGTTCTCATATAAGGCCTCAAAGACATTGTCTTCAAAAATAAAGGTGGTGAAAGGGATCTTGTCTTTAAAATGGAGAATATATACACAGATTTGGGTGGGGGGGCAGGAGGGGGACAGTATTTATCATGTGTGGGTATTTCCCCTGTCTGACATTGCACACAGTTCTTGTTACATCACATCATTTACACAAGCCCGAGAGGTCATGAGTGTTCACATAATCCTCTGATTCACCGATGTTTGTCTTGAATAGTCCACTGTAGTTCGGACCGAGCGAGTCGAGCTCAAACTTGATTGTGCCATGTTTTACTGTGTTATCCACTGTAGTTGTTGATTAACATGTATTATCAATTCATATCCACTGTGTAATTGCTGTTAATAATGAGAATTTATATGTTGAGTTAGATGTTTGTATTATATCCACATATTTTTGTTTTATCTTTTCTGACTTTTTTTTTTTTTTACAATTTCGTTGATTGTCCTTTTAGCATATCTCTAAGTATTAAAGACAATTATTTTTTTGTCCTTCATTTTATATAAGTTTTTACTTTACGTATGCTCAGTGTGTCCCACTTTAAACCTGTTATGGTTGTCTTATAGCCAATATAATTATTAACAACTACAACTACAGGACTGGATAAAAATCCTGTGTTTGACCCATCCATGCAACACGGCTTCCTCCCTGCTCCGACTTTGTTGCTCTTTACATGTTTGAGAGTTTGGCAAATCTATTTATCTAGACACGACAGTCAAGTTTGCAACAAGGAATAACTAGTACTAGCCAGCTGCCATTCAGCTAAGTACTATGCACCCAGCACCACACGACAGACAGACAAAGCTGGTAACAAGCTGTTGATTTTACCAACAGAAATAAGTGGGGACGGAAAAACAGAGCTAAAAAAGAGTGAAAATTGAAATGGAATTTATTGTATGCAGGTACAATACAATGAAAAGCATTTAGCATCTGATCAGAAGTGCAAAAAAGATATTATTTACAGATGAAGGTGTAAGTTGAAGTAGACAAAGCTGAAATGATCTTGTGTGTGTATATATAAGGGCAGAAGCGTAAAAGTATGGCCAGAATATGTATGATAAGATAAACCTTTATTCGTCTCTCAGCAGGTAAATTTCCAACACACAGCAGCAAAGACAATCGGACAGTTAAGTAGTGAAAAATGAAAAATATAAATAAGCTAAAAAGTATTTACAAATTTAACAAATCTACACAAGATTATAAACAGATGTGCATGAGATATACATGAGAATATGGGTATGAGAATTATGACCAGTAAAGAAATATGACCAGTAAAACTAGATCTTGACATAGAGGAATCGGATATCAATTATTAAGTATAAATATGAAAATATTGCACTTGATTATAAAAAATGAATATTGCACAGATGTTGGTGTATAGTCTATTCTATTGTGAGCAATGCTGGTATTATAATGCTGGAAAATGTAAAGTTAGTTGTGTGGGTTAATGGGCAGTGCATTATGACTCTGGAAATGTTTAGCATTGCGATGAATAGTTCAGCAGGGTCATGGCCTTTAAACCTCTCTGCAAACTGGCCTAAGTTTACTCCGTTCTCCTTAAATTGCCATCATTAATAATATGTGTATTATATTAATAATAGTATATTAATAAAAAAAAAATCCCCAAAGGCATGTGCTGCATGTTCCCTCATAATCCCCCTCAGTGCTTTATTCCATTTGAATACCCCTATAGAATTCTTGTAGAATCCTTGCAAGTCTTGCAGGAACCACGCATTTAATTTTAGAGGTGGACACACTTACCATCGCTTCTCTGCTTTTCTTAGTAAATCAACAACACTACCTCATCTTCTTTGCACATGTGCATCGATGCATCAGTGGGGCTTGGTTAAAGTTGAAGGTCGTTGTTGCATAAACTGATCTATCAAACTTTGACTCCTCTGTTTACTTTGTGCCTCACCAAACAGATTGTCCTGGCATTGAACAGTTAAGAGATGCTGAGTGATGGTTGTTGTTGTTTTGTTTGTTTTTTTAACTTTATTGCCAGGTTATGCAATAAATTGTCACCAATGATTACAAGATTGTTTGATTGTGAAACTCTGTTATTTCAACGCCAGTATACTAATAATGTTCACTTTAGAGTAGTAGATGAGAATAGAAAAGTTGGCGGCTTTTAACAGAAGTGATATAATCTCCTCTGTATTTATACACTTAATTTTATGAATGCAGTTTTGTTTTTGTTTTTGTTTTCTTTTTTTTCTTGTTATTCACGAACCTGTGAGAATGTGCAGTGTGTATTTCCACCAGCAGGCTGTACTCTACACAACAATATATCCACTGTGAGGTTCTGCAATGCCACTGAGGGCATCTCTCTTCTGTTTGTACGAACCATGGTACGAACCAAAGTCAGTCAGACATGAGAAATTTGCAATATAGAATTGTAACACTAATGGTGCATTCTGACTTAAAAGACAAGTATCTTTGTTTTAATTTGCAGCAGGTACATTGGCTGAAGGTCTGAGGCGCCCTGATGCAGTAACAAACTACATTCCTGTCTGACTGCACCTGAAACTAGATACAGTGGCGGAAGACATGCAAAACCCAGGAGCAAAGTAAAAAATTTTAGAAAGCAAATATAATAAACACTTCCTGCGCTGTTGCTGTGCAGGAATGTGAACGCTCATAATCTTAATCCTTGGAATTTGTGGGGAACCAAAGCTGATTGTGCGACCTGCTGCCTGGCGGCGCGAACCCCCCCCCCACCCCACCCCCCACCCCCACACACACACACACACACACACACTGGTCACTGGACTAATAGAGCACTCAATAAAGCACTGTTCCATGTTTGTGGTCTTCATCAAAGTGGAGCTAAATAGTTTGGCTG
>JBBMOC010000004.1:982266-1097993 GCA_037975185.1 Centropyge bicolor | reverse complement strand
CCCCCACCCACACACACACACACACACACACACACACACACACACACTGGTCACTGGACTAATAGAGCACTCAATAAAGCACTGTTCCATGTTTGTGGTCTTCATCAAAGTGGAGCTAAATAGTTTGGCTGATTTCAGGTTTAAGGGTTCTGGTGTAATATTTGTTCTTGTATTATCAGTAGATCCATGAAAATTGGGATCTTCCTTTACCTTATGAGAAAAAAAAATCCAACAGGCCCGGTTTGGAGTTGGACTAATCTGTCTCCCCTCCACCTCCCTCCTCTTCTCTTGTTGCTGTCCCCCTCCTGGACTGGCTGGCATGTGTGCAGAATGAAAATGCGCGAGGCCTTTTGTCCCGCTGGTTCCAAGTAAGTGCTCTGCCCTCAGACGGGAGAATAGGAGTTTGGGGAGAGCAGGTTTTCCTCCTCTTAGCAGGACGAGAGACACATGGCTGTTTAAAGAGGAGCAGAAGGAGGAGAGAGGGGAGATTCCAGCCCCCTCGGCCTGGAG
Source organism: Centropyge bicolor (assembly GCA_037975185.1). Lineage (NCBI taxonomy): Eukaryota > Metazoa > Chordata > Actinopteri > Pomacanthidae > Centropyge > Centropyge bicolor. The sequence goes on along the minus strand of JBBMOC010000004.1, from coordinate 1,097,483 downwards.
ATGCACTAGGTACTTTATCAAACTTCCTCACTAGTTGCTTTGCTGTGATTTCCAGAAACTCCTCTGATAAGACCAAAGCTTGCTGGCCAAGAAATAATCAGACTTAAAAGGCCAGCTGTGCTTTTGGTGGAAGTATTAATCAGGATAAACCACAGGGGATTATTGAGTTATGAGGTGAAAACAAACTAACTGTTTGACTGTGTTACTTTATATCCCACGCCTCAACCTTTCCAAAGGACAGATGAGTTGTCACTGGAAACCATTTTCCTGGGTGATATGGATTTAACCAGTAGCTCCTGATGTTTTCTGAGCTGAGAGGACTGTGAGGAGAAGACGCTGGTGGAGTTTGCACAGGTACCAATTCGCACATGTGAGACTGAGTTGAGACTTGAGGAACTGAAACGTAAAACTCCTAATAAATTGATATAGACTATTAAAATGTATATTTGTTGAACATAATTTTTTTTAGACTCATGGCTAATTACTGAGAATCGCATGTCCTTGAAACATCCAGCTTTGATACATTATTATGCAGTAGATTTTTGATGTAGTGATGAAGGAAAAGCTTGGCAAACTAGGATGTCTTTGCGAAAAAGATTTTTGTAAAAATCTGTTAATTTTGAATTTGTTATTATTTAATATGACATATACTATAAATATATCTAGACTTACAAAATGTGTGACTTGTGTGAAATGAGGGTTAACAAAGTTCAAAGGAATTAAATATCGACATTTTGGGAAATAACTTGCTGAGACTTTCATGAGAATATTGATCTCAGTCTCATATCATATCATGTCTAACTTAGCATAATATAGGAGATATAACATGCTGAAAAGAAAGGTTTTGAGGTGCATTATGGAAAATTGTGTTACTTTCAGGTGTTGCCATACTCTTGATGTAAAGCAAGGCTAAGCAGCCTAATATTACTGTACAGACATGAGTGGTATTAGCCTTCTTTAACTCTCAGCGAGAAAGGGAAAAAGCTCATTTCCTAAAATACTGAACTCTTTATTTAAGTAAGTCAACCCTCATTTCACTAATATAAATTGTTCCTTGTCAAAGATTTTATGAACTAACACACCATGTGATATGTTTTACTTGCAGTGCCTTGGAGCAGGTAGATCGACCGGCAGACAGACGTTGAATGTAGGATGGAGGAAGCGGCAGAGGACAGAGACAAGATGACCAGCCAGCAGGCTCTGTGTGACCCTGAACCCAAGACCAAAAAACGCCTCTCCACTCTCAAAGTACTGCTGTATTTACTTTGCTGCTGGTAGCTTCTGTTTTTCCTTCATGGGCTGAAATTCATTGTATTGATGGACTTAGAGTAAATCGCTCCAGATGGAAAAGATCATTTAAAAGCCAAAAAGGCAGTGTCCGTTCACAACAAAAGGGTTCAAACTTGAATAAGTATGTAGATATAATGAGATATGTATTCCCCCAAACAGGAGAGAATCAAGCCAAGAGATGATCTTGTGTTGTTGAAAATGTTGGCAGGCCGCATTTCTTCTACTTTTGTCAAACACTTCAGAGTCAGTCCTGGTCTGATTGAAGCACTTCCATCAGCATGTGCAAAGTTAATGGAGCATTTCTCCCAAAACACATCTACACGACAAACAACATCCAAGAGCTTTTCTTCACGGGGTGCAATCAGGGGTGCTTATGAGACGGCAAACAGTTTTATGTGCTCAATGGTTTCCGTGGTTTTAGGGTGGTGGGTGTTTTTTAGGTTTTAGAGCCCCAGGTGGTTCATACCTGTCAGATCGAGTCCAGTTTCAGCTGAGAATGAAAGCATCTGCAGCTCTGTACATAGCAAAACCTGTGGGAGAATTGCTGTAATCCTCAGTGGGAGTTACCTACTAATAAAGAAACCCCAGGGTGCCCACACACCGAGTGAAACCAAAGGCAGCAATATAGGAGCCAGAGCACTGTCATTTCAGTGACACGTTAATAAGATAGCATATTGAAACATGCCTCAGAGCATCAGACAGATCCCTGGCATTTTGGGGGAAATGACTATATGTGAGGATTCTGTGCTTGAAATTGTAAATATTTGCTTTCTTTTGCAAAATTTGCAAAACATACATTTATTTTTGTATTTCGTTTTTTAAATTTGAGATTTATTGTTAAAGTGACTGTAGTCAATGTTTTTGTAATGAGCTGAGTTGCAGAGTTTTGAATGAGTCTCTCAGTGGATTTATTCTACAAGGTGATGATATGTCTTGTCTTGTTTCCGTTGCCCACAAACAGCCATGAATTACGGTACTTGGCTATAAAATCTGTTATCACTGGCCTGTTTTGATGACTTGTATTTCCCTTTGTGTTTTTCTAGTTGTTTATCGTGGCGCTGTCCTTCGCCTGTTTCTCCAAGGCCCTGACGGGAACCTACATGAAGAGCTCCATTACTCAGATCGAGAGACGCTTCGACCTCTCCAGCACACACGTCGGACTCATCGACGGCAGCTTTGAGATGGGTACCATCTATCTGTTGGTTTAACCCTAATCATTTATACATCTGATCCGGTTTTACTTTTGGTTCTGCCACCTTTTCAGTTTGGATCTGTAGCTTATGATAAAAGTATAATTTTTTATCTGTTCTCTTGGTTTGTCTTTTTTGGAGGTAGGCAACTTGTTGTTTCTCGCCGTGGTCAGCCATTTTGGGGCCAAGTTGCATCGGCCCAGACTCATTGCTGTTGGCTGTTTTCTCATGGCTGTGGGGGCCTTTCTCACTGGCCTGACGCACTTCTTCATGGGACGGTAAACATCAACAAACACCCGATTTTACAAACTTTTGAAAACAAAAATGTGAAGAACGATCTTATTTAATGTTACGGCACCACTGCTTTTCACAGCTACGAGTATGACACAGTCATTCAGGTTTACCAGAACGACAGTGTGAACATCGCCGCCTGTGCAGATCCTCTGAAAACAGAAGATGTGCCTGAAATTCAGATAGAGCCCTCTGTGGAAGACAACACAGGTAAGATTTAAGAATGAAAAATGATTTCCACTGATATGTCAGTAATTTGGATTCCCATTCATCTAAATCTGCATTAAGCAGGAATTTTACTCAAGCAGAGACAATCACTTATTGAAAAGTTTTCTTCTTCATTTGATTCAATCAGAGTGTGAATTTACTTTGTGCAATTTTCACTAACAATCATTTTATATATAGGTGTTTTTAAGTGTGAGGGAACACTGTCATTTTCTTAGCAACAAGCCAGGAATGTGACTCTATGGATGGTAACATTGGTCTGTCGGTCAGTCTTGGGTCTAGACTGAAATATCTCAACAACAATTGGATGGATGCTGACTTTAGTGATCCTCTGACTTTTGAAATATCTCAACATCTACTACATGGATTAGCAATCAAAATTCATAGACATTCATGGTTCCTGGATAATGAATCATTGATGATTCCTTAACATATCCTCAAGTATTACCACAAGTACTGAGTGAAATACTGCAAGTATGGCTGTATACTCTTAGTTTGGTGTATCAATAAAAAATTAAGCCACATACACACTTAACCCTGTCAAGCCTGAACCATGAAATAATTGACAGAAATTTCCAATTCTTTTGAGCCTTTAATGGTCCTTCTGAACAACCAAAAAAAAATAAAAAATTCAAATATCAATTTCCATATATGAGTTTCAATTTTTATCATATTTGAGACTTCATCAGCATTTGAGACTCAAAGTTTCATTTCATTTCATTCAACAAAAACATATTAAAACAAAAAATGTGTAACAAATTGGTCAGTCTAGAAGATACTTTTACTTTTATTCCACTATTTATTACTGTTATTACTCTGTATAAGCTACTATCTGCTATCATGCAGCAATGAGAAATCCACCAACAGAACTGGCAGGTGGAAGAGGAACACTTCATTCATTTTGTCTCATGTTATGCTTCACAACCTTTTTATTTAGCACACTGACGATGTAGGAGCCTCCAAAACTCATGGATCATATATGATACGTTTGGTGATATAGGGTTAAAACACTTGGTTAAAAATGTATGCCTTGAGGAATCAGTACTAACCCAAGCAGGACCAATCTTTGACCCAGTGTTTTTTAGTGTGTGTTAGAATTATATCTTGCCCTGAAAGAAATGTGCAATACAAAAATTACAAACTAAACAGTAGGACTTGTGCAGTCCTGGTCATGTGGTCTGAAAAGTCAGCTCCAATCTGATTACCACTTTCGAACAAACCTCTACCCATAAAGTTGAAATCAACAACCTGTAATCAGGACAAACTATACTAGAAAACTATACAAGAAGCCACAACAGCAGAATATACAAAGAGTCCGCCTAAACATCAATCCTGCTTATGGCCCTTAACAACTCACTGGCTTTCTTTCAAGCATCCCTGGAATGCACTGATCCCAGTCTGACCTTCAAAACCCACTCGCCTCCTGTGCTGCGTGCACACTGCTCAACAAATGCACAGCCGCCACAATGATCGACCCCAAACCTACACTTCTCGCTTAGCTGATAAGTTCTGTAATTTGGAACTGACAGCCCTGGTAAAATGAGGTGCAGCATTCGTAATCTCACCCATGATCAGCCTGCATGTGGACTGCAGAGCACGGCAACAAGAGCTGACAGCTGGAGTAAGGCAAAAGAGAGAAAAGAGGGAGAATAATATGGTGACCATCAGGTCTTATGGCATCACAGAGAAAGCAGACATTGGTCATATTTATGGTAATAAATTCAGCTTTGGCTCATATCTGTCCACATATTCCTCAGTGTTTTGAGGTGCAGCTCTTGTTCCAATTAATTCTAGTTCCCTGCGAGAGGCTTTAGCTGTAATGTTACATCTGTCTTTCTATTGTTGAGCCATAATTAATTCCTCTTCTCATAAAAACATGTCACACACCCACAGAATACAATGTATTGGTCCCGCTCAGCTAGTCTGATGAGATGTGTTTAGAAAGAAACACAATATGGAAGTCACCTACAATGCAGTGGTATACAAGCGTAAAGCCAAATCTTATTAAATGATGCTGAATGAACACCACATTGTATTCATATGTCTGGTTTTGGGGTAGTCCGCACAATTGAGGTAGCAGACTTTATTTTCTCTTTCTCAATAACATGTGGGCTTCATACAGTGTTTGATGGGGTTTTTTATTCAACTTTTAATAAAATCTTCTTTCTGATACAAAATTAAGAATAATGTGAATGACACAGCAGACAATGCATACAGACACAAACAACATGCACATGCAAACACAGGCACTGAGGTGGGTTGGACAGCAGTGGAGCAGCAGTTTACATAGAATTTTTTTCAAGATTAAAAGATGTTTGACAATGTAAAGTTTTTCTACATTTTAGTTCTCATCTTCAGTGTTTTTAAAAATATATACGAGATCATACAAAGCTATGTCCATGAATATCACTGTGACAAGACCGGTCTGTGGACTGAACCCAAATGCACGACTCCAAGACCAAAAGTTCAAAATAAAAGTCTTTAATGAAAATTTGCAAACTGAAAATCACTCTGAAGAGGAAAAACTCTGTGACAAGAAATGCAGAAAAGTAGCAACTTAAGTTCACTCTATCGATGTAGCAATTAACGAGAGAAAAACAGGAACAAAGTACAAACAAAAAATCACTCATTTGAGGAAAAACACTAGGCAAGCAATGGCAAGGTAAAGTAAGGACAAAGTAACAGGACAAAGTAACAAATGAAGCAATAACCTGATGTGGAAACAAGCGATAAATGGATGGCGTGGTTGACTGCTCGAACGAGACAAGACAAACTGGCACAGGACAAAGGAAGACGCAGACAATATATACATGAGGAAGTGGGGGAACAGGTGGAAACAATCAGGGCGGGGCAGACAATCACACTCGCAGAAAACACACAAGGAATGGCAAGTTATCTGAAACGAGGGGGAAGGTTAGATTTTCAAAATAAAACAGGAAATCACAAGACAACACACAACATAACAAAATCGAACTTTTTCATATCTTTCTTGACATGACACACTGTTTATCAGATAGTGATAAAATCAATCAATCCTGTTGTGTGTGTCTTTGTGGAGCCTGTGTGAGAGAGTCTGGTTCCAACTTGTGGATCTACGTGTTCCTCGGGAACGCTCTGCGGGGGATTGGAGAAACCCCGGTCACACCTCTGGGCATCTCCTACATCGACGATTTTGCTAAAGCGGAAAACTCACCCTTTTATATTGGTAAGAGATAAGTGTTCATTTTGGGTGAAAGAGTCCAAATGTCATATATTATGTCATCCAAAAATAAAGTTACGGGCTAACTAACAGTGAACAAATTCAGTCCATTTATTTTGTAATTTGCAGCTTGTCTCCAGACCATTACACTCCTGGGCCCCATGTTTGGCTTCCTCCTGGGCTCCTATTGTGCCAAGCTATATGTCGACATTGGATATGTTGACATGGGTAAGCGCAATGCATTTGTTTTGAAAGAATTATATATCATCAGTTATGGTCTTTACTCATCATTTGTCGCCGACTCGAAATGAGAAATCTGCTCTTATCTACCTCTGAAATCAAGGGCTCATTGTTTGACATCTGGATTGATTAACACAGAGGTGTATCTGGTCCTTTAGAGGCGCATGAGACGAAAGAGAAAAAATGTCTGAAATGCCTTCTGGGTATAAGGTCAATAAAGTTCAATGACAGAACACTTTTGGGCCAGAACTTCATGTTTTGACAGAGGAGACATGGTGACTGTGTGTGGAGCTTTGGTTCAGGCTGATTTGGACTCTGCCTGCTGCTCATGGTGCAAAGGTCTGACACGCCACCATAAAAATAGGCTGCACACCTGTCAGGACAGGTTAGTGAGAACTTTCCTGAGTGTCCCTTTGAGGAATTGTCTTGGCTTGGATAGATAAGGTAAAGTCAATTATTCATTAGTCAAACAAGTAGAAGGAGTGTGTGTCCCATACCAGATAATAAAGACACAATTATTCTATTTTACCCAAATAGAATCTACAGAATTACAGATTACAAAAAAAGAAAAACATCAGTCTTGCTGCTTCCTTCCTTCCTTCTTCTGTCATCCAGAAAGCGTGACCATCACTCCTAAAGATGCCCGCTGGGTGGGGGCCTGGTGGATGGGCTTCCTGGTGTCGTCCGCCCTCCTGATCGTATCCAGCATTCCCTTCTGGTTCCTGCCGCGCTCGCTGCCGAAGCAGGAGGGAGACAAAAGCAGAGACGACGACCCGGATGGGATGGAGGATGCCCTCAACAACAATCACAACCTCAAGCTGACTGACATTGCTAAAGGTTGAAGTGTTTCCATGACAGAACACAGATGGCACTTTTTTGCATTTCCATGTTCAAAATTTACATTTAAAATACTGATTTTATTAAATTACAATCTGTGTTCAACTTTATGGTCATTGCTTGCATTTTTGCTCGATTTCCTACCACAGGCTTTCTGCCCTCGCTGAAGCGCCTGTTGGGAACTCCTGCCTACTTCCTGCTCCTTTGTGGGAGCATCCTGAAGTTCAACTCTTTCATCGGACTGTTCACTTTCAAAGCCAAATACATGGAACAACAGTTTGGGCAGTCGGCATCCAGGGCCAACTTCCTCATAGGTAAAATGTATTAATAAAGTTGTCAATGTGGAAATCCTCATTTGCATCTATGCTTTTCCCATAACGGGGTGGAATTAAACTCAGTCAACTAATGGTGGAAAAAGTCAAACTGGAGAGATGAAATACAGAGACTCAAAATCCAAACCTTGGCAGTCTCAAAGAGTTGAATGTTGAATCATTCGTAGTTGTTTTAGAAAATAGTTCAACATTAGGAGATATGCTTTGTTTATTTATTTATTCATTTGCAGAACGTTAGATATCATGTCTGTACTGTCACGGTTTCTGTTTTTAGCTGGACCCGAGAGCGAGACACAGACGAGGGTGTCTGAGTAAAAAGGGATTTATTTAACAAAGGAACTCTTGGGCTTACACAGAAAACCAAAAAGGTGACCAAAAACAGGAAATGCAGGTGGTGTGGAGTTGCTTCAGTGGGTGAAGGCCGGTGGGTGGGTGCCGAGGCTAGACAGCAGAAGACATGTAGGTGAAAAAGAGGAAGAACACAGAAGACGCAGAAAACGCTGGAAACGCTAGAAGCATAAGAAAAACAGGAGAACCAGAGGAAAAGACAAGGAGCGTGGAAAGGAGACATATAAAAGGGAGACGATCTGGCAGCTTGCAGGTGGAATCAGAGAGCTTTTAAAGCTGCCAGTCGTTAGGTGGAATTGTGGACAGCTGTGAGAAGGGAGAGCCCCAGCACCTGAAGACCACAACTCCAGCCACTGAAGCAAAGCCTGAACAAAAAGACTAAACACTGAGCCAAAAACACTGGAGAATAAGACTCAATAAAACTCAAGATACACAAAACCATGACATGTACACTAAATATGAAATGCCAAATTTCAAGACTTTATCAATCTGAACAAAGTCTTTATCTGTCTTGTTTTTTTGTTTTTTTTTATTAAGTGAGATTTCCAGGTGCTGATGGACAGAGCCATGCAATGCAAGTCTTTATGTTAATCTACTTATTGTCTCCTGGCTGCAGCTCCTTATTTTGCATACAGCCATGAGGGTGTATCAATCATCTCAATTAACTCTTAGCAATAAAGCAAATATGTGTTTTAGTATGATATTACAATGACTTCCAGGAACACTGCTGATACAGTACATCATATGGTCAAGCTAATAAGAACTGTGTTTTGACCACCTCTAACTTGGGAGCCAAAAACTCAATGGTTCACTAAAGGCTAAATATTTGATTAGATTTCCATCTTTAAGAGACCTAACAAAATAATCATTTTCTTATGATTAGACCATACTAGTCCTGGAGATAAAGGTCAAAAGGTCACACTTGGATCTCTCCTACACTTCTCCTCGAATTTTAAAGAGATGCAGAAAAAATTAATATCTTATAGTGTACAATAGTGAGAGAGTCCAGAACTCCTTGTGTTTTTCTTCCAGGTGTGTTGAACCTGCCGGCGGTGGCAGTGGGCATCTTCCTGGGTGGGCTCCTGATGAAGAGATATAAACTGAGTTTGGTGTCAGGGGCTCAGCTCTCATTTGCCACATCCTTCCTGGCTTACCTCCTCCTGCTGCTGCAGTTTGGCACCAAGTGTGATAACATTCCCGTGGCCGGACTCACCATCTCATACAACGGGTCAGTGCTGAGATATGAAGGGTGTATGAAGATGCTTTAACAAACCAAATAGCTTTTTTTTTTCAACCCTATATCACCAAACGTATCATATATGATCCATGAGTTTTGGAGTCTCCTACATCATCAGTGTGCAAACTAAAAAGGTTGTGAAGCACAAAATGAGCCAAAATAAATGAAGTGTTCCTCTTCCACCTGCCAGTTCTGTTGGTGGATTTCTCATTGCTGCATGATAGCTGATAGCTTATACAGAGTAATAACAATAATAAATAGTGGAATAAAAATAACAATATCTTCTTGTTTGGAACTAGAATGACCAATTTGTTACACATTTTTTGTTTTAATATGTTTTTTTGAATGAAATGAAATGAAACTTTGAGTCTCAAATGCTGATGAAGTCTCAAATATGATAAAAATTGAAACTCATATATGGAAATTGATATTTGATTTTTTTTTTTTGTTTGTTCAGAAGGACTATTTAAGGCTCCAGTTTCAAAGAATTAGAATTTTCTGTCAATTATTTTATGGTGCAGGCTTGACAGGGTGGGAGACACAACCTGCAGCAAAACTGTAAACCCTCTTTGCTCTGCAGGACGCCGAGTATGTCATACAACGGCGGCACGCTCTTCTCAGACTGCAACAGAGACTGCTCGTGTTCAGCAGAGGAGTGGGACCCCGTATGCTCAGACAGCGGCATCACCTATATCTCTCCGTGCATGGCTGGCTGCCTCAGCTCCAGTGGATACGGCAAGAACACAGTAGGGCTGCACACTGTAAATTCACAAACACACTGTGTTCACAGCAAATCTCCAGAGTCCAGAGTTCCTGGATTGGGTGTGGAGGTGTCAAAATTCTTTTGAGTTTGAGCAGCATCATACTAAACTGATTAGACATGTTATCAGTAGAACCACAAGCCTCATTCCAAAGAAACTCTCCTGAGCAAGATAACATGAAGGAAAGAATTTAATCATGACAACTCCTAAGAAGAGTTAGTGCATTAATTCCTTCACTTTCTCTGTTCATCAACTTTCCACTCAATCTGTGAAATAGCTACTTTATCAAAACATAAATCCATGTTCTATTCTCCACCAAGATCTCATTCAAAGTCGTTTCAGTTTATCTGCATTAGTAAATATTTCATTAGTGCAATAATATCAGTTTGTTTCCCACATATCAAAATTAGGCATTCAATCACATTTGTCGCCTAATTTAATGATAGTGTTTATTATTTTATGAAGGTTTATTAGATTTCTTGATGACACCAGCCTATGGAGTTTGCAAAGCATATATTCCATCATAGCCCTTACAGTATTTGACACAAAATAAACTAAGCTCAAAAGTCCATTTATTTGCCTTCAGAGCTTTCAACTGCATGCATGTGCTTCATTTCGTGAAGTTCACTATAATTTTTTTTTCTCAATTCTTTCACATTTTTTTTTATGGGACCCATTTATTCAAAATCATTCATCTGCTATAGTGCTGTCAAGAAACTTATATAATAAGCAGTTTGACTTCAAGACTTCTTCCCACTACCATGCAGTTTCTCTCGCTTTACCAGGTTTTTCACAACTGCAGCTGCGTGTCCGCCTCCTACCCAGCAGGCAGCAGTACGTCCGTGAGGCTGGGCCAGTGTCCTCACGCCAAGGACTGCAGCCGGAGTTTCACCTCTTACATGGCTGTGTCCGTGCTCAGCTCCTTTATCAACTCTCTGGGAGCCACGCCTGGATACATGGTCATCATACGGTCTGTGCCTGGAGATAATGATAACTGGGAATATTAATGTGACCACCTGTCGTTTTTTAGGATTTGAGAGACATCACAAACATGATTGTTAGGGGTTATTGCAGGGGTCATGTCCCAGGTCATCTGTTGTCCTGGAGCTGGGTGCCACCGTGCAGCTTAACAGGCACATCATGTAAAAGAAAAGTTGTCAATTTTTGTATTGATTAAACAAACAAACGCAAAATATTTTAAATAATGAACTTTAAATGTGTTGATAGGTGGATTTTGTTACCTTTGGACAGAGCCATGCTTACCTGACCTGTAGCTTCATATTTAGCTTACAGAGACAAGAGTGGTATCAATCTTCTCATCTAACTCTTGGCCAGAGAGCAAATTTGTATATTATGCAAAATATCTGCAAAGACACCATCTGGCACAGCAACTTCCTGTTTTGTCATTGCAGATGCATCTCACCAGAGCTCAAATCCCTTGCACTGGGCATCCAGACCTTGGTCACTAGGACTCTTGGTAAGCTTCAATACCTCAAGTTGCAAGTCGCATTTTTAACAATTTGGATTTGTTTAAACGAAACTAGACCCCCCTTTATGGTGAAAATGCCATCTTTCATCTAATTTGACTGCATGTTTTTTATATTAGTTTGGTATGTGGCATTCAAAATAGGATGAGAAATATGATCGAGGAGCACAATATTTCTCTCCGTTGCAATGTTGTAATAGAACATATTTGGATGTACTTTGTAGGTGGAATTCCTGCACCGGTGTATTTTGGAGCCCTGATTGATTCAACTTGCCTGAAGTGGTCGATCAAGAAGTGTGGGGGCAGGGGGGCTTGTCGCATTTATGACTCTGCTATGTACAGGTACGCCATGGAAGACAAATGTGGTGTGACTGCTATTATGAATTTGTTGTATCTTGTATATAGCTGAATTATTATTACATGTAATTATTTTTAATAAGAAAGATTTCTGCCCTTTATATCGGTCTATCTTTTGTCTCTATTTTCAGGATCATCTTCCTGGGTTTGATCACTTCTCTCAGTGGTTCCTCATATTTCTTCATCATTGCCGTCATCGTCCTCCTCAGGCGGCAGTTTCGTAAACCAGAGCGAGAAACAGAGACACAGCCTAAGAAAGCTTCAAAGGAATTTGAACTTCGGGCCGCATCGAATCCAACTAAGGGCCAGCGTAGCGTTCAGAAAAATCCCAGACTCATGCCTCGAGCTCCCAAAACTTGTGTAAGGATGGCGACAGAATTGGAGGAGGGACGGGTAACAGGGCAGCTCCCGCGAGACGACAGAGTCATCTCCACGAATAACACCCAAGAGAGGCCACAGCTCAAATCCCTGACAGAGACCACTGTTGAGTTAACTCCTCTTCCAAGCCAGGGAGCCAAGATGGACATAGATGGAGAGAAACCAGAGGAGGTGAAAGAGGGAAAAGAGAGTCATAGAGAGTCAAATGTGCAGATGGAAAAAGAGAAGCTGGACCTTCAGACCATCAAAGAAACTGATGGCCAACAAAACTAATCTAGTTCACCAATGTGGTCTCAGACAGTCAGCCAGGCCAACTGGAGACATTCTAGAAATACGTTTGGCCAGAAGTCACATGGATTGTCAAGAGGGATTACTTTTTTCCTCTGGGCTACAGGGCTGCTAACTTTTCAATTTAGTGGTTTGGTATCAATGAAGTCAGTGTATTTCGTGAATAGGCTTTTTGGTTACCCACCACAAGGGTCACGGTCATCAACCATTAACCCGGGAATTTTGTTTATAAAGTTCTGCAGCCGAATTCACAATTTTAAAGCAGTTACAGATGAAAAGCCAAGTTAATAATGATGGTCAATTGTCAGTGAGTGTGGTTGATCAGTGTACTTACAGACATCATAAATCTAAATCTAAAATCTGAAGACCAAACCTGACAAGGGTATCTGGGGATCTTCCCTCAGAAAAATTTATTTCAGACAGTTTTCCTACATTGTAGAAAATTGAGAGAGTAATTTTCTTGCCAAAATGTGGAGTCGGAGGACGGGGGGAAGGGGGAACTGAAAAATAGGACTCTCAGGAGAATCTGTAAGGTTGATCAGCAGCTACATCTACGGACAGTAACACTGTAATGAAAGAAGAAGGCATGTTGTTCAAAGACAGTGGATCCTGCAGGATAATTTTGTCCAGAAAACAACTAGATTTTTATTTAACTAGAAAGTCAGATTAGAAATAGAAGACAGCAAATGAGTTCTTGGCTGAACTATTTTGTTCTGATGTGTCATATTTTTTTCTTATTGATTATGTCACAGGTGCTTTCACACATATGTACTGATGAGACTACAAAGACAATTCATCTTCTGATGCCTTGGCAGCAAAATTATATTATTAACTAATGGTACTGTCTGATAACTATGACCCTGGATAACTGCAACACTCCATGCACTATTGTAGTATAATGCATTCATTAGATGTTTGCCTGTCTAGCCTGTCTGCTGGACTTTAACTAGGCTGAGTGATTTGTTGGAACAAAGCTCTCATTTGCATGACTGTTCAGATGTCGGCAGGGGGGCTTCAGGGGTCAGTGGACATCTGGGACTTAGCCCTGAAATCTTTGAATGAGTGTGGGACCACGTACTATTTAATGGAATCCAATACAACAGGCCTGCACTAATTCTACATTTAGGAAGATCAGTTTTTTTTTTCACGCTCGTTTTTTGTAGAGATCGATAATTAAAGATAATTGAACTGTATATTTATTATTGAGGCCATAGTTAGTGATGGTGCTGTATTGGACGGCATTTGCGACTGTAAACACCTCTCAATAAAAGACAGTCCACGACAACAGCTCTTCAGTACAATCCATGTTTTGGCAAAAGTCAGATTCAGTGGTAGGAGGAGGCATCATTGGTGAGTCGAATTAAACTAACCTAATCTGTTTTAATCGCCTTCAAAGTTTTATTTTTTATGACCATTTCAATTCGTCACATTTGTGAAAGTGAAGAGCAATGTGAAGCAAAGCTCTGCATACATGAAAGGTGTTTCTTTTTTTGTGTGTGGATGCCTTCGTCAAAGCGACTTTTGGCACGTGATATCCTTTGTAACATCCTTGGTTAACATTTTGAAACGGTCACAGTTTGGTTTAGTTTTGACACCAAAACTACTTGGCTAGGTTGAGAAAATGATCATATTTGGGTTTATATAATTATGATAGACATAACTGCAGTATATGATCTAAGTTAAGTACATTACTGAAGTTAACGTTGAATTAAATTTTTCACTGGACACTACAGATTGGAGGTTCAACTCTTTTTGCTGACTCAAGTTTGTATGAGTTGGGTTTTCAAGTCATTCAAGTCATCAAGTCAGTCACCCAGAGCTGGGTGAATCTCCCACTGACTCCAGCGCCAACAGAGCATGAACACTAGAGATTTTAGCCAAAGCGGTGCCTTTTCCACAGCTACAGAAACATAGCACAGAGCTTAGTATAAAAATGGAATAGCACTGGATGGGCATAGCAGTGATTCAAAATATTGACTCACATATGATCATAATTACGAAGCAGCCATGCAAGATGATTTTTTTTCTTTCCATGTCAATAAATGAACCTTTGAACGTGTGATATTATTGTCACATTCAATTTTACTGGCTCAAACACCATACATGAAACCAGCGTTAACACATTGTCATGCGGTCGACAAAAATCATGTGAAATTTTTTTTTCCTGTAAGGTTCCTGCCTCACACATGTCAAATGTGCTAAAAGTGCAAATTGAGAGCACAATCCTCAAATGTATGTCTTTGTTAATTAAACCCGCAATGATTGGTTTTCACAGTTCTCAGTTCTTAACTGGACCCGAGAGCGAGACACAGATGAGGGTAACTGAGGAAAAAGGGATTTATTTAACAAAGGAACTCCAGGACTGACACATAAAGCCAAAAAGGTGATCAACAGTTGCTTCAGTGGATGAAGGCTGGTAGGTGGGTGCTGAGGATGGACGGCAGGAGACATGCAGGTGAAAAAGAGGAAGAACACAGGAGACACAGAAAACGCTGGAGAAAGGAACACACTGGAAACACTACAAGAACCAGAAACACTGGAGAAACAGAGGCAAAGACAGGGCGCATGGAAAGGGGACTGTGATGGCAGACGCCACACAGAACAGTTTTGGGTGGTAGGGTGCACACACTCACCTTACTTTCAGTACATGTTATGTTAATTTGCAGTCCACCACACAGGTTTATTTGATTTGTAAACACTCTTCACCAAACAATTCAAATCCACATCACAGTTTACTTGATTTATAATTTCTTTATTTTTCATTTGGCTTTACACTGTTTAAATGACGTGGACACATATTCACACTGTAAAGTCAGAGTATAAGTATATTGTTTTTGTTGTTATATTAATCATTTCTTTGTTCTTTGAGTTACCGTGCTGCATGTGGGTACGCATCAGCTGGAAGCAAAAGACATGGCCAAGGGGCTGGACCATTTAAATCCTGTGGCGAGGTCATTAGGCCGGACCATGTCCAGCCATGTCAGAGGGGTCTCGGGTTTAGTTAGGTTTTCCTTTGTATTAGTTTTAGTAGTTGTTGGCGTCCATTTTGTTTCTCCCTTTTGTGTTAATTGGTTTGGCCAGACCAGTATATATGTTCCCTTGTGTTTCATTGTGTGGGGTCAGTTTTTGTGAGCACAAATTTTTGTCACTGTAGTTTGAGTACAGTTATTGTTTTGTTGACCTCTTTTTATAGACCTTGATTTTGAATACTTGGTTTATATTACTTGCTTCTTTTCGGGTGAATAAAACCCTTTCTTTCGAACCAACACCTGTGTTCCTCGTTGCCTCACTGCTTGGTCCCTGACAGGGACGTATGAAGGAAGACAATCTGGCAGCTTGCAGGTGGAATCAGAGAGCTTTTAAAGCTGCCAGGCGTTAGGTGGAATTGGGGACAGCTGTGAGAATGGAGAGCCCCAGCACCTGAAGACCACACCTCCAGCCACTGAAGCAAAGTCTGAACAAAAAGACAATAAGACTAAAAAACAATAAGACTCAATATACACTGAAAATAAACAAGTAAAACACAAGAGACACCATGACACTGTAAATGTAACACTGACTCATTATCATCTTATGAAGTTGAAGGGCAAATGTGAGAGCAAGAGTGGCTTATTTCCACCTTGAGCAGACACGGAGCTACATTGGCATTGATTTTCCTGCCACTTGATGAATGTAATTCCAATACTAACTCCCCTTCAAGATCTGGTTTGCTCTCTAACAACTCCTATCTGGCTCTTTAGCTGTTAAATGTTCCACTAGGTGTTTTGAATTTATTTCTATTAGCAGTGAGAATGAACTAGAAGAGTAAATTTACAGGCCATAAAAAAAGCAATCATTTAAAAGATGCTATAAATCTCTGTCAAGTGGAGAGAAACTGCAGAGTTAGGTGATAATTCTCTGTGGGTTTGTCACTACAAGCGACTGACCTCCATCATACATTTTCCATGCAGACAGCTGTTTGTTTCCCCAGCGCAGGCAGGTAGGTGTTGGTGACGTTAACTGTTTATTTGTGTCTGTGGATGCAGGGTGGGCCAGAAGGAGGCCGTACACACTGGTTACGTTTGAATGCTTTCTGGACTGCTGGCTCTTATTCAAACAAGAACTCAGTGACCACGGGTTTGAGTGGTGGGCCTCTAATTGTGCATAGGTATTGCACACACACCTGAGCATCCTTCATTTAAGCAACACATCATGCAATAGTGGACAGATCTCCAATTAATAAACAGCAATTACCAGAGGTCAGAGTATCATTATCTTTACTGACACTGGCTTGATCCCTGTTTTGTCCATTGCTAGAGCAATACTAATAAAGCCATATTCAGCATGTGGCTTTCTTCCTCTGACAGGAGCAGGAAAATGAGCTGCCACCCATCTGGCTCTTCACAATTACCAAAGTAGTCTGAGGGACAAGATAGCAAGAGGCATGTTTCCTCCACATTACAGCTTATAAAAATAGATTTAAAATCCAACACATGCCACCCACTTCTTCCTTTTTCTCTCCCTCACTCTCCTTCTTTCCTGTCCTCTCTTTCAAGATTGTGCACATTAACCTTGCTAGACACCTCCCTCATATTAACTAGAGTGGCTTAATATTTAATAGGTTCATTATATATTAAATTATGATCATTTTTGTCATCAGCCAGTATTTGCCAAATGAAAGAGAATATAATTACATTAACAAGCATTGACGAAAATCTGCTGTACACTGATTCATTGTTTCAAAGGCTATTATATTTAAATTACGTGCTCAATTTCAGAAATCAACCTGGAAAGAACAAATATGAGTTATGGAGTAAATCAAGTGAAGTTTTATTCCAGAAATAGTCTATATTACATGCAGTCAATAAAATCCATGTAAAAATGAGGGATCTGAAAAATATACTGTCTACAGTCACTTCAGATTTTCTTTGGAAGCTTTCAGGAAGCACGGGGAGGTGTCAGTTGGACATTGGTGGGTTTGAGGGTGTTACACGTCCATTAGGACTGCATTATATCTCTCTGTCAGCTCGAAGCTGCGGTGAAAACCACCAGCACTTACCAGTATCCTGCAGCTTATGGCGGCATCTCATGGACGCAGACAAAATGTTTGTACCATTATAGCGTGACCATGAAACGCTGTCACAGTATAATGTGTGCCTTCCTCGCGTTCTCTCATAATTGCATTTTTTATGAGTGACTTTCTATCACTGCTTCTACAGTACACCTCTAGCAAACTGTTCATATTCCATTTCATCCAAACTAAACCCTGTTTCAGCTGAAAACACATCAGCTCCCGTGCAGCAGAGGTGGGCGTAGCTTGGCTGGAAATATGTTGATGTCATATATTTCCATGCACCAATCAGTAGTAACATTTGAAATGAAGTCTGAAGACACTTGTGCAGTTGTTTAGTCATAAAACATTATTTGGCCACATGGGAGCAATGGAAACAAGCTGTAAATACAAACAATGACATCATCATCATCGTCAAGCTGACATGGCTAAACATTTACCTATTTGCACATCAAGCACACTGGAAGCAACATTAACATTTATTTGGATATTTCTTTGTTTAGAACAATGTTCACTCTCTTTTTAGCTCTGGTTTTGGTCTCTACCAACTCCTGAGGGAAATGCCTGGTTCTTTAGCTGCTTTACTCCACTAAGTTCACCAGATAGTCGTCAACCTGCAGGGCATTTTTGTAGCCAAAACCCATGCCTGGTGTGACTGAAAAGACAATGAGGAGAGCAAAACCAAAACAATGCACTAAAAGACACTAAAACGCTCAATAGAGCTGAAGAGAACTGCAGAGCTGGGTGATAGTTCTCTGTGGGTTTGTCACTATGAGTAACACTTTCAACATTAAACTTAGTCATTTGATCCATCTTAAATATACAAAACGTTCATTATAGCCATTTTAAAGTTACAGAAAAATACTTATTATATATTTCAAACCAAGTTTTTTCAGGAAACTACAGGAAAGAGATGTAATTGCAAATCCACTCCTGAGTCCCAGGTCAAGCGCTTCTAAAGTTCCTCCATCACATCATTAATTAGTACTTTCTCAGTTGTTTATGACGTGTCCCATCAATATAATGAGACACCATTCATTATTAATGATAATTCATCTTTGCATTTATTATTCATCGTCGATGAGGCCCAGAGGGAGGCGGTGGGGCCAGAGTTTGGTGACCTGAAACTTCATTACGTGTCTCAAGGTAAAAGGGAAGACAGCTCTCCTCTCCCTGGTGTGGGTTTGTGGCGGGTCAGTCCCATCACTGACGCTGATGACAATGATGACGGAGGTGATGATGACGATAGTGACGTACAAAGATGTGTGTCTGTGTGTGTGTCTACTGTTAAACAATGCATTTTTTGTGCATGTACACAATTTTAAGAGTGTACATTAAGGTACAGCTGAGTATGCGTATGACATATATAACTCCCCTACACCCCCATGCACCCCTCCTCCCCCCTCATCCTCCCCATTCTATGAAAATGAAAGGCTATATTTGGAGAGAGCTGATGTCACAAGTGGTTTGAGCGATGAGCCTATAACTGTTGGAGTCGGTTTGTGTGACAGCCTGACAAACCCTGGACTGCTCCGGTGACGGACTGGGATCTACTGGCTACTGGTGAACACAACACAAAGTAAGTACTCTGTCTCTCTTATGGGCTTAGTTTGTCGTTTTTTACAGGACCTGTGTCTGAGTCTTGTGTATCTGCTGCTACAAGAGATGGACAGTGTTTTATAGTTTGCATGGGGATATTTTTTTAAATCTCTTCCTCTTTTCACATTTTTTATGAGATCATCAAAACTTACATTGTGTGCTGCTAGAATTAATAGAACTACTGTATATCTTGAATGCAACATCAATGCAGAAGCAAAATGGGATTTTCTGTTTAATGTAAGGAAGCAACAAAAGCCTTCAAATATACACAAATATAAACATGTTATTTTGTATAGAATTGTATAGAAGCCTTAATAAAACACTACAACTTGTGCACACAAAATCTATGTATCCAGATTTGGAACAATCGATAATGAAGTTGAAGTTTTGATAATCTATTAACCATTTTTAAGCAAATGTCTTTAAGGTTCTCAGTTGTGAGGATTTGCTACTTTTCTTTGCCTCGTGTGATAACGAATTGAACATCTTTGGGTTTGGGGCTGTTGGTTTGACAAAACATGCATTTTGGAGACATTGGAGACAGAATATTAATAACATCAGAGTAGAACTTGGTAGTGCTTGGTATGTGCTGGTGGATTATTGTCACTGAATCATTCAGCAAAGCTTTAGACTATATGTGAATTATAGGTTGTATAGAATTAATAGTTTTCTTAAATCACTTAAGTCAAATCAGAAAGGGTGTTTTTAAATATCTTACTCTCGAATCTAATCTACTTTCAAATTCTCAAATTCTTCAAAATATCATGATGCACCAATAAAGTGTATGAATTCCAATGATTCTCTGCTGCTGTATTTTGACCATTCAACAAATTCAACATTTACTGGTTTGGCCTTACTGTCTGTATCTACTTTGCTGCTCCAGGTAATCACCCTACACTATGTATCACCTGAGGGTGCCTGTGCTTCTGCTCATGCTGCTTGTGTTGCTGCGCTGTGTCACCACTGCTCCAACTTACAGGTAAGACAAAAGACTACAAGCAGAGCAATGAGCTCTTTGCAATGACTTGTGAATAATAGTAGTCTAAGACCAGGTGCAAAGCTTAAACAGTGGCAGGCAATAAAATTTAGCAGGTTTTGCTTTGCTGAAGTGTTGATCGTATCAGATCAGACACCAGCTCATGTGACTATTGTCTTAAGAGGCAGGAAACCAATATAGGAGTTTAACCGAAGGCCAGCGGACAAGCAGATGAATATCATGGAAATTGTGCTACAAGAAGGGCTGTAATGTTCTGTGTGAGGAGCAGCAGGGCACTGATAACCCCCGGAGGTGGAAACCAATTGTGGGAAAGTGGTTCAATGTGCAACCCTGGGAGGCGCTAAGTGGCCACTTCTTCTTCTCGCTCTCAGGGCTAGTGGATGTTCTAAAGAGGGTATCATCAGCTATCAGCGTAAAACTGTGTGGCCTTTTTCCCCCCTGTGATTCAGGTACTTCAGTCCCAGCTCATCCAGCGAACAGGAAAGTGCTCTCCCAGACGGCGAAGGCTGGTTAGCTCCCGGGCTCATCTCCAACCCGTTCCTCGGCCTCATGGGTGCACGGCCACAGAGGGGGCTCACAGCCATGAACAGGTGATGGCATTTGCAGGAATCAGACATCTTATTAAATTGTATTACATGAAAAACATTCAATCTATGTGCGTTATTTTGACATCAGTTTTTTTTTTATCCTCCCAGCCACCACATAGAGAAGAGGAAGTGCAACACAGCCACCTGCGTCACCCAAAGGCTAGCAGACTTCCTGGTCCGCTCCAGTAACACCATCGGTACCGTCTACGCACCGACCAACGTGGGATCTGCCACCTACGGCAAGAGGGACCTACTGCAGCCTCCGAGCTACCTGCCTCTCTAGTAGCGAGTGAGGAAGCTCCACCAGCACTCCCAGTGCTCTGATGATATAACCAGACATCTTATGTAACAATGATCACGAGAACGACGTTAATCACGACGACACTGGCAGCAAAAACGGTGGTTATGAACAGTTTATTTTCAGTTTTCTTCTTTATTTTATAAACTTTAAGAAACAGTGCCTTTAATTTAAAAACCATCAAAGTCAATATACAGTATGTTTTTTTTCTGGCTTTATGCGTGTATGTGTGTGTTTTGTGGTTCTGTCGATGCTGTTCCACAAATGGCATGATATAAAAATGAATCAAAGTAAAGAAAAACAATAAATAAATGAAAACAGATGTAAAGCCATATGGAATAAATGGTGGTTTTGATAATAAAACTGTGAAAATATATATATATATTTTTGAAATCCTCATGTGTTTTAAGCCACATTGCATATCATGACAAGTGCAGGAGCCATGAACTGTTACCACATCATCAGCTTCCACTCCTACATGAGAACATGAGATGTCAGTCAAACAACTGAAACAACAACAAACACAACACAGTGTCAACACAAGTAACGCGTACCGCACTTAAATTATATAAATTACATTTGACAAAATAAAAATATACAAAAAACAAATTACCCCGTTGGCTGCATGCTACAAAGGGAGTCTTGAGGTGTCCGGCTTAAAATTTTTCCAATTCCATGATTGCCGAGTATTTGTTATTTACAGGTGATGTGAGATTTAATCACGCGAGAGCAGCCCAACGAGACTTGAAATGTAACTTCAAAATAAAAGCGCCACCGCTTGTACTAAACAAAATAATGAATCACTATGAATGTAACATAATACGAAACTTAAATTCTTATTCTTATAAGGTAAACAATACTGTTACAATGATCATTATAAATGAAAGGACCATTAAGATACTCACTACATACACAACTACTTAACCACAGTCTATGTACTTAACATACAAATGAATTAATAAATGCAATCAATACATCCAGGAATTCCTGATAAATGCATGAATGAAACTTTGAATACAGCACAACCAATTAATGACTGAATGGGGTCCAGTGTGCAAACCTGTAAATAACAGTATGTAGCAATGAGGGGTTGTTGGTAAGCACAAGTAAAACACTAAGTAATTCTATATTGTAACTAGATTGATGGAAGAACTTACTTCTGACCTAACACTTCTTAATTATTCTTCACCTGGTGGTTCACATGGCCAGGGGAGATGTTACTCTTGTGTTGGAACGCAGGCTGGAGCTGGCTCCTCACAGAAGGTTTCTCTTTGTCAGAGTTGGTCAGATGCTGGCCTTCAACATGTTTAGTGCGGCTCTGGGATTCAGCTGATCTCTGGCGTGGAAACCCAGCTGGTCTTAGAGCAAATGGGCCAGACAAGGCACGAGGCCACGGGGCAGAAGGTCAAGAGCTTTGAAGTCAAGAGACTGAACTCACAAGCAGAGAACTAAAGAAAGAGAAGTCTGGGCTCCTCCTGTTGCGGTCTTCTGTAGAAAGGGTGTCCAGTGTCATTTGTGCCTATTTCTTTTCTAAAGAACTGATAAAGCTTATTACAAGTTTAGTGCCTTCATGTTTAAAAGCCTGGCCTCCTCATGTGCTGAAAGATACCAAACACCTGCTTATGAATACAAAGATATATCTTAGTTTTTAGTGAGTAATAGACAGCGTAACATCAGGTTTTAATATCTTGTCATCATATCTATTATAGCAAGATATAGCCATATGTATATCTACGGTATATGTATAGCATGTCAGTGCTTGTGAGTGCTGGCAGAGCCCATTTCATTCCACAGGTTATATGGACAAGGGGTTTGACACAGTTCATCATCAGGTCATCATACAACAATAGTAATAGTATCATGTGCTGGAGTTTCCACAGAACCCAGGAAAAATGCTGTGTGTTTAGTGTTGACCTATAGACCACAGCATGCCTGTGTCATTGCCTGGAAACATGGAGGCCTAAAAGACATTTGATATAGGAACTTACTGAATTTTTGTCTGTCAGTTTTTATGCCATCTTATATTATGTTATAGCACAACCTTTTCAAGGAGTAGCTGAACATTTTTGGAAATATGCTAATTTGCTTTCATGCCTAGAGTTAAACAAGAGTGATACAACTGTTCTGTTGATACTGTAGCATACTGGAACCAGCAGACTGTTGAAACAGGGGTAAACAGCTGACTAGGTCCCAGCCGAGCAATGGTCAAACCCTGGAACATAACCCCACATATAATGACAAATTGCCATTTTTACATTTCAGTGTAATTTTATTTCCTAGCTACATGTATTATACTGTATTATGTTAACAAACAAATGGGTGAATTGCGGCATTTTGGGTGGCTTTGCAATACAATAAAAATTGCTTTATTAATTTTAGAAGCAGCATGATTTCAATAATATAGTCAAGGACCCCACAGAGGGCATCCACAAAATCATCCAAGAGCACTTTTTAATCAATGAAAAATAAAAAATGTTGCATTGGGTACAGTCAGTATTTTTATTATCTAAGCAAACACCCTTTGTCCAAGTTCATTTGCGTGACAGAATTATGTACTCTATTCCATATAGTTACATATATTCCAGGTGTTGTTTTCTGCAGGGGTTATTCAGGGTAATGTAATGAGATCAATCAAGAGAGGGAAGCATGACGCACAGCATTAACCTGGGTTTGATTACCACTGACCCGATCATCTCAGACACTGACAGCAATACTCCCATGCACGGTGAACACCAGCATAAAAGGTTTTTCAAAAATAGAACAAGTGCTAGCTTTTACTGATGAATCCAAAAACAATGCAGCCATTATCCACCAAACACCCTGACAGAGAATGGGGATCGTGTCAAGATCTGTCGATTACTTCATGTAAAATCACAAATAGCACTGTACTTCAACTGCTATCTGGTGCTGAGTGGTTTATCACTGCACTAATGACTGAATGTTTTGATGGAATTTTAGATCTGATTCATGACCCCGTGACCACATTAATCTCTGACACTGAAGATAAGGTTGTGATCTAAATATAAATGAGAGGGTTCTTACCACCGAAATTCAAAACAAAGGACTGTCACCTGCTCTCACTACAAAATTCATTTACAGTTTTATTAAATACAGGGATGAGAACAAATAAATCAATTTAGTTCTTAATAGTTCTGGCACTAGCAATTTATTTATTTCAGAATTTGTTGTGTCTGTATGTTCCTTTGTACCTGCCACCTTTGTATGTTGGTCCTTGACACTGTGTATATGAGAGGCACTGAAAATAGTCCCTGTCCATTTCCTTTTAACCATATTCTGAACTAATAGTGTCATAGTTGTGAGTTAGGCTTCTGTTTAGACTTTGTTTTTGTTCTGCTTTTGTTTCACTGTCACGTACCTGCCGGCCATCACTCTGTTCTTGTTCTTAGTTTAGTCACTCCATCATGCCATTTTTCTGTTCATGTCTTAGTTTTTTCAGTATAGTCATGTCGTTGTCCTGTCCTGTCATATGTACTGTTTTGTTCTGTCTGTTCCAGTTCTGTGTTTTGGTTTCTGTTCTGTCCATCTTATTTCTATGTCCAGTGTCTGTCTCAGAATCATGTCAATTACCAGCCACACCCACCTCATCATGTCACCTGTGTTTTCTGTTCAAGTTAATCACCTCTGTTCACTATTTAAGTCAGTTGTTTTCTGTTTAGTTTTGCCAGATCGTCATCTGTGTTTTACGTCACGTCATGTTTCATGTTCTCGACCACGTTCATGTTCACGTCCACGTTCACGTCCTTGTCTTAAAGTGAGTTTTTGTTTATACTTCGTTTCATTTTTATTAAAGTCTATTTTTTGAGTCAGTATATTGTGTGATGCGCTTGAGTCCGCACCCGCCCGTTCTGACAAATAGTTAACATGATGCAGATTCTGAAACTAATGCATCAGAAACTAGGCTGTTTTTTAGGTCTGCATAAGTAGTGGGAGTACACAGAAAAATAACTGCAAATATGTGGGAAAAAATTAATTTGTTTTACGCAACATTGTATTGAATGTAATTAGGTATAATTGGACCTCATGATGCTGTACATGGACTAGAAATTAAGATGGATGATTGGACAATAGCTAAACAACAAACAATCCACTGGCATTTTTCTTTTTAAAACTACTTGCATGTGGTTTCATATCAATTCACCTTTACCTTTGTTTGAGATGCCTTTTCAGACATTTTGACTTGTCATAGTAGAAAAAACACAGGTGTTCTTAGTTTCATTAAAGGCTCTATTCTACTTTAAAATTCATATCACTGTGACAGTTTGCCAACATACATAATAGCAGGATTATGAAACTGAACCTGTTAAATACAATTTAGCCATTCTTCAATTTAATATTTCCACCTGTGCTTTTTCTACTGTAATGTGTTAAACTAGATCCTCTGAAAAAGGTCTTTTGCTGAACACATTTTTTAAAATCTTGTTTTGTACTTTTTGTAATTTGTTTTATAATCTTAATATTTTCCTTCCTGTTCCCAGTATGAATAATAGGAATATAAAATACACCTTTGTGTTTCCTTACATACACATCCTGTTTCAACACACCTGTGTAGACTCTAAAAACATTATCTCTCTGCTAAAGGCTTCATTTTAGATCTTTCCAGTATCCACTTTATTTCTGGTAATCAGTTACAAGTTCGTGCATCTGTTTATAAAGCGCGTCCCTCAGCGTGTGCATTTGGAATTCTTTTCCCTTTTCCCTGCTGCTTGCCGTAGCTAATTGTAAACACGGAAGTTGCGTTCCTTCAGCGCTCTGTTGTCATGAGCTGAGGAAGAATTGGTCAGCGAGCCGATACAAGAATTGTTTAAGAGCGTTTTTGACACTTACTAATGACTAGTCTGGCCTTTAATGTTTATCAACGAGTCCATACTGAGAGAGAAAGAGAGTTTGACTGTTGACCACACGCTTGTGTCGCATAATGCAGGGAGCTAGTGCTAGCTGGATATCGTTAGCTTAGCAATTTTCTGAGTCAGGGATGGCAGGTAAAGAAGAGAAAACATTTAAGTTTGTGATCGTGGGAGGTGGCATCGCCGGTGTGACATGTGTTGAGCAGGTGAAAATGAATTGATAAGTAACAAGTCAAGTCTACACAGAACACATATTAATCTAATTTAAGTACACAGGGCTTACTACTGTAATGCAAGTCATGTAACTACATAACATTAATCTTAATCTTCATTAACAGCTGTCATCCCAGATCCCGTCAGCAGATGTAGCTCTGATCACAGCAGGTCCCCATATCAAGGCAGTGACCAACTATAAGCAGGTCAGGATGATTATCATGATGATGTTCAAGGAGAACTTTATGATGCATACACACATTTCATATGTAAACTAATGACTGGCAATAAATGGATGGATGCACTTATTTGAGTCATCCAACAAATGATGGCAGCATAAAACTTATTGATGTGTTCTCCACGCCAGGTGTCCAAGACACTGGAAGAGTTTGATGTTGAGGAGCAACCCACCAGTGTTCTGGAGGAGAAATTTCCTAACCTGACTGTCATCCACTCTGCTGTCAAATCACTTCACACACAGTCACATGTAAGTAGCTGTTTTGCAGAGCATAAATAAATACATAATTTTCTTTTTCTATGTTATGCTGAGAATCTCTGACTGCTATTAAAATGTGTATGTATCTAGCAACTTAAAGTAACTGTAAGTAACATAAATCACACATGTTGTAATTCCCCAGTAGTTGATGTATTACTGTATTATAATGTTATAATTGCATGTGAATTCCGACAGTGATTTTCTTGCAACATGTCTCAACAAAAACTTTGTGGTGGCTATTATCAATCTACCATCGCCACCTTGTGGACATGTGGTTACAACATGTGCTCTCAGTAAAGTCTAAAAGGACTCAAAGCTTGATGTGACTGGTCACTACTTCCCATTGTTCTGTCAATGCTCAGTCTGTGGAAACTGCAGATGGCCGGGTTTTTGGTTATGAGAAGCTGTGTATCTGCAGTGGGGCCAGACCTAAGCTACTAACCCAGGAAAACCCATATGTGCTGGGTATACGGGACACAGACAGTGCCCAGGTAAAACCCCATCACTTTGGATGTTTGCATTGTGAGTGACATGTAGTGTGAAATTCCTAAAAACATGTTCCAACAAGACCCTCTTACAGTAGCAAGAAGCAGTTTGTTCAAAGAAAAATAATACAATTATATATAGTGTGTACAAAACTGCATCCAGTAACTTTTCAGCAACTGCTGCTACAACATATTTTTGTGCATGTTTAAAAAGGGGCAGGAATAGAGTGCATACAGTTCTCTAATTTTAAAATTGTCCATTCATTTCTCCGTCAGTTTACAAACTGTCACAATAATTGGACTGAAAACATAATGTTCCACGTCTACGAATTGTCAATGAACATATTGATGCTTCAGAGTTTTCCATGTATTTGTCTTTCAGGAGTTTCAGAAGCGGTTATCCAAAGCAAAGAGACTTGTTGTTATTGGCAATGGAGGGATTGCCTTGGAATTAGTGTAAGTAAGAAAACTGTTTAAAAGGTGTCATTTTTTAGGACAACATGTGATTGTGTCTCACCATTTTTATTAAATTAAAATGTCTGTGCTTTTACAAATGATTCAATATTTGTGAAACCCCTTTGTTTTACCACTGTGTTCAGACGTTATTCATTCAGTGTTTCCAAACATGTTCTGTGTAGGTTTGAGGTGGAGGGCTGTGAGGTGATCTGGGCTGTGAAGGACAAGGCCATAGGAAACACCTTCTTTGACCCGGGGGCGGCACAGTTCCTCATCCCATCGCTGGAGGCTGACAAACCAGAAAGACCTGCTCCCTGTAAGAGAACTCGCTACACTACTGAGGAACCAGCACCTGGAGGGTCCCACACCTTCACAGCAGGTCTGCAACATGGTTTATTCAAACCTCTTTCCTTATGTTACAGTAGAAGCTGTGCCAAGATCATCATGTTCTTGTTTTTCTTTAATACAAATGATTCCTAGATATCTCTCTCTCTGTTTGTGTGTGTTTTAATTTCTAGATAGAAGCGCACGAGGGCATGGCTCGGGTCCTACAGAAGCTGGCAGTGCCCTCGGTCCAGATTGGCATGAAGGAATAGTTCTAAGAGGAACAGACCAAGTGAGTTAGTTTTACTTACTTTTGTTACTAAAATCCTTATGTGTCTTGGACTTCTGTTATGTTATATCTTCCTCCTTTGTCTCCTGGCTCTCTTCCTTCTGTCGGTGTGAACTCAGGTTTCCCGCAGAGTTTCACTGGAATACCAGTGTGAGGTGGAAAAGATCTTCACCTCTGAGGAGCTGCTCAATTCCCCACAGCAAACACTCAGAGCTGAGAATGGTGAGAACTAGATTTGCCGCTCGGATGTGAACTCTGATCATTTCCTCGCTCCCTTCTTCTCTTTTCTTCCTCCCCACCGACCTTTGATTCCTCAAGCTTCTCTCTCTTGTCAGTAGGATCTTGGCCGGTTTATGTCCAGCTGACCAATGGCAAAACATTTGGCTGTGATTTTGTTGTCAGTGCCACCGGTGTCATGCCAAACACGGAGCCATTTCTCTGTGGCAACAAGGTAAGTAAAGGTGCACTGCAAGTGCACCTTTCTGTATCCATCCACAAATTTTGATGGTATGTCATTTATTAATATGAAGTTATACAAGGAGAGTTGAATCAAGGGCTGCTTCCTCTTCTAACCAACCAGTGGGGGGTCAGGTTTTTCACCTCCATTTTTCGCCTCCTGGGACTCCCCACTAGTCAGTTAAATCTGAAGAAACTCCTTGGAAGAGAGGTACTTTAAAGTATCTACAACCCAGTCCAATTGCCCTAGATTCATCCCTACTTGGATAACCCCAACCTGGATGACCTGAGAGTCTTCACAGGCATTAATATTTGGCCTAATTACTATCTTATCTGCCTTTTTGTGAATGTCCCAATAGACATGCTCCCACAACCATTTAGGTCCAAAGATATGTGCAAATCTGTTGATAACCTTTCTGCTGTAAAGAATAAAACAAAAGAGGATTCCTGTCCAACTGTGCTGTCAGTCAAACAGGGCACTATTGGTAATCAACGAAACAGAAGCAGAAAAGCTATCTGCAGTGTAGCGTGAATGCCTCTAGATGTCATTAAAGGACAGATGAGCTATTATCACTCCGGGTTTATACTTGAATTCCCCATGAACATTTTACAGAAAAGAGTTTGCATATTACTTTATTTTTTATCTCCCCTTTGTGAACATAAAGTGTTAATCATTTATTGGTTTTTAATGATCACTTTGGTTTTATGTGTTTAGTTTGCACTGGCAGATGACGGTGGCCTGCAGGTAGATGATCACATGATGACATCAGAACCAGATGTGTATGCTGCAGGAGATGTGTGCACTGCATGCTGGGAGCACAGCCCACTGTGGCAGCAGGTAAACTGACTGATCAGTAATTGCTTCAACCTGTGTTGAATGCCTTTTTTCCTAAGACTTTGCATCTTGAGAAACTACAGTACATAGGACAGTATAGTAGGATTGTGGCTGATTGTTTGCCTTCAGACTGATGTTATCCTCCGACATCTGAATACCTACCTAAGAGGAAACATTCTGTGCATCATTATCAATTCTCATATACTGCACAGTTCGGTTAGAGCCATTTACATTTGAGTCAATTCAACTGAAGTATAACAGGTTTGCAAGTGTAAATTATTAAAAGCGACTGAAATGACACTGTCATCAATCATTAAACACATGAACAGTGAACCTTTTACACAAGTTGAAAGACAAATTTGAAACTTGCTAACCCTGGCTAATGAGTAAAAGTGCTTTTGAATTCACTGCAGGATAACACTGAAAAATGTGATTGGAAACACAAGAAAATATACAATAGTGTAACTGGCCTGTAAAAATTTCTGCCAGATATGTTTTGTGTCAAATAAGCACCACAAAAATCCACCTGTCAGTTTGTCTTAAAATGAGTCAGTTTGGGTGAAGAGAACAGGCTTGTTTCAGTTCTACTGGTATTGGCAAGAGAGCTAAAAATTGCATTTCACATATTTCCTTGCTCCTGTGACAAAGTGGGCAGGGTGTTAGAAGAGTTTATATAGAACCTGAGAAGCTGTGTATGTGTGTGTGTTGTGTGCAGATGCGTTTGTGGACGCAGGCCCGTCAGATGGGCTGGTATGCCGGCCGCTGCCTGGCAGCGCAAGTCCTGTCAGAACCAATAGAACTGGACTTCTGCTTCGAACTCTTCTCGCACATCACCAAATTCTTTAACTACAAGGTGTGTGACGTTTTGCTGCTGGGGAGTGAAGTTATTTAAATAACTATAACTAATAATAACTAACTATAATTAATATGTCAATCATCAACTGTGGAAAATATGATTGTTTTCCATTACTTTCAAGACCTTTCAAGGTCATTTCACAGTGTTACTCAGCACCCTATGGCTAATTCACACATTGCATTCAAACAACTTCATGTCTGTCTGCTGGTCATTAAACAGGTGGTCCTGCTGGGAAAGTTTAATGGACAGGGGCTGGGGCCCGACCATGAGATGCTGGTACGCTGTACTAAAGGCCAGGAGTATGTCAAGGTGATATTGAAGAGAAAAATGTGTTTATATTCCTGTGTGTTAATGTATCCAGTTTTTATAACAGCAGCAGTCTGACTTTTAAGTGTTTCATTTGTCAGCATTGATGGTGCCAGTGGCCTGTGGAAATAGTCATTAGAATTTTTTGTAGCTGTGTGAAGGGCGTGACTGTTTTTCTGTGTGGATGATCTCAGCTGGCAATGTGCAAGAAGCAAAACAGGATCAGTTAATTCATTTGTAAAACTGTCGATAGAAAGGAGTGGCATCTGAAAATGTCTTTCTTCGTGTGTCATCACATTAATTTTATCCACCACAAGAGAAATAATCATATCCAGCTTCCTTTTTTTTTTTTTTTTTTACATTACCCCTGTTTTCTTCTTCTCAGGTCCTTCTCAGTGAGGGTAGGATGGTGGGAGCCGTGCTGATCGGGGAAACAGATCTGGAGGAGACCTTTGAGAACTTGATCCTCAACCAGATGGATCTGACCCCATATGGAGAGGACCTGCTCAACCCCAACATTGATATAGAGGACTACTTTGATTAAGAATCAAGGAGGCGATTTTTCTGAAAATTCACAAATCATGCAAAGTTGATGCTTTTTTTTTTTTTTTTGGAGGGGGGGGGCATGAAAAACACAAATTAATATCTTGGTTATTTTTAATACAATTGTATATTTAAGAAGATATGTTTGGTTTAAAATAAATTATTTTCATCTAATAGTTTAATTTCTCATGAATGCAAATAGATCACACATACACTTAAATGAGATAATTGCTGGAATGAGACACTGACATATTTTCCTCAGAACAATGGGGTGTGTTCAGCACATGTGGTTAAAAAACAAAAAACAAAACAGAATATCCTGTTGTTGCTATGTTATCTTAGTGACACTTGATCAAATTTCTACTGAAACAGCAACTACAGCTCCTCCTGTGCCTCAGCAGGTTTTATAATTATCAGGCTCTCACAATGCTGTCTATTGTCTCTTGGATATGTTGCTCTTGGGGATGTTGCTTTTTGAAAATCCACTTTCGGAAGGTCAAGTAAGAATAGACGTAACATTGAAAGAGCTATCCCCACAAGGAGAATTTAAATGACTTAAAAGAAGTCAACCACCTGTTTCCACTTGCTGGTTTGCCTGTAGGTTTGTGTTTTATAGCTTAGTGTTTCATGGATCAGTGGTTCACCAACAGGAACCTGCCCACACTGATTTATCTGCACCCATTGGCTGATAAAGGTTGACATGGCAACCTTGTGCTTTACTTACTGAGCATTATGCAAAATGAGTAAAGATCAATATGTGTGAGACAATAACTGTGTAATAATCTTAAAAGTGAGGAGAAGATGGGGATGTGCTGCAGTTCTTTTCTTGAATTTACAACAGTGGAAATAAGTCTCGAGTCTCCAAAACAGACTCAAGACATAAAGACAATAAATACAAATAAATAGTAAAATAAATAAATAAATAAACAGTCGTTTTCCTAAAGAGCTGCTGATAAGGTCCCTCTGGGCAAGATGACCACCGTCCACTGAGTACAGTGATCAGTTCTCCCAAGTGCAAATGTGTACCTGTGTGGGTGGAGAGCAGGACATCGCCCACAAGGTGAGTCAACACTGTCCACAGCGACACACGCATCAAGATACAATTCAAGTCTCCTTTGGATACGGAGGCTGCTAGAATGGAGGGTTGAATGCAGTGTTTTATACAGTACCTCACCAAGCAACAAGTGAGATCTGGTATGAATTGGATGCCATTGTCAAACAAATATGTTCGAACTGTCTCGTGGCCAAGATGGAAATATACCAAGAGTGTCATCATTGATAGAAAGTATATACATATATATATATATATATGTGTGTGTGTGTGTGTGTGTGTCAATATACATATAATATATATATAATATCTAAGTGAAAAAAAATATTTTTAGAAAATGTGAATCGATTCTGAATCGTGCGACGTCAGAATCGCGATTCGAACTTGAATTGATTTTTTCTCCCACACACCCTGTACTATTAGGCGGGGAGGTGGTACAGATGTCCTCATTTCCAAAAAATTGAAGTTCACAAAGCTGTCTCTGCCACACAACTACTCCTCATTTGAGTACCATGCAATCAGTTTCACTGCGCCGATCAAGCTAATTGCCATTGGGAGATATGAACATCCACACAAACAAAGCCGAAGCAACTGACTTTCTGTCACTTATGGCATCATTTGACCTAAGCAGGTCTCCACCCCTCCCACATACAAAGCAGGAAATATGCTTGACATGATTTTCTGTCACAACTGCTCCACAACAAATCTAAGTGTCACTCTGCCCTACCGGAAGACTCCTGTTTTTCCACAAATGATCTCCTTTCACAGGTGGCTCGGTGGTTAGCCCCGTCACCTCACGGCAAGATCACCGGTTTGCGTCCTGGTCAGGGCACTTGGGATCTTTCTCTGTGGAGTTTGCATGTTCTCCCTGTGCAGCGTGGGTTTTCACCGGGTACTCCGGCTTCTTGCAATTGATTATTCTAAATTGTCCTTAGGTGTGTATGTGAGTGTGCATGATTGTGTGTCTATATGTGCCCTGCAACAGACTGGCAACCTGTCCAGGGTGTCCCCTTCCTTCGCCCGAAGTCGGCTCGGATAGGCTCCAGCCCCCACCGCGACCCTGCAGAGGATTAAGCGGTAGATTTCACCGCAATCTTCTGTCCCTCACACTGACACTGACACTCACACTGACGCAGCTCCCTATTGAGGTTTTGGCTTCCCTGTCTCCTTATAATGAATTCTCCGCACTCCCGGTTGATGCGGCTACAGACACTCCATGTTCCTCACTTGCCTCCTCTCCAAACAATCTCTGCCCTCTAACATTCAAACCTGCTTGTGTCTTCCCTTTTAGTCCATGGCTCATTAAACTCACCAGAGAGCAAAGGGTGGGGCTCAGAGGTAAAACTGCTGGCCAGGCTGGTCGTTCACCTGCCCTCACCCAATCTTAGACATGGGAGAGGACAGGATCTTGACTCTGGTTGCCTTGCAGTTTTTATGGGTCAAAGTTCTCAAAGCTGTGGTCGTGGGTGGTGTACGATGCCTGTTGTTTGACCTTGTCCACTGAGGTGTCCCTCAATGCTGCCATCACTGGGGGACAGCACTGCACCAAGGCCCACGTTGCTGGTGTCAGTGCCCACAATGAAGGGTTCCTGGGGATCTGGGTTGGCCAGCACAGGGGCCTTAATGAGCACTAAGTGCAGTTGTATGAAGGCATAGTCACAGTTCTCACTCCAGTTGAAGACTTGTCCTTTCTGGGTCAACTGGTGTAGTGGGCTGGCAATGGTGGAACAGTCTTCTGTGAAAAAAAATCATCGGTAGCAGGAAGCCAGACCCAGGAAGTTCTGCAGCTCTCTGACGTCGCGAGGAACAGGCCAGTCCCTCACTGCTACCACCTTTGCTGGGTTGACATATCTCTGAAAAGTCGTCTCTTGCCGGAACAGGTTGCATTTCTTTGGGCTGAGATGCAGACCAGCCTGGTGGACGGCATAGAAGACATCCCTCAGATTGGCCAGCACACTTCTGAAGTCTGCAGCATGGGCGTGGAGATCATCCAAGTAGATGACACAGTGGCTGCGGGGTATGTCAGCCAAGGTTCTCTGCATGAGGCGCTCAAAGGTGGCTGGGGCATTGTAAAGGCCAAAGGGCATCACCTTAAACTGCCACAGCCCTTGACCAATAGAAAAAGCAGTTATTGGCCATGCCTCTGGTGCCAACTCTACTTGACAATAGCCACTGCAAAGATCAAGGGAGCTGAACCAGCGGGACCTAGCAATGTGGAGAAGTCAGTAGTTCGCACAGAAGCGCCAGGTACCATCCTTTTTCTTGACCAAGACCAGACCAGGAACTCGTTGAGGATTCAATGATGCCTGCCTCCCTTCACCATCTCTTCGATCTTTTGTTCTGCATCAGCTTGCATGGCAAATGGTAGGCGATGGGACTGGAGGTGAATGGGCCATGCATCGCCTGTGCCAATGTCACGTTGCACCAAGTTGGTGTGTGGCCAGGCTCTCCACACCACTGACATCCCTTCATTGTCTGCCAGAAAGCACTCCTGGTTCCCCGTCATGGTCGTTATCCACTGACAGCTTGGCAGGTCATCTCACTGTCACTCCCCTTGTAGGTTGACTGATGAGCTTGGCATCTCGTGTTGGGTGGGCATTCTGTGGTGCCCAGCACATGTTTGACCTGCTCTGCTTTACTCGGGGCCTCAGTCAAAGTCTTTGGTGCCAGCAGAAGGATGTGCTTTTTAATGCTCACTGACAAGTATACTGACAAGAACAAGGAAAAGAGATCATATTTCACCCATTTTGGCTTCTTTACACTGGCTCCCTATCAAATCAAGAATTGAGTTTAAAATCCTTTTGCTAACCTAAAAAGCTCTTAATGGTCAAGCACCATCATATCTTCAAGAGCTCATTGTATCCTATTTTCCCAATAGAGCACTATGCTCCCAGAATGCAGGATTTCTATTGGTTCCCAGGGCCTCCAAAAGTAGATTTGGAGCCAGAGCCTTCAGTTATCAAGCTCCTCTCCTATCAAATCAGACCCCCGTCCGGGTTTGGGAGGCAGACACCCTTTCCACATTTAAGACTAAGCTTAAAACCTTCCTCTTTGACAAAGCTTATAGTTATGGTTGGTCCAGGTGAGTCCTGAGCCATCCCTTAGTTACGCGGCTATAGGTCTAGACTGCCGGGGGACTTCCCACGATGCACTGAGGTTCACTCTCCTTCTCTCTCTCCTTCACCTGTATTTATTCATAACCCATCAATGCATCTTACTAATTCAACTTCTTCCCTCTCTCCTAGTTTTGTGCTCTTCTCCTCCTGTCGCTTTCTGCAGGTTCATGTGTCACTGGATCTGCAGAG
Source organism: Centropyge bicolor (assembly GCA_037975185.1). Taxonomy (NCBI): domain Eukaryota; kingdom Metazoa; phylum Chordata; class Actinopteri; family Pomacanthidae; genus Centropyge; species Centropyge bicolor. The sequence goes on along the minus strand of JBBMOC010000004.1, from coordinate 1,062,013 downwards.
TCCGGACCCATGTTTACAAGCCTCTGACTGACAATGTGTCTCTGTTCAATACTCTTACTATCGCTATCGACATGCCTGTGGATTGTATTACTGCATGCCAATTTCCAGATTGCAACTGTGACCCGCTTTCGGACTGGGACACAAGCAGTAATTTGTGTCCGTTTTCGCCAGGACATCCCTGGTCCGATCGCAGATGTAATGGACTGACTCCCGGGTCCCACCAGTAGCGAGATCGTGAATGTGCCAAGTCAACAAGCGACCTCTGCCTTGCAATCAGCCTTAAGACCATCTATAAAGATAAACATAGATATTATCATCAACTAATTGCATTTGTCTGCTATGTAATCGATGCAACCTTAGTTGAAGTTCAGTAGCCATAGCTGTTATTGGGTATATGGCTACGAATGCAGTGACGCACTGATGTTTGACGGTGACGCAATGGTGTGGCTCTGACTTGGCACCTGGCCAGCNCCCAATATCTTAAATGTTTCATCAAAAAGTTTCACCCAACTAAGGAGAATCTTTCATAAACTGCAACCTAGTAGAAATGATAATGTCCATTTCCCTCACAACCAACTTGCTAGACCATAGCCCAGTCGGATGTTCCTGCTCTCATTCACACCCTCCCATTTTCTGTCTCTTCCACCTTGCAGGCTCATTGCCAGGCAGCTGGCCAAGTACCATGTCATCCACGCCCACAATGGCTGGGTGCCACAGTCTGATCTGTGGCTGAAGATGGGCAAGTACTTTGCTCTGATCCCCAAGTACTTTAAGGACCCTGAGCGGAACGCCAGGTGAGGCCATATAGAAAATTATAATTACCTAAATCTGCCAGACTCTTAGATGTGGCTCATTGATTTTTTTTCTGTTCCCCTTTAAACGTTTCATTACATTTATTGACCGTTCGAAAGCCACTTTCAGTCTCACTGTCCTGTCTGAGAAAAAAAGTGTTTTGGAACTATTCCTACTGTTCATAACTGACATACAGCTAATAAATAGCTTATATTTAGACAGCAAAAAATTATATAATAGTACTTAAGCTTGAATTCACGTCTAAAAATCAAAAACCAGTGTACTGATTGAAAATATAAATTTGGATCGTAAAATAACTTTAAGGACAATACAAGTTTAATATTGTTATCTTTAATTCTAGCCCTGTTCTGTATTTAAGTTGACATGAAGTACAAAGGAAAAGTAAGCCATGTAATCAAAAGTACTTTTACCATAAGTGTCATTTTAAAACAATTTAAGAAGGAAAGATAAAAAAGAGGGCTCTAATTGTAATGGTGGTCAGTTATCTTAAAGTGGAACGTTGATCCCCTAACTCTCTTATCAGTGAGTCACACGTGATCCAAACAAGCCCACGTGGAATAACACAACACAGTATTTATTATCAGTTGTACACGTGTCTGAGGAAGTGAGTGGAATTCCTGTCATAACCTCTCCAGGTGTGACTTCAGTTAAAAGTTGTGCCATTCTTAAGAAATAACGCAACAGAGGTAGAGAAGCGCCACACCCTGAAAATGTATTTTAAGAACATTTCTCCTCAGGCAAATAAACAAATAATATGTTTCAACACAGACAACAACAGCCTGTCACAGATTGTTGGTTTATACTTGCCACTGCTTTATTTGAAATGGGTCATTAATATTAAACTTAGCTCTGTGACTCTTATTTTCTTAAAGTCTAAAATACATACGTCAATCTTGCAAGTTAGAATTATTACAAGTGTGTATAACTTAACTATTATATTGTCATCTAAATATAAAGGTCACGTTATTTTCCGTCCATTCAGTTTTTGTCAGGACCAACACAAAAGAGTACAGGTGCACTGCGTCACAAGCAAACACACTTTCAATTATCTTTGGCTAACAGGCTTTCGGCGCTTTGGCAGCATTCAGTCTTGATCGTTTGAAAAGTGCGTTGGCAATAACAGCTACCTTCATATACACTGGGACCCAAATGAATCCAAAACAAACATTGACATTACAGGCTGACAATTTCCATGGAGGCCACCCAAATATTAATATTGTAAGAGAAATGCTGATAAAGACCTCTGAAAGACACATGCAGCCCAGGGGGCAAAAAGAATTCGATAGGTGGAGCGATTATGGTGATTAAAACCTGCTATTTTCATTTTGTTTTGCAGTGTTTTCATTGTTGCAATTTTGTGTTACAATAAAATCTTAGCATAGCAGTCAAAGGAAGGCAATTTGCTCATTTGTGTAGGTGGTGCAAATAGACAAACAAATCTTGATAATATGCAGCTGTGTTTGAGCAGAACTATGTAGCATTTCTTGTCATTAATGGTGAAACTACTGTAATAAGAGAACCTAATCTAAGAGACGGGAAATGTTCTAAATAAGATGAAGTGAGGACTTTCTATTAGCAGAAAAAAGTCAGGAAATTTTTTGTTATTTGTAGGATTTCAGTTCGCCTTTTCTAATCAAGCTTATCGTTATTTTCAGACATGTTCCCATTTTGCTTAAATACATTTTTTTGAGGCACAGCTGTTGTTTAGAAGTGTATTGCATGTCTATTTGCAGTTAAATTGACTAAATAAGATGAGTATATCAAGAGAAAAATAAGAATGGAATAAAATTGAAACTACCCAGAGCAATTAACCTCAAAAATATATACAGGCTCACAAACATATAACATAATCACATGGTTTCTTTGTTGTGGATTCATTTTTGTTGAGATTACACAATTATGAATGAATCACTTTCCTTTTTCTTCATTTTCACACAAATTGATTTGCTCAAGGTCTCTCTGCAAAATTAGTACATTGTTTGTTTCCTTCTCTTCCGTTTTCACAGTTTTTATTTTCTGTTCCTATTTCACTTCTATTTCTAACTTCTCCTGTACTGACTTTACCTCCTTCTGTCCTTCTATTAATAATCTTGATGCTCCAACCTCTTTGAACACACTCTCTGCCCCCTCCAGGTTGAGTACAGAGGTGCCCAGCCCACGGCGTCTCCGAGAAGAGCTTGTGTGGCTCCAGCAGAGCTTGTCGGTGCTGGGCTCCCCCGTAGTTCTGTGCCACAACGACCTGCTCTGCAAAAACATCATCTATAACCAGGAAACAGGTGAGTATAAACTGCACACGTGCAGTCATAGACATTACTGTGTGACTGAATTGTGTTGTAGTGTGAACTGCATTGGGCCCTGCGCTCAGGTAGGATTGCATTGATTGCACTTTGTCAACGCTAGTCACATGCTTCACTCATTGTCAGTGTTTGCATTGGGCTGCAGGCATGGAATTAGAACGGTCAGAAAAGACAATCCTGTTACTTGGATGCTCTGTTTTGTCCTAGACGGAATCCTCATTTGACCTTAAGCAAGTACAGCACAAATTAAAGTGTTGTGTTGATTTATAGAGATCGGAGGGTGTGGCAAAGTTATGTGCATCTGCCGCCAATAAATTTGGCAATTATGTGTTAAAGCAACTCATGTGTGACAGTTTTTATTCTTCCAGATTTCAATATTCCATTCCTTTGAAATCCTTGGATGCCCCCTGTAATAAGGCCCATTGGCTTCGTTCAGACGGGCAAAGAGAAGCGGTTTCTAATTTGGATTCCATTCTTTTTTTTCCAAAGTTTTGTCTGATCTGTCATTCTAATTCTTTTTTGAAAACTGGGAACATAAACCACTGTTATCAGCCTGAACAAACAATGCCATTACATCATACCACTTACAAGTCTCAGTTTTATTGACAGCACATATCTTTGGTGCTTTAGCAATGTTTTTTTTTTTTTTTTTGATGGTAAAACTGTCAGCAGCCTGTCCTCAAGCAAACTTTTTATTTGACTTTTGCACTGAGCGATTTTAATGATACCGGTCAGTGAGACTATACCAGTCAGTGAAACTGTTCTAGGCATTGTCTTTGTAGCGGAGGAATGGCGGGGTAAGATGGTGAGACAGGATAAGAAAGGGGAGAGGGAGAAGAAAGTACAGGTTTTTTATGTATGTGGGAGGTGGGTTGGGGGGTGTATACGAGCTGTCAGCCCCCTCGTCGATTTGCGACGAGGGGCGGGGCCCTTCTCACAGCTCCTTGTCTCTAGCCTTTCTCCCCTAGGAATGACAGCCGAGGCTGTGGCTGCCCTGCGCCGCCCTGCCCTGGGGAGGCAATGGAGAGAGACAAACCTCACGCACAGTCGGCTCTGAGGGCCCCTCGCGTAGTCTGCCCACTGCTCAGGCTAATCGGGATGAGTTCATGGCAGCAGTAGGAGCCACGTACCCACCTATTACCCTCCAATGCTACTTGCCCTACAGTTGTCCCTCTGACAGTAGCTTGGCTATTTACGATGCTGGTTGACACACATAATTGTTTTTATGGTTTGCACTTGCTGGAAGCTGTAAAGCTACTTTCCGTCACTGCTCTGTATTCCGCAATTTCCATTTTATAGCATCAATCACTGGCCAGATAACATAAGTGAAAGGATATGTCTGGTGATATTCTGTATTTTTCTTAATGTCAGGTGAAAAAATCAAAAGCAACACTGGATTGACCTGAATAACAAGTATTACCTGTGTAGCCAAAACCTACATTTAGCTTATTCTCCCGTTACATAGACCTCCATTGTTGTTCATGACTATTAATAACATAACAGTGAGCCTCACTGTTTCATAATATTCAGTTACAACGTACATCATAATGAAAATGCACAACATAGTTTGATTTCCGCACACACCATCCTGCTACTATAAATACTCATTTGTTTACCACATGTGTGTTAATCTGCAGCTAAAAATGGTCCCCAATAAATTAACTGTTTGAGCACTACTTGCTGGAACCTACAGTGCCCAGCTGTTTTAAGAAATAACTGAGCCTTTTGTGAGAAATGAAAGTGAACATTTTGGCCCCATCTTCAAAAGGAATGGTTGGGCTAGTGGCTGAGAGCCACAGATGGGTTGGGGAACTATTGCAAGACTGACTCAAGAATTGTTGTTTTTGGTCTTTTCACGTGATTTGCTGACAAGACATTAACAAGAATATAGAACATCATCAGCTTTATATTTTGAGGCTGAAACATGCTGCTGCATAAATGTGGGGAAATACCTATACCACACAGAATCTGCATATCAAAAAAATGTTAATTGGTCATGGGTCAACAACATGAAACCTCTTAAATTGTTGTGCATCCAATTCTTGCAAATGCAACATTGCCTTGAGTGCACATGCTCATACTGGGTTAAAGTACAGGGTAGATCTCTTGCACAGACATGTTAAAGTCTGGGAATATCATCTTTGCATGTTTGCACACTTGCAGAATCATGTTTCAGGTTTCAATGAGTAAGGCTGAAGTTATCGGCCTATCAGGACTTCTGTTTGGAACTATTATTGATCAAATGCCAGCATAGATTCCAGTACCTCTAGTGCAATCACATGTCTTAACAATGCACACATAGCAAGTCAACACCTACAAATGACAGCAACAGTGGAATGGACACCACAGTATTCCAGGGAATTCGGCCCTAAGCCGTAATTACTACATTTTCGACCACACCCACTCAAGCTGTCTCAACCGTCGTCAGAGTAAACTCAATCTCTATTTTACGTCTCCCTGCAGCCTTTTGTTTGATTTAAAACGTGTAGACATAAAAAGAGACTGAACAGCTACCATGCTGCTTCCTGTCACTTCTGCTGTTGTTGCTATAGCTGAAACCACTTGTCTGCCAAACACGACAGCAGAGACACCACCACTTCCTGTATTGATAAAACCATAAACAGTTGGTGGCAGCTCAATTTTCTGTCATTTTTCTAAAGACATTGCTAAAAGTATTCTCTCAACAAGCGCTGTGTTACTTCTCTCTTTTTGTTTCTCTATACTTTGTCTCAAAGCCTCCAAGAAGGGCTGCTTTAGTTTCCCTGCCTTTCTCACTTTCCTCAAATACTTGCAAAGACAAAAAAAAATCTGCACACATTTTACATGTCCCCATGGACCACAAAATCTGCAACTCAGCAGCCAACAGGAAGCCTTTCAAAGATTCTGTCATTTGCAGAAGCTGCAGAGGTGTCACGCTATTGGGTTCACAGCTGACCAATGGGAAGGGAGCATTGGAGGGGAGTGTCGTGAGAAGGGGAAGTGAGGTTGCATGTGTGGGGGGGTGGTAAAGGAATGGGAATTTGGCAGGAGGGCCCGATGTTTCGACACTGCGTCGGAGCAAGAATGGATAAAAGACTAAATGTCAGTGAGAGCGTGAGCATGTGTGAAAGATGTGTTTGCCCCAACCTTTTCATCTGCTGCACAGGGGGGCTATAGCCACTGCCTGGAGGTGTTCAGTTGTGTCCCGCTAGGACCTACACGCCGGCTGGTAACCCACCTCAAAGTGTCTTTCTCTGTAGTCCAGCACCACCTCAAAGACTAATGTTCCACATGTTAGGGCAAAGAAATTAGCCAAGGACAAAACAAACCCAAGAGATTTAAGAGTAGAGACATTTAATTACATGTATTGTTTTTCAAAATTCCATTTTTATCGTCTCTGTAGCGGGCTTGTAAGTAAGGGTTTGTATTTTGAGATCAATCGCTTCATGACTGAATGCTTCCCGCTTTGTTCGTTGGTAACGGAGACACTTCATACTTTCAGCAGCTCACGTACGCAGGCAGACAGCAACACATTCTTTGACCTTTCCACACCAGCCTTCAACATCAGAACTCAAGTTACAAGCAAACAGTCAGATGTAGATGTAGATGAAGAAGAATGTATTTTACAAGCTTAAGCATTTAAACCGATCTCTGACTGTGGGTTGACTTCAAGATTTTTGAGACCCCCATAAACATCACAGGACTATAAAAACTTTTAACATAGGCATGTCTAGAAATTTTAGTGTGTTTCTAAAGCCACGTTTCCACCGCAGGAGCTTTACCCAGGCACTAGGAAGTTTTGGAGAAGCGTTTCCACTGCAGGGACCAGAGTTCAAATTAGGTTCTCAGGACCTCATTTTACCCTCTAAAAAGTCCCTGCTTGGTGATGGAACTTGCAGCGCCGAACATTTCTGATCGGTCCATTACCCGCAGCATTTGAGAAATCTGCAACCGCAAACCAGATGGACCAACAACAATCATATTGTTGACGTGTAAAAAAAAACAACCATCGCATTTTCATACAACAGCAGTCTAATTTGCCTAATCTTCGCATGGTCTTTATGCCGCCATGCAAATGCGGACAACCGCAGACCAAAGGAACCTCTCAATTCCTTGAAAAGTAGTTCCTGGGACTAAAACTTCTGAGTACTTTGGGTGGAAATGCGGCTTAAGAGCTATAACTCCACTTGGCTCTGAACAGCAACAACAAAGTTCAGAGAGAGCACGTATCAAACAGTGTGTTGCTGTACATTTGCTTTGGCAGCTCAAGTGTGCTTTTCTTCAGACCACTTTAGTGTCTCTTTGTACTTTACTATCTTCCTCCCTTTGTCCCTCTGCTTTCTTTGCCCTTTTCGCTTCAAAACATAACTTTGTCTTGGCAATTTTTTCCTTTATTTTGTGCATGTATCCAAAACAAACATTGTCCCAAAAGCCAGGCTTTTTTTTCTTGAGATATTTGTATGTGTTCCATGTCTTGCATCAGGATTTGCATGTTTTCATCTACTAACTAATATATTCCAGCTGCATAATTTGTGGTCTCATAAAAAAGGCTGATGACTCACTTGCTGGTACATCTAATCTGTTTACTGAAATATCACTGGAGATTGATGCCTCAACCTCCATGAAGATGTACGAGCTGTCAATATGTTCTCCTATTCCTTGTAGTTTTAGTAGAATGTCAAAGACAACATACAGCATAAACTTTCCCACATTTGCTTAAGAGCTTTCATTCTGTATACATGTTGACTCCCTTAAATCCTAGCAGCGTGATTGTATTCGTCCCACATGACATTGTAGTGCATGTGTAGGAAGTGCTTGTCGGTAGCTTTCTTCAGACGAGCACTTCTTAAGTCAAAACGTGTCTCTCTTAGTTCCCTTTATTTCTTTTTCTGTGCTGAAGTCTCCCTCTGCAGTCTCACTTCGCTCAAAATGCAAGCTCTTACTTCTAGCCCCACATTTGGCAAACTAGCCAGTCAGACAGGAAGAAAAAGTTACAGTATGAAATGAAAAGCCTTGACATTCTGAGTAATCAAAGGGAAAAAAACCACATAATCATTTTATCTCTGCCTCTTGTGTCTCTGTCTAAACAACGCCGCTTCTCTTTCCAGGCAATGTAAAGTTCATTGACTACGAGTATGCTGGGTACAATTACCAAGCCTTCGACATTGGGAACCATTTCAATGAGTTTGCTGGTAAGTGAAATTTGTGCTGCCAAGTGAAAGCTATGCGGATGAAGTGTTTGCTGAAATATTAACTTGTGTGTTTATGTGTTACAGGCGTGAATGAGGTGGATTATAGTCACTACCCAGATCGGCCCTTTCAGCTGCAGTGGCTCCGCTCCTACCTGGAGGCGTATAAGGAGCACAAAGGTCAAGGCAGTGAAGTGACAGACAGAGAGGTGGAGACTCTCTATGTTCAAGTCAACCAATTTGCCTTGGTAAGCTTTTATATTACACATTCATGATGAACCACGTTAGATTATAGTAGAGTACATCTACTCCTGGCTGGTCTTTATGGTCAAGTCTACATTTTTCAAGGCCAAGATGGTTCCTGATTCGCAGGTAGTTGCAGAATCGTACCCTTTCCCAATAACAGTCAGAATTAAAGAATCGAAATTGAACACACTGTAGAGCATCCTGAGAGCTTCTTCTGAGGGGATTTTCCAGGTCTGTTGGGTCAGCAAACATGGATTATAGTGTGATGTGGGTTAAACAGAGTAAAGAGCAATGTGGGCTATAAAAAACCTGCTCTACCTGCTCTGAATACGAGGCAAAAGATGTTTGCGATGTACTTGCTGATGCGGCCACCATATGGAAGGGAACCTAATGACAACTGGTAACCCTTGTGAGGCTTGGCACTCTCCCCTGAGTCACATTCTGCCTTGTTTACTGTCAAGAGGAAAAGAGGGCAGCATGGAGGATGGGCAAGTGAAGAAATTGTATTTATGTGTCAGCTATTTGGTGTTGTTGCCATAGGGCTTCTGCTGGCTTTGTACATGCTCAAGTGAGCTGTGTTTGGTAATTAGAAACGACATTTAGTTTTACACAGTGAGTACATGCTAATCCTTTGTGTCCTCTTTCCTCGGTGTCTAGGCATCTCATTTCTTCTGGGGTCTCTGGGCCCTGATTCAAGCCAAGTTCTCCACCATTGACTTTGACTTCTTGGGGTATGTCAGTGTTGATATAAACCAATGAACACGCTTTATTTTATTTTATTTTGTTCTGTCCAGCACATTAAGTTTTTTAATCAGATGTTTAAGAAGAAAATGCAAAGCATCCATGTTGATATTGTGCATCATCTCAATCCACAGTTTGTTAAAACAGTCTGACGTATTTGCACCTATTGTACATGTCACGTACATTTTTATCTTATCACTGACTCTGCTCTTTTCTCTGTGCTTCTACTCTCAGATATGCAGTCCTGCGCTTCAACCAGTACTTCAAGATTAAACCGGAGGTGGCTGCATTGAACTTGCCTGAATAAAAGCCCCCACCTCCTCATCTTCTCCTCCCTTCCAACCTGCTCTGCGCCTCTAATGACAACTGCAGGGTGCCCTCTTGGGGTATATGTATGGAGAAGAGTCAGACTGAGACTCTGTCCTGTTCAGTGCCTACAGGGTCCCCTCTACATGTCCTTATCTCTATAGATTGAATACTTTATCCAACATCTGCTGTCACGCCTTTGTTAACCAGGAGGTAGCCTGGGTCATTTGTACTGTGGAAGTGTGTGAAGTAGAGGCTTAAGACCTGCTATAATGCCTGCACATTTGAATTTATCGTTTTCATTTCAATTATTCTCATATCGACTAGGACATCATCACAATATCAGCGTATTGTATTTGCAAGCAGCTTTTCCTCAAATCACTATAAAATGCATTATGGGTGGAATGTCACCTCCTTTACAACCAATACACAGTAACTGACAGGTGGCCCAAACACTAATCTTTGCCTGGAGACGCCTTCCTTAAATGCACATTCATAGAGGGAGTGGGCCCTTGAGCATCAGCCCAGCTAGTGACCAAATTTATAATTTGAGCTGACAGCAATACAAAGCCAGCTTTGTTTGCTGAGGAACCAAGATAAAAAAAAAAAACAGAACAAAAAAAGAAGAAATGCCATCTCGAAAGGCCAGTGCTGTCCCATAATCCCATGTGATACGAATCACACACACAAAAAAACAACTTGTGGCTGGCCTTGTGACTCTCATTTTTGCTTTTATTTTGCCCAAATGTACTGTGCATGGGTGGTGCACCAAAATAATCCTGTAGTCGTTGTTGCTGTGTAGTTTGGTGAGGGCTTGTGTGTTTTGGCTTTCTGGAATGAAGGTAGAAATATCGAGTTGCAGGAGAGCATCTTGTGTTTACATCTAGCCTCTCCCTCGAGTCAAATGGTTTCATCAGATCAAATCAATTATAGACTCGAGGGAGATTTTCACTGTCAAATATGTTTCGTGTTTCTTTTGACACTCGTTTTTATTTTTGTCTGATTCTTAACTGGGGACAAGCTTGCATCTCACTGTAATTTTGAACATTCCGTGTTCATTATCATAGAAAGGAATTTTGGTTGTAGTTCACATGATAGATCAGCAGTGTTGGGGACTTAATTCACTGTGACGTAGACTGTACAACATGCTGTACAAAAAGAGACCAAACCATTATATTGTTTGCTCCATGCCAGGGATAGATTGGGAATCATCTTACGAAACACTGCTGTTCAGTCCTAATGAATTAAGGACTGAGCATTGTATGTTTGCTATACCAGTTTTCATTCACTCGTCGTCGTATGGCCTTGCTCACTTGTCGGATTGCCGAGCCACTGTTGGCACTCATCGTTTGAAGCGCCCAGTGTTTGAATGAAGGTCTGTAGAAAAGTGAATTTGAGTAAAGTGGAGTTGGTTGTCTCAACTTGACGAAGTTAGACTCATCTGTGTTGAGTTTGAAAAAAATGTAATGAAAGTCAGTTGTTAGTGGGACCTAAGGAGCAAGAGCACCATCTTCTGGAGAAAAAGAAAAACAATGGCTGCTGTCAGTAACTGTGCTTGATATTCACCATTGACCTTCATGTTAAATGTTAATATTTTTATAAGCTTTAGGAGGCCCTTTTTAAAAATTAGTGTGCATCTCTTGGTTACTTTAACAAACCTACACCAAAGTGCTGAATTGTTTTTTGCTTGTACATAATGCACACTGTATCATTTTCCATGTAGCACAAAGAGAATTAGAAATGATAATTATATAGACTTTTTTATACTTATTTAAATGGAAATGTTAAAGCTGAGGTCTTTGAGAGTGTGTGGATGTTTGCTGATGCAGCAACAGATGACTTTTGGGCAAATGTAGCTTATTTAAAACAAACTTCAATTGCTGGAAGAGCTCTTGATTTTCAGCACTGTGCAAGTTAAACATAAGCGTCACATGTAACATGTGATCGAGCAAGTTTTCTTGTTTACTCGGAAAGAGTTTGCAAATGACATGTTTGCCCAGATGGCCTCTGTTGTAGCGAGTTTGCAAAGCTCTGTGAAGAGACCGTTATTGACAAAACTGGATTGTGCACTCATGTTAACACTCCTGCACAGAACTAGCTAAGGGGTAGACATTGAAGTGTTTGTATGCCTGTGAGCCTGTGAAAGCCTATTGTGTACTTGGTTTTGAATTTGAAGGTCAGGCCTATTGCTTCTCTTGTGTCTTTAATTCAGAGTTGATGTCGTTCATGCTGGTGAATTAAGACAGAAGAATTTAGTACTTTGAGTCAGGCTTCATATGAATTTGAAATTTCTGTACGTTGGCTTTCGACATATGTGAAAATCTTCCATAAAATGTGCATAATCTTCAATGGTTTTGATTTAATTACAGGTTTGAGTCGTGTTGGAGGAGCATGTTTAAGGGTCTGTGAAAGATTGTTTTCTGCAGGATTTCTGGTTAGTTCACTGATGTTTACACATAACGCACTTAAATTAATGAAGTCTGTCAAATTCAGCTTCCACATAATCACAATTTTCAAACTGTTAAGCATTGTACTGCTGAAATATTTCCTCTGGCTTTATTTCCCCATCAATCTGAAACTGTAAATCGTAAATAGGTCATCATAGTACTGCTAATAATATGAACCTCTACATTTTACAAGTGTGTGTGTGTATGTTCTGTATTTAACATTGTAAAAAAGTCTGTTCTCAAATCTCTCTGGCCACTTTAGCATATGTTTATATGTACAGTAAACAAATGTAATAATTTCTTTGCATGTTCTCAAATATGAATGAATGTACATAGAGGGAGTTCTTTTATTATTATTTTTTTCCTTTTTTAAAAGTTGCATTTAAGGTCTAGCGTGTGGGATTTAGTGGCTTCTAGTGGTGAGGTTGCAGATTGCGACTAACTGAATACACCTTTGCACAACCTCCTTCTTTCAAGCGTGCAGGAGAATCTACGGTGGCTGTGAAACTCCTGCAAACTGCAAAAGGCCCTCTTTTAGGCTAATGTAGATATAAGGTCTCATTTTAAGGTAAGGGAAGTGACTCTAGTTTCAGGTGATTATACACTAATTAAAACCTAACGATTTGATTCCATTTCTGCCAGTAGAGCCCCCTAAATCCTAAACACTGGACCTTTTTAAAGTGAATAGTTGCCTGGGGTAAGAGGTGAAATAAAAAAAAAATAAAAAAATTAAAAATGACATTTTCAATACTGTAAACAAAAATAAAGTCTATTTACCCTTACTATCTGTGTCCTCAGTTCATCTCTTCTGTGCTAAACATTAAGTTTACTTGACCAATGCAACACATCTTTCATGCATGCAACAGGAAGTCTCTTCACTTTGCTATTAATACTCAAGACTTCCATTAGGATACTGTCTGACCTCTTTACAAGCAAGTAGATGCCCAATGTCCTCTCTGGTTCTCCCTGAGGTCGACCGACTGAGCAACAACAGGGACCTGTGTTATAATCTGACCTCATCACCTCTTCATTCAGCCTGAGGTTTGTTTCTCTGAAGGTTTTCTTTATATATCCTGTGGGTCATATATTTGATATGTGCATTGTTACTTTTTGAGGTGAATATAAACTTAGAAACTTTATTATTATAGTACAACATATATTTTTGTATGCTAAGAAAATACGAATTTACCAGTTGAACGTTGTGTAGTTTGTTGTATTAAAATAGTGATATTACAAATACAGACGTCACATGTCCTACTTTATACCTTATATCTTGTGTGACCTCTCTAAATTGGTTTCATTCTGGACCACTCCATGGCTAAAATGAGCACTGTGGGTTGATTGAAATGTCACCACGTGGCTCTACGAAGGTTTGTGTGTTGAGAGCCCTGGGACTGAGAAATGATATACAGTATTTGTAAGATACTTGTAAGACACTTGTATTTTGCTGAGTCTGTACCAAAGATGACCATAAGATGGCAGCACATCCCTTAGAAAGAAATTAGTCTGCGTCTAGGCCTCCAAACCTGGCAGAAATCTCACCACATGGTACAAAAATAATCCTATTCGACATTTATTATTTGTGATATTAATGCTTATTAACACAGATCTCATTAATATGCCTTGTATTGAACCTCTCTATTCAAAGCCAATAAGAACATACTGAATTTACACATCACATGGAAATAGGCTTAGATTGCTTTGCAACAAGCTAGCTCTTGGCCAGTTTTTCTTTGTGGGAGACCAAATTTGGTTATATGTTTTTTTTTTTTAAAAAAAAGTCGAAATAAAGGCAACATGGAATGAAAATCAAAGTGACTAGGTGAGCTCTAGGGGTCTCAAGCCTGATGTCAGAAAAAACATTATTTGTTAGGCCTATTAGTCAGTGCAAACTACTATAAGGTGGGCTAAAGTGATGTGTTAGTTTATGTTGCTGTAAGTAAATAAAGAGTGCATAGATGTGCTTCACTAGAACACGCAGTTACAGTCTGCCATCCCAAGGGTTATATTATAAACCCATTCATGCCTCACACCCCAAAACCAAACAAGTAATTTCTTACCATTCTCTGGAAGCAAATCAGGCCTGCCTTTCATCTCCTTAATGTGAGCACTGTCTTATACAGTTGAACAATTACAACAGTGCATTATCCAACTCGCTGACTGTAATTCAATTATCTTCCTCCCCCTGGCTTCATCCACCCGGATAATACACACATTAATTAACAACAGAATCCAATATCGGCTGTTCTGCGCCTCCACTTATTTTCATTTCCCATAAAAAGGTCATAGCAGCCACTTCCAACTGGAGACAATTGGTGTAAGTGTGTAGTAATGGATTACACTTGTATATCACCAGAGCTCAAGAGTGTGTGTGTGTGTGTGTGTGTGTGTGTGTGTGTGTGTGTGTGTGCACACGCAAGTGAGAGCAGCAAAGTAAGCCTGTTGGTAGTCAGAAGCCGAGGCCTGGGAGAAGCGATGACGCAGCTGGGATGCACATCCTTTACAATTGTCATTTCACCAAACTCATAAGGCCCCATAAGTCCCTGTGGAGCGGGGTTGTGGCAACAAACATTTCAGACAGGAAGAACAATCTCACTGGTCTAATTTCACCATAGGCAGAACAATAAACCTCAATAAAGAGAGTTGGTTTCTTTTCCCAATTTCTCTTTGGGTTTAAAGACATTGCACATTGGAAGCCATAGTGAAGCCAACTACAGGCTCTTGCTACCAACTACAATATATAGGCATCTGTCTAATCCCAAGACCAGTTGACCTCTAAGGGCAAAGTAGCAACACATTTGTAGTAGTTACGCTGGTTCCCTAAACATTTGAATGGATCTGAATAGCATGACACTTAATGTAGCTTGTACTCGTGTTTATTAGTCTGTTGAACTGACCTTGAACTTGAAAGAGCTGCCATGGCCCCGTGGTGGCTCACATCTCGCAGCACCCTGAGCACCTCTCAAGTTCCTCAGGGTCCCGGAACACAGCAGCCCCCGAGCTGCTGCCTCTAACAAGCCGGTGGCAAGAAAGACAGTGGATTTAGAATGATGCCAGATCAGGCTTAGAGAGAAAAGCAGTATGTACACAAGATAAGACTGTAGATTTGAGCCTGATGGATAAACTGGCCAACAGATATTGCAAATAAATTGGCATCAGCTGATAAATGAAAAGAAACTGAAGAACAGAAATGCCAAAGATATGTTTTCAAATTGTCACCATTCTGAGTAGTAAAGTAAGTTTCTTTTTTAACTGTACTTTTCTGGTTTAAAAGTTCATTTAAAGGAATCATATCAAAAATGCTTATTCATGTTCTGGCTTGAGTAAGGAAAAATAATTATTATAGGAATTTTCAAACATTCAAATATCAATATCAATATTAAGGCCATTGGCCTTAATAATCCTGTATATGTCAGGCCATAATGCAGATTCATAAATCCACAAATCTAATTTACACAGAGAGATAAAATGGCAAGTACAGATTACTTGAAGGTATATAATGCAACTGAAGAAGCAAACAAATGTGAGAAACTTCATTGTGAAATGTAATGGTAGTTTGACTTAAATAAGTAAACCAACCAGAGTACTATTTTTTTCATTTCTTGTGCTTCAGTGAATTGACTGTTAGCTAACATATACTTAAACAATCCACTATTCTACTGGGCTCAAAAATTCTGATTTGCATCTTCCAAGCACTAAACATCCACTGAAAATACATTGCATTCAGCTCAGCTCTGCTTTCTTTTTTTTTAATTACACAACTTCAAATTTCCATTAGAGCTGTTTCAAGTTTTCTATTTGCTCAACTGATGAAGAATATTCGATTTGAGTTAAAACCTAACTGATATTTTAGAGTTTTTCTTTGCTTTAGGTAAATCCCTTGAAAAATAAAATGTTGCAGTGCCTGACGAGATACAGGTTGTTAATTAATTGTGCGTGAATAACCACACCTGCACAGCTGCACACAGAGGCAACAAGGTCCTGAGGTGTTTCTTAATACAAATGCTTTGTGTTGCCTCTAGTGTGCTACACGATGCTGCAACCAGGGTCGTGTGTAAGGGTTGTCTGAGGGGGCCCTTGCCACCTGCGACTTCTAATTGGCCACCCCAAGCACTAGGAAATATCAAGCGTTACGACTGGCTGATGTCAACCCTCTCAATTTTAAATTAAAGTTGGATTTCCCCTCACATGCAGATCAGATGAAGCAGGTCTGTGCCTCACCTGGGCCTATTAAAATCCCAGTCACCTACCTTACATGTGTCCCACTACAATCAGACCGAAGAGCAAAACAGAACAATTGCAGAGTGTGAGTGTGAGTGTGAGTGTGTGTGTGTGTGTGTGTGTGTGTGTGTGTGTGCGTGTGCGTGTGTGGGGGGAACAGGGGTGGGGTTAGGGCGTCCCCGTTCAACGCTCCAACCTAATTACCAGAGGAGAGGGAAACAATAATTAGCAGCGAAGTCTCACCTCGTTAATCACAAAGGGCTCCTTCGCTCTATTTATATCTGATTAATGGCTTGCTTAAGCACGCCGAGATATTTATGTTTCTGTTAATTGTGTGCAGCTTGTATCCGCTCGGCTCGCTGTTGGCTCGCTCGCACCCCCGACCGACACACACAATGGCACACGCGCGCAGACACACCTCCGCTACACCCACCTCATATCATTACCACGCTACTACTTACTGTTTTGTTCAAAGCTGTTAAAACAGTCATTTGTCTCATACCTGATTTGTTTCTTAGTCATAATTAGCCCATTATCCCGGATCCCTTGTCTGCCATTTCACCGCCACAGGAGGCGAAAACCTATTTTTTTCCTCACCTTTCTTTTCTTGCTTTGGATGTTTTGATGAGTCTCTGCGAACTTAACTGCACTTAAGTGGAAGCAGAATCACGGCGGAAGGTGAATATTTAATAATGGAGCACTGACGGAGTGATGCAAGGTGTGTTGGTCTTTGTGCTGATCAGAACATGTCCTGCTTTTAGCCTAACATTATTTAATATTTTAACATTGCCTCAGTTTGTGCCTCACTTCATCCACTCATCACTGATTTTGCCACCCAAAACATGAACACCTTATTATTCACACACACATGATCGAAAATAATATAAATCGAGCTAAATGAGCCAGATAAGAAAACTTAGTTCTGGTAATGCTCAACAACAAGAACGGCAGAGAAATGTGTGTCACCTCTGGTTGCCATCTTTGTCACATGGGGAAATTGGATAAAATCTTCTGCACTGGACTGAATATTTACGGTTCTGGCAGCAGAGAGGAGTCTGAGGATGCTGGAAACGAGTGATAAGTTGTGAGAAATTACCTGCCAGTTTTCCACACTTTGGCTCGAATTTATTTTTGAGAAAGCAGTGGCTTCCAGTTGTACATCTTTGACCAAAAATTATGGAACTTTTATTCCCAGAAACTGGAACAACCACAGCAACTACAGAGATAACATTAATGGCTCTATTCTGATTATGTTAGTTAGAAACTTTACTGCCACACAGGACCTAGTTTAATCAACAATATGATTTAAAATACATAAATACAATTTAAAAAATATATTAAATGAGGGAAGGGCTGGAATTTTGTGAAATCCAAAATAGACTTTGCATCCAGCATCCTAATGCAAGTGTTAAGGTTACTGGACCCAGGAGTGAGACACAGATGTGGGGGAAGGTAAAAGGGATTTAATAAACACAAAACCTGGAGGACTTAAAGGGAAAAAAAGGTATGGCACAGGTGAAACGGAGAAGCTTCAGTGGTTGGAGGCTGGGCTGGGGGTGCTGAGGAGGGACGGCAGGAGACGTGCAGGTGCAGCAGGTTGGGATGAACAAAGTAGAGAAAAAGCCTGGGAAAAAGTGGAGACACTAGTAATACAGAAAAATGCCAAGCACTGGAGAGCAGGGAAACACAGGTAAACAGGGACAAAGACAGGGAACGATCTGCTGGCTCCAGAGGAGAAAGAGTGGGGTATTTAAGATGAAGTGAGGAGGTGGAATTGGATGCAGGTGTGAGAGAGAAGGCCCCAGCACCTGAGGCCACACCCCCATCCACTGAAGCAATGCTTAAGCAAAACACAAAGAAACGATCTCAAACCAAAAACCCTGGAGATGGAACTAAAAAGGGAGGGGTGATATCACTTTGATCCTGGAAAGCTGTTCTTGATCACAGCACAATGAGCTATAAACTATGGCCAAAGAATTCAATTTTGACCCTGGTTCCTCTGGTGGAAACGCAAAGTTCCTGAGTTCCTCAAAAGGTTCTCAGACCCCTGGGAAAGTTCCTGCTGTAAAAAATGTCGAATAAACAAAATAAATTATGATTACATAAGAGCACAGATGTCACACATTTTTTGGTAATGGCAACATAGTCACCAGATGTATATCATTATGTCTAATTTACAGTGATGCTTGTGACAATTCTCGCAAGAAAACATTTTCCTCCCGTGATGACTTTTGCCTGATGGCTCCTGATCCCACGAGTGTTTTTTGCGCCACAACACAGAACACTTAAAAAGAAAAGAGAGAGAGGTGACGTGATAAGTCATGACCAACACTAGCCTCTACTACGCCCACAGACGATCTGTTCCTCCGCCCTTAGTCTTTCTTAACAGCAGGTGTGCTGTTCCCCTCTGACTACACAATTACCAAAAGTCATGTTGTTTGCCTCGCACGCTCGCGGCGTCATACTATGACTCCGCTTCGCGCCACCGATGCACCCAAATAAGCTCCTCAGTGTCACCCACCTCACATGTCTTTGAACTGTGGGAAGGAGTGGAAAAGGCGAAGACTGGGATTTAAACCAGGGAGCTGAGGTGATGTTAACCACTGACCTTGTGCCTTAGGGGAATCAAAACCGTGCTCCCAACCGCGACCTCTGGCTGCAGTAAAAGCTTGGATGGAGTGATGGAGAACAAATGAAGGGCCCTGTTCCCATCTCTCTCTCTCTCAGAGAAACACACATGGAAAAAAAATCAGGAACGTATGTTAATAGACGAGCCTCTGATGGGAGCATTGTGTGTTTTTTTCCCCTCCTTCCTGCTATCTATCCGACATTCCTGTGCAGCTTTGCCGAGCTCAGTTGCTCGGCGTGATGGGAAGGGAGGCATAGTGGGAGAGGATCAAAGAGCTAAACGAGGGGCTAAAGATACTGAAGCAGATTAGCAGCACTTCCCACAATGCCGACAGCTGCTCATAACCGCGCTGGGCCTAAAGGTAGCTGCCGTCTGCTGCCCATAATACAATAGGAGAGGGTGGATCAGCGCGCACAGTGAAAAACATGTGTTATCATCACAAAGGGATTGTCAGCTTCAAACGCCTTACATCCCTCTGCCATCCCTCAGGATCAAACAGGCTGTTGGCTGGCAGTTATCACAGAGCTCTCTTCTAGTCTAGTCACATCCCTATTCTCCACTCTTCACTCTCCTTCCCTCGCTCTTCTCCTCTCCTCTCTTCTTCGCCCCCTCTTTCTCTTTTCCTTTCTCTTCCTCAGCGGGGCCTAATCTCAGTCACAGTTATCCTCGAAGCCATCGTCGCTCATAATGCCGCTCCTGACATCGCTGACGGACAAATAATCGAGACAATCGCTTTTGTCTGGAGTTTGTCTCCCCCCCACCCCCCTCTCCCCTTTCAACATTATCAACAACACAGGATCTCATTGTGGAGCTCTTGATATATCTCAAAGCGATACATTGTTTGCCATGAATTCTCTGACAACCTCAGAGCCATACTCAGCATCATAAAGAGAGAAATGTCTGAAAAAGATAGGGGAGCGCTTTGTTCTTCATTGTAATGGATGAACTCTCTAACTCAATCCGCAGCGCCCTAAACAGGCTGGAGCTGAATGCATTTGCTGATATGAATGTGTCATATTATGAGGCAACAATTACAAGAATTAGATGAGAATTGTGTTCGGGATAAGAAGAAGAAGAAGAAAAAAAAGTCACAGTAATCACATTCCTTCACACAGGAGATCTTTCCCCATCACAGAGCAGTTTTTTGCCTTTGTTCTGTCAGGAGTGTTTTCCCGAGCCACACAAATAAAACACATAAAAATGAAGAAAGAGAAAGCACAGAAAATGTCAATGTTCAAATCATCTTTAATTTTATATTCTCACCTAACTGGGTGACACTTAAATGAAGAGATTCCTCAGCAGCTGCACAGTTGCATGACTGCACTTGATCAGCTGAGGGACAGAAAATAATTATTTGTCTGTTCATCTTTATTTAAAACTTGTCATGTGCCTGCCATTATTTATGGCCCTTTTATGGTTTTAGCACCATTTTTACAGCACTTTTAACTCACACTGTCATGTCTGTACGCACATTATAAGACTTGAGACAAAGAGGCATTTGTAGCAGCCTGATTTGCCACTGATGCTGTGGTGAATAAAGACAAAGTTGCTTGAGTGTCCATGCTGAATACACACAAATACATACAGCACAGTAAAGTATTTAGTTATTGCTGATATTTGTATAATTTCCCCCAAGAGAAATCGTAATTACGTACAACCATTTAGAATTTGAGAGACTATAATGCACCATTGAAAGCATTTCATGATTAAAAGATAGTGAAGATATAATGATTTTTTTTATCCCTTATTTATTTTTCAATTTTCTTTTTTACTATCCATTCATCATCTCCAACCTGGCAAATAAGATAATGGGCATAAAGGTATTGAGATACCCGAAAGGTGAAGTGACATTTGATCATTGTACAACTAATATATTTTAAACATGTTGAAGTCTATAATTAATACTAGTGGCTGATAGTAATCATTGTGACTCTTACTTTAAATTGTAAGACCTTGAAATCCAAATATTGAATCGTTACCTGAAATTTAAGCTATAATTTAACACTAAAAACAACAGTTTCTATTTCACTGAATTTACAGTTCAGAGAATCCCAGCAAACCCCATTTTGCTTAATTGCTTTCCTTTATTCACTTGATACTGATTGGGTGTAAAAGAAGTTATAAAAGATTTTGCGGTGTTGAAATATGGGTTGTGCAAAATGGGCTCAATATCAGAAAGATGTCCCTAATGTTATGTTAATTACACTTAACAAGAGACATATGCGGTTGAGATGTATACTAACACTTTTTCACTTTTTCACTTCAATCTAAAGTTAAAAAAAAAAAAAAAAATCTGACATCTGAAATCTGTCAGTTTTGGCAAAAACGTTGATGATTAACTGCCGTATCTTAAGTTTCCTCCCAAACCGCATAATGTCTGTTATTCATGGTATGTATGAAGCTGGAATTGGAGCATGAGTGGAAGAGGAGAGCAGGGAGAGTGCGGGTCCGCCGACTCGCCTCAGCGTCTGGGTTTCTCTCTTTCTCCAGTAGATGCCAGCAGTGAACCATTTAAAACGCCGCCACATCTCTCCCCCTATAATTCGAGGGTACTCTGCATGTAACTGCTCTGGAGTTGGAGATGGTACAGATGGCTGGCCTAAACGCAACACTTATCCAGACATTTCACTGTTCGCAGAATGATATCAAAGTCAACTCAAAATGGAGGCTGTGCCATCAACTTGAAACAAATTCTAACACTTCCAACAAAATTGTATTGTGAGTAAAGTCGCCGCGGATTTGGTCAGCATTCAGCACAGATGTCCCCCCTGTGTGTGTTTGCGTTAAATAAAAACTAGTGCTCACATCCTCTTAAAAATTCAGCTGTGGATTTTCAGGGATAAATGCTCACAATTATAATGTTTTAATCCAGATTGGATTCAGACACATTTATTTATTTCAAAGTGCGAGAGTTTAAATCGTGCATCAAAAAAAAAAAAAAAAAATAGTGCCAGAACAAAAACAAATGCCCTAAATTATGTGAAATATGGGAGAATAACTGAAACAGCAACATCTAGTTGATTAAGTATTTTTTGCCGCTGAAGAAATGTCAAACCGATTATTAACATTTCGGTAATTCTGTACATAAATTTAATACAATGTCCTCGTCTTGAAATGGGCTGCAATCACACAAGCTCTGATCAAAGTTGTCAAATTTCCCACATAGGCTTGCGGACCTGCTGTCATCTTAATGCTACAGTGCAAACGTCACTTCGCATCAATATGTGTGAATTAAAGAATGCAAATCAATCCCTTGATATTTGTGTCCCTCGCATCCAAAAAAGTGTGTGTGAGGGGAGGAAACACGTCTCTCTAAATGTGATATTACATTTGTTACACTAGTTTCCAAGGATACCTTTATTTTTTTTTACCCTGTTCCAGCCTGAATGCCCGTTTTCTCAGTGTCTTTCTCTGCTCTCCTTTTTACTCCCATCCATTACTTCCCATTAGTTTCTCATCGCATGTACAAATCTTGGGATTAAATAGCTGTGAAAACACTGCCAGTACCTGCTGCTCAGTCCCGTCCAGATTTTCACAAAACATGTTTGCGGCTACTTTCAGACAGAATACTTACTCTGAATATGTTTTTTTGTCTATAAGGTCATCTGTGCGACTGTGTGTGACCACTGTTTGAGCTCCAACAATAGGTTATCTGTCCCTATTTCTGGAGGGCGGGGCCCTAGAGACCTGGCCTCCCCGCGTGATTGGCTGGCTCACTGCAGTGAGAAGTTTACTTTGGAGGGTGCTCTATGCCGGATTTTTTCGCTTCCAATTAAATGTGGAATGCAGTGCTCTCGAAGGCCATTTGAAGTGTGTTGTGTTTGCGCGTGCGTGCGTGCATGCGCGCGTTTGTTTGTCTCCGTACCCTCCTCTTTCACTTCCACACACAGGGGTCTTTCAGCGAAGACGAGAGACAACCTCCCGAGCAGGTAAGATGGGACCTGGAACCCGCTCGGTTATTTTTTCCCCAGCCGTCCTCCGTGTCAGTTTGATTCCATCTGCGTTTGCCGTCGTGACCTTAAGAGGAAACGAGGAGGCTACGAACACAACAGCAAATTATTTTCTTGCAATGTCAAAATCTCTTCTCATCCGGAGAGGAATAACACTTTCTGTAAATGTGTGTGTGTGTTCCCTGTGAGTCATAAAAGACTTCTGGCTCCTTGTTTACTGTTTGTCAGAGGTGTCTTTTGTCTGGATGTGATTAGTGCCAGGCTTTTCCTCTTCCTTGCATGCACAGGAGTGGATGCGGCCTGCTTTCAAAGAGCCCGTTTGGACAGAAGACTATTGTCGTGGGCGGCGAGCGAAAGAAAAAAGATGTCACCGATTGCTCGAACGTTCAGATTTTCAAGAGAACTTGTGCACCGTGCAAACACAGAAAAACACAAAAACACAAATATTAGCACCCGGACTCAAATGTGAAAAGGGAGGTGGAAATAAAAGAGAATTTGAACTTAATGAACATGCATTAGTGGCATAGAAGTGCTTTCATCAGACTCCTTTTCAAACGCGTTTTCACATCCCCTCAGATGCAACATC
The DNA here is from genome assembly GCA_037975185.1 of Centropyge bicolor. Taxonomy (NCBI): domain Eukaryota; kingdom Metazoa; phylum Chordata; class Actinopteri; family Pomacanthidae; genus Centropyge; species Centropyge bicolor. The sequence goes on along the minus strand of JBBMOC010000004.1, from coordinate 1,038,609 downwards.
ACAGCACCAGTGAATCTGACAGAGAGGAGAGAAAGTCTTTATTTAGACTCAAATGGGTCTCATCTGAAATAATGAATATGTCCTTGAGAAAAACAAAGAGCCCCACAAAACGGGCTACTCTTCTACAGAGGCAACGGAGATGGCAGATAATTGTTTTCAAGTTTGGCACTGCTCTGTAAATGAGTTTGTTCTGTTCTGCGGGCGGCTAACTGTGTCTTTCCTTCCTTTCATTTCTCTTTCATTTTCACACACACATGCACACACACTTTTTGATTTTCTTCTCTTTGCCTTTGTTTTCTTGTTATCTGGCCTCCATATTTACCCTCTCCTTGGCTCTCTCAATGCCCTCTCTTTCACTCTCTCTCTTCTCAATCTGTCTCCCTCTCTTTTCTCTCAGTTCCACATTCTTTGGCCCGGCAGGCTTTTTACATCTTTGCTTTTGCTCGTTGTTCCCTTTCTTTGTTTTGTTTGCTCACTGAACACCGACAACAGAAGAATTTGCTTTTTTTTTTCTCGCTGTGCGTTGTTCGCGGCAAATAGTTTACCTTGACTCCAACAGCCTCATCCTGCTGTATTCTTCTGTGTTATTAGTGCTCGCAACAATTGAAGATCCCTAATAAACACTGATGAGTTCTGCTCCGAGCCGTCGTGGACAGCCAAGTTTTCTTATGACTGAAGTCGCAGTGAAAAGTTCAATTTCTTCCACGATGACGAACAAGTATGCAATTACAAAATGGCTGCAGGCTACAGGAACACAAGGTTACTGCAACAGAAATATCAAAAAGGACATCAACCAGCAGTACACAACATAGGTAGGAAATTAACAATTTTTTTTTCTCCCTGTCTATTTTTCTCTTCATTATATCATGTTTCTTTGCAAAAGATATGTCAAGAACCCAAAGAAAATTAAAATATTTGCACTTCCACGATGGCGTCTGTCGCAATTCAGTTGTTTCAATGATCCAACTCAACTTAAATCTCCACAGGAAGTTGTGATGAGTATAGTATAACCCAGACGTCTGAATCGTCATTGAAACCCAATTTAAATCGGTTTGCGTTGTGTCCACTGACGGCTACTGGCGGAGATACAGTCGACAAATCAAAATCCCACAGGCAGAATTAAGAAGATGGACAACCTTTGTAGCGCCCTAGCAAGCTACATTCATGAAAATCTATGAATGTGTTGATGAAATTCACGCAGCTGGACAAGCTGTAAGTTCACAAAAGGCAATAAGGACTCTTAAATTTTGACAAATTTCTCCTGCAAATTTCGTTGATCTTGTGAGAAACATTACGTTAACTGCTTGTACCAACCATTCATCTACGGGAAGCTAATTTGTATCCTAGCATGTATGTAGCATATTTGTATTCTAGGTTAAAAAACGTTGCAAGAGGAAACAGACACAATTTCGCTTTTCATGGACACAAACACTTAAAGGCAAAGACATATGTGAGTAAATGTTCAAACTCAAGCGAAATACTTAAACAAATGTGGCTGTGAGACTGTACTTCACCATATAGGCAGTATGTAGGTAGGTGCTTACATTGCTAAATAGCTACGATCAACATCGGTAGAGTCTCGACATTAGCTGTTGTACAGATATCGCATATGTACTGTCAATAAATCTGAGCTGTCCCTTAAATTTCAAGATACAATTGCTGTAGAGAAAAAACTGTACTTCCTTCTTTCCTTCCTTTTCTCCTTCCCTTCTTGTTCTCTGGGGTTTTCTATTCCCAGGGTTCCACTCTAGGGAGCCCGCAGTCCCCTGAGAACCCTACTAAGCCCTCTCTGGCTGGGTAATAATGGCTTTCCAACGTCGCCTATTTAGACTGCAAGTTTCCATTAAATCTCACTGTGTCATTACAGTTCATATTCTTAATTATGCAGCAAATGTCCCCAAGGGAATATCATGGAGGCCACTACTCCACAATCTGTCCATATGGCACTTAATTAAAAGTTTTCTTAAGAATAAATTGCATTCAATTCAATTAAAACTGTAATGTCATACCAAAATAATGGGCAAAGCCTCCTACAACGTGCAGCTCAGAACACACACAAAAAAATCTTTTCTCTGTTTTTTTTTTTTTTTTTTGCAATGTTTGCAATGGAAAAAGTGCATATCTCCCTTCCAAAAAAGCCCCCTAGTAGAAAATATGCAAAAAGCAAATATCACCAAAGCCTCCTACATGCCACCAAGCCCCAGGCAACAACCGCGCTTGAACACTCGAGCTATTTCTAGATTCCACTCTTGGAATTCACACCATGACAAATGAACCATTGGAGTTTGGAATTCCTATTTATCTGCTGCGCACAGAGGCACTTGATTTGGGTGTGAAGAATAAAGGAATTATACGGACAAAAAACCAGACGACTTAAAGGATAAATGATAAAAAATAAATAAATAGATTGTGTGTGTGTGTGTTTTTTTTCTTCCTCTGGAGCCAGAGTTGTTTGTTCATCTGATTGAGGGCGTTTGGGTGGGCGTGTCCTTATCATCTGGATGCTCTGATCTCACCAAAGCAAGACAATTTCGAATAAGCGGCATCTGATATTAAACATCCCCTGCCACCGATGCACTTCCACCGAGCCCCGCAGGATTATTTTCAGGAAAAGACGTTCCTTTTGAACAATAAGTGTATTTTTATCTCCTTTCTCACCCGGCTTGACGCCACAGCAAGTTCAGATCTGCGGCAAGCCCCTCGACGACGCACCTCGAACGATCGCGCTTTCGCTTCAGCCAGCAACTTTCCTAACCTTCCGCCCGCAGCTCCGTCTCGCAGACGACATTGCCATTGATTAGTAGATTGGGAAACAGGGAAAAGAAAAGTCCATTTGGTAAAGTAGGCTGCTGTTCCCTGCGCCCCATCTGTTGGGTGTGAGATGCTGACTTCATCTGTTGACGACGCGGCGGTGGCTAGGGAACCAGGGATGAGTTGATTTCCCTCTTTCGGTGGTTGAGCAGTGAAGGGCCCTAAAGCGTAAACAAAGTGTTTTTCTTGTTCTAAACACAGAGTCTTGGCTCAGCTCTGGCTTGGACTTGGCTGCTACGTGGGTATGTGTGTGTGTGTGTGTGTGTGTGTGTGCGTGTGTGTGTGTGTGACTCTACTGCTCACTCAACCTCACACTAAAGGCCTGTTTGGTGCCCTCAACACAAACACCCCCCAACCAGCAGCCTACAGGTGATTATTGCGCGCTAACACACACACACACACACACAAAAAAAACTTCGACACCTACCCATCAACAACCACACCCACACACATCCCTCAACTCCCCTGGCGCGCGCACACACACACACACACAAAAACACCGTGCAGCATCTGAGTAATCATACCATTGAATCAACGCATTGAAAGCTACCTCTGAATGGAGACACGCTTAAAAAGATTGGAAGGTTGAGGGTCAGATCGTTTTGTTCCAATCACTACATGCTGGTATTTTTCATTTGCTGCCTACACACAAATACTCTGACTCACAGGAAAGAACACTGGGTTTCGAATCAATCATACAATCACATCTATCCACAGTTTAGGTACATAAAAACATGCCTTTCTATCATTGTGACCATTCACACCAACGCCGAGGTGGCAGATGATAGATTGCTGGAGTTATGTGGCCTCGACCTGCCGTCCGCCCTCTGGAAATGGGGTTTTTTTTTCAAGAGATACCTGGGCAAAGCATTTATTTCAAATGGCCGCAAATATTTCAGCTGCGAGAGGTATAATTGATTTAACTTGCTGACCAGTGCGCCTCGAGCGGGCAGCGGATGAAAGGAAAACCAGAGGGAGACTGAAAGAGTTTGCATGAGAGACAGAAGAAAGACATCAAGAGAGAGAGGAAGCATAAATGAATTTGTCCTTTTCCCTGCACAGCAGCCACCATATACAATAACTCACAATGTGGGCTTTAGTGAAAACATTTGCTGTCAACAGCCAGTTTCACTGTACTAAGCCAGTCTAACAGATGTGCACTCACCCAAAGACTTATGCAGCTGCTACTGCTGCTGCTCCTCTGTGTGCTTTCTCGCGTGTGTGCGTAAGCCTGCTTATATGTGTGTATACGGCTGTGTTTACCCGCAGTTCGGCAGGGGTTTATGGGCATGAGAGTATGTGCGCTTTCATAACTTTAAAAAAAAAAAAAAGAAAAAAAAAAGCACCATAAATAAACAGAAACCCTCAAATCTGTTCGAGTTAGATTTGATGTTGATTGCATTACCATATGAACACATTCTTGGCTATTGTCCTGGTCCCCTGGGCTGGCTCGGGCTCAGTTTTGGACCATGCTGGGCTGGCCTCCGGATCCTCTTCGTCCTGGGAGAAGCATTCGAGGGACCGGGGGCATCCTGCGGCCCAGTTTAGCCTCTCATTCTGGTTCAGGGCACCTGGGTGGCTGCCCTAACCTTCTCCCTGGAGGCCGGGACTGAGCCGGGCTCCACCGCCGCCTGTTTATTTCACCAGCATCCTAAAAGGTAAACAAGCTCACAATGACGCTTTTAGCTCATTCCCCAGAAATGTTGTTTTTTTATTTAGATGATGAGAGATTTAATTTGATAGATGTCAATGTTGCTCTCTTCCAAGTAAGCCTTATTTGTTCAAAATTTTTGCCAGAAAAATTTAAAAAGAAGCCATTCATATTTAAACTCACGAAGCTGACTAACTTGCAACAACATGTGATTGCTGTTTTCAGCCTTTAATCTAATCAGAACTTTTTCAATTAATCAACTACTTTATTAACTATTTCTGAAAACAAAAAAAATGCTTTTTCATTACGGCTTCTCTAATGATTTGATGATGCGATTCTGGGGATTGTTTTGTCACGATTTTCTGACAATCAAGAAAGCAGATTAATAGAAAATGAATATCATTAGTGATAAATGTAATTGTATTTTTCTCCATTTATCTCGGCTGTACAGAACATTTTCAAACAGCATTGATACTGTCTCTTTATATTAATTAAAACTTTATATTAACAGAAAAGTTTTTAAGCGTTGGCCCTGCTGGCAAACTTGTCTCCTGAATACCGAGAACACACACCAAAATCACCCATCTGTTGCTGTTAGATCATTCACTCAGCTGCTATTGATCATAACATTACCTCAAAAGTGTGGGAGAAGAAGAAATCGCAGCAGCCCTGAAGCTCAACTGCAACCTATCTGAAATTCACAGCCAAGTCTGGGGAGGTTCGAGAGTTAGTTTGTTTAAACTTGTACAAAATGTCATAGAAAATATGACTGTTTCTGGAAACACTTCTTTTTTTCTGTTTTCAAAGGAGAGTTTGGAGCTCTGCACTCAGCTGAGTGACCTAACAGTGGGTGGTAACATGATTCCTCACATGAAATATGACCAAAAATTTACTTCATTAGTCAGATTAGTGAGTGAACTTCAACTAATCAAAAAGGTGACTTTATAGCCTCCTAGTTGACCTATGACCCAAACCTGTAAAAACAAAAAGAAAAAACAAAAAAAAACCAATCCAAAAAGAAAAGCCAATTATTGATGTGTGTGATGTTTTTTTTCACTCCTGTGAGTCACGTCCACAGGTGTCACATTATCACAAGGCAGCTGCTTCAGTAAATGTACTCTCATCAACTCTGAAACACTGTACAACTGTGCAACTATGGGAAGACACTGTTGCACTGAATGCACAGAAAAACAGCCACACACACACACAGCGCCCTTATGCATGTGTGCGTGCATATGCATGACTGACACACACGCCTGCACACATACACACACACACACACACACACACACACACACACACACCGCTCTTTCTTCTTGTCTCATTGGCAGGCTCATATCCCATCTGCTCTCCAGGGGGCGGACAGAGAGATAGTTGTCATTGTGGAACATCTCTCCACAGACACACACACACACACACACACACACACACACCCCTCGGTACCAAACTCACCGACACGCACCCACACGAACGCACCCCATGAACCCCCCCCTCCCAATACATTCACTTTCAAGCATCTTGAGTCCAGCCACATTCTTCTCTGCTAATTGACTGTCATAACGGCTGGAGAGATTAACTTCAGCCGAATCCCTGCGAGATAAAGACTACAGACACGGGGGCCAAACTGGGCTGAGATGAGGGTTTGGTGGCGGTGGTGGGACTGGGGCGGAGGGGGGCTAATACCACCACATCCTCCTATTTGTTATTGATATTTACAGGCTGTCTCGTCCCTCCCCGCTTGCCACTGCCCCTCCTCCGCTCATCACCCGTAAGGATTAGCGTTAATGGCAGGCTTATGGAGTAAGCGAGCCCCTGTCAAACCCATGTCCCCTCTTTGCCATCTCCCAGATTAGCTGACGCTTTGTGATGGGCTCTCTCTGCAAGACACAAGCCTCCGAGTGGAAGGAAAAGGAGGGAACTTTGTCTAAACTTCTCGTGAAGTGGTGGAAAAAGGAGCTTGTGGCGATGCTTTCTCCTCTTGTGTGTGTGCGATGGAATGATGGTGCATGCTGGGGGGTATTATCTTGTGGTTAAAGCACGTTTGAATTTTTATTTTTTTTTAGACAAAATGATTGACTGCAAAGGCTTAAAACAAAAAAAAAAAGATGACACTGAGTGCGTGCTCTGGATTTAACAGATGCTGAGTGATGAACGAAGATGGATATAGAGCAGTAAACCTCATGCACCGTACTTCACAATTCAAAATGAACTTTAACACTCCAGCTCGTCTCTTGTCTTTCTTACATATTGACTGGATGGAAAATGTAAGAAACGTTCAGATTATTGATTACAGATTATTCTTGCTGTAACTCCAAACTCTTTCGACAAATTTCCTTCATCACCTCATAATTTCCCATCTTTCATTTTGCTCCACTTTATTTCCAAGTACCTATTTTATACCGTTCATGGTTACAGAATGGGTCCTTATGGAATCCTGGTGCGAGAAGTAAAATAAGTGTACAGGATAAAATGCAGATCCTTCGCCGCAGCAGCTGTGCTGTTACTGTACTGTATCTAATTAAGATTTTGTGTTAGTTATGATCTCCTCAGGAACAGAGCGGTTATTCAGAGGTCAAACAGCAAAAAGAATGTACAGTGAATGTGTTGCAGTGATTTGATGAAGAGAGATGCTGCTGTTGACAGAACGCTGGTAATGATTGCTTAATTCATTATTTGCTTTCCTTGACTGCTATTTCAATTGATTTGATTTGATTGATAGAATATAAATAGACTGGGGATAGTGAGGCACAAAAAGGTCGCCATGTGCAGCACTTACCTTTGAGCAAGAGGAGCGAGTTTTACGACTGAACATTAAAGAAGATAATGAAAAATTTCTTGTGTTATTTCATGAATTTTGTCCACATTATATGAGATAGCAGCAAAGTGAGACTCTGCATATTTGGGAAGTGGTTTGGTTTAGTAGAAGTACAGATATAGATGTTACATAACGGCACTTATTTACATTTAGCAACACATCGTGATCAAGCTACATCAATATACAATAAAAGAATAGACGATGAAACTTGAGAATACTTAAGAAAAGAATTTTTCAAAGTATATAAAACATATTCACTTGAACCAATTTAAAAGACTTGGACTATAATTTATTAGTAATTAATACTTTGACCAGTAAATATTAGGCTCAAAATAAAATGAAATCAAACACACCTCCTAATACATTGTTAGGAGGTGGAGGAGTCATTTGTCTCCTACAATTTCTGCATATTTAGGCAACAGCATATTTTATTCTAGTCTTTAATTTATTTTTTTTAAAGATGGGTTTTAAGTATTGAATGTCAGTATTTTGATGTTATACACAGACAACACAGTGCCACGATGTACTGCATGTACGCCTTGTTTATTTGATATATATATATATATATATATATATATATATATAGGGTTATTTAATAAGCATTCGAGTGCCATTTCTTTAGAGAACGAGAGGAAACATGGAAAGAGAAAATGACACATTTCACGCAGCACACTTCCTCAGCCAAAATTTGAACAGTCACATAGTAGCACGCACCCTGTACTTTCATGTACTTTCTTTTAAAATTCTAAAACTTTTTTTATTCACCCTCTCTCTCTCTCTCTCTCTCTCATTCTCTCAACTCACACCTTTTTCACTTTTTTTCATTGCGTTTCCTTCCGCTACCCCTTCTCCTTTCCTTTTCTTCTCCTCCATCCTGGCCTCTCCTTCCTCTCTCTGCTCTGCCTCTCCTCCCTCCATCCTGGCTGTGCGGATGACAGCCGTGCTCTCATGGCATCTGTCTGCTGCTCCCCAGCTTGTCTGTGTGTGATCAGCTCCTCTCCAGCTCTCCTCCACACTTTATCTCCTCGTCTTAGTGCTCCCTTTTTTTCACAGACCGCCGCTCAGCTGCCTCGCTGCCAACTCACTGTCGCTGTTAACTCACATACCATCTTATGTATTGCCAAAGCAGATTGTGTTTGGAGGGCAAGCAATTAAGGGGGAGGCAAGCGCAAAACTGTAATGTAATTTTGGCTGCGATATTTACGGGGGAGAAGTGGGGGGGGGACAAAAAAGCACCGAGGAGGCTTAAGCGGGTCGGACATTGCAGAGTCAACACCGTCGAGAATAATGATTTTGAGCTGAGATTTAGTGGGACGGAATCTGGCACTTCCCTAATTACGAGAGGCCAAATGTCAAGCCTGCTCGCTGTCAGCTTGGTGGCGGGCGGTGCTGCTTTTCCCTGCGTCTCTCGCTCTCAGTCCCTCCCTCTGTTTCTTTCCCTCGCTCCTTTTCTCCGCAAGTTTCTGCATGTTTTATGAATCTCATTAAAAGTCATTAAAAGTGTGGTGAGATTTTCACAGCCTCCGCTCCGTGGCCCCTGCAGTCCTCTTTCTATCTGTCACAGATCTGAAAGAGGAACAGAAAGAGAGCGGAGAGAGGGATAAAAAAAAACATAAAACTGAGGCGGATTTGAGTTAGAGAGAGAGGCGTTTAAGGTAAACAAGAAAGAAGAAAAGGAAGGAAAATGGAGAAAGACTCGGGGGGCAGGTATTTAAGTGGATTATGGGTAAGCATCGCTGTGCTACCTCTCTGAAAGGTCTAATTTTTACAGGCCTGCAGCATTATCGCCACTTTTCAAGAAGCAAGCTCTCTAAAAAAATAACAGTGTGAGAATGCGAACAAACACCTTGTAGGAGGGGTGTTTTTAGACTATTTGGCCTATTTGTCGATCAACGTCTTTCAGCTCTGTGTTCTTTTCAATGAAAACTATTCTGCATTTATGGCTCCCATTTTGCGATGACGGATACAACAAGGGGTTAAAGTCAAGGTCTGTCTGCGTCTCTGAGTGGGAGAAACTTCAGATCCTGCTTACAAGCCATTACAAAGACCTGCTATTTTTTCTCGTTTCGGGGCAGGTCGGGTCGGGGCAAGGGGTCCGACCCTTGCGCATACGGCACATTCTTTTGGGGCGTCTCGGCGAGGATGCTGGGCGGCGAAAAAGAATGAGCCTCCATCCCATTCAGGAGAGACACGTGGATAGAGGGGTGGGAGGTGAGAACGGGCAATGTAAAGCGATGGTGAGGGATGAAAGAGTGCGTGTGTGTGCGCGAGCCAGTGAGAAAAGGGAAGGAGAGATGGCACTAAAAGCAGTTGGTCTGACATATAGCCTTCCAGCCGCTACGCTGTCGGTCGTGCTCCCAATTACACCAGTTCAATAGACGGCCTGAAATCGCATTGGCCCCTTGTGTTTGCGCTCTCCTGCTGCAGTGTCTCCTTCAGATGCACAAACACACTTCCACACCTACACGCATGTAGCAAAAGCCTCCTACCTCCACACAAATAAACGCACAAAGCCCACATTGTTGCCTACTGTGTGCCTAATTGAAGGTGTGTGTTAAAAGGTTGTAAAAGTAGTTGTGTGGCGGCAAGGTGACTTGGCTCGACGCACCAAGGCTCTACAGATGGCCCGGTGCTGTCGAGGTGTGTGTGTGTGTGTGTGTGTGTGTGTGATTGAGATAGAGCGCCGCGGAGCCTCAGGGGCCCCTGGGACTTGGCGGAGGGAAGCGAGGGAGTGAGGAAGAGGCCTGCGTGGGCGGGAACCGGCAGAGGTACGAAATGATTTGGAGAGGTAGTGGGGGGGGCTTCAGAGGGGCAAGACGTAAGGCAAAGGGGCATTTGGGGGTTGAGGAGGCGGTGGAGGTTGGGTGTTGGGGTTCAGCTGGGAGCTATGGGAAAGGTAAGGAAGTAGTGCGATGGGGTGAGAAACATAAGTAGAGTCCCTTTTTTTGGCACAAAATTAATGTTGGTGACAACATTAATACAGGTAGGACTGAAGTAACACCAACCTGTACAGACAGTCATTCATTTCAGTTTGTTAATGAATTAATTAGTTCGGCATTTGCCTTAATAGGGACTGCATCTTTCATGAATTATTAAGATTAAGTGACTAAGGATTTGTTTTTTGAAAGCTTTATTGTCTGACTTCTAATCGAATCTTTCCTTCTAGTCTAATTTATCTTTATGACAGTGACACTTTTCAGAGGTGACACTTATTTCAGAATAACTGTTGCAAGAACTCACCACTTGCAAGACTATTGTTGCAGAAGGAACCACAGCTATCGCTCCATATCTATCTCCATACCACTCAGCATGAAAGGAAAGGGGAAAAAAAGAAAATGAAGAGGTAAAAGTTGGAGGGGAGTAATGTTCAGAAGAGAGGAGCAGAGCTAACAGCCTGCACGCTGGAGGGACTGTGGGCAGGAATGGACACACCAGAGTCTCAGAGGTGTGAACGTTTGATCCCCCCCCCTCAAAGTGATTCATTTGATCTTGAATGCATGCATCTGAGGTGAGAGTGGTGGATAATGGGCAAAATAATAAGGCCAAAATAAAAGGCCACTCTCTGGTCGCCTGCAGAGAGTGAAAAGACACTCATTAAAGGAAAAAAATAAAATCTTTGTCTCACAAGCGGCAGAAACCATATCCTTGCTGGAGCCTAAGAGGGCCCTTTATTTCAGGGTAAAGCCTGCTTACTTAAATAAAAGTAGAGCTTGATTTTCCAGGGTCCATTGTTATTGAGTGCCAGGTGAACCACTTTTCTGGTGACAAGCCACCAGTTGACTCACATGTCACGCACAAGTTGAGAACAGCCGAAGGAGGGTAGGAGGAAAGCGAAGGACACACACAAGCAGCGGATTAAATTGCGTCACTGTGTTTGAGCAGGAAAAATACTCGGTACTAAATACTCGTGTGACCCAAGATGAGAATAAAACAATGATTGGGGAAATAAACAGATCCGTCAGTTTTCAAAATCCCCCTTTTTTTGTGTACTTAATTTTCAGGTCAGCAGAAGCTACTTACAGGCCAGCCTACCTTATTGATGGAGGCTGTCCATGTGTATGGAGCCTGAAAGGGAGGAAAAAATAGCAGCACCTCAGCAGGGAAATTTGCAATGCACAGCAGCAAAGATAATAGAAGAGTTAAGTCGTGAAAAAATGAAAAATATAAACAAGCAAAAAAATATTTACAAATTAAACAAATCTACATGAGATTATATACAGATATACATGAGAATATGGGTATGAGAAATATAACCAGTAAAGAAATGTGGATATCAATTATTAAGTATAAATATGAAAATATTGCACTCAACTATAACAAAATGAAATATTGCACAGTATATGGAATCTACCTTAACTTACTTTGTTGATTGTTAGGATCGATTTAAATGCAGGAAATAGTTTATAATCATACCTACACCTTTGAACACTTGATCACATGACTACCTATGAGAGATGTTCTCATGATGAACCAATAGGCCATTACTATTCAAAACTGCATTTCCCCTCAATGCTACAAAGACTTATAAGGACTTTCACATCATTGTTTCGGTTTTCTGACCTGCAAATTTCCTATTTTGCTTCACTCTTATTCTTCTCATCAACCAGCAACAGTTTATTGAAAACACTCCAATAAACCCCACTGTATGCTAACCTGTCCACCTGGTGAAGACAAAATACAGAGCTATACAGAGGAGAATGAATATTGAACTGTCAGCTACACGACGCTGAATGAGCGTTAATGTTGCTGTTTGTCTGGTGGATGTATAAATGGACGACTGTCTGCAAACAACTTTGCCAATTCAACTTAAAAAGTGAGTGCTCACAGCTGGTGCAGGGAGTTTTGACAAGGAGTTTTCACCCCTTCAACATGAATGAAATACAAGTCATTTAATATTGAATACATATCTGCAACTGTTTTTTACTAGTATGTGCATGATGTGTGAGTAGATCATCCATATTTGCCATTTCCCTGAGTAACTGACTTGACAAAATGATGAATGTGAATTTAGATGTGTGTGAGGATCTGAAATGCTTTGTTATGTGAGTTTGACTTGACTGACCAGTTAAATTAAAGTTGACTAAATATGGTGCTAAGGTGTCTAATGGGAATATTGGTGGAATGAGTAGATGCCTAAGAAATATTTAAAAGACGTTTCACAAATATTTTCACTTTTCCCCCACATGCATAAAAGTGAATGATATAAATTATTACTCATGTGAATATAATATTTCATATTGCAGACACTGTTGGTTTAGATGATCAGTGCAGCTAAAGTACAGCAGATTTAAAGGCTGTGCTTTTTTGTGGAGGAGCAGTATTTATTTCAGACCAATTTCAACTCCAGAAATACCTTTTTCTCCAAACAACTTGACCCAGAAAATAATTTAAAACTGTAGTTTGAAAAAAAAAAAAAAAGTCAAAAACAAGACACAGATGTATCATCCAATTAGCATGGCAGAGATCAGGGTCCTCTGTTTAGGTTGTCTGAGGAGATGCCTGCCACGTCTCCACACCACTGTACACACACACACACACACACACACACACACACACATCCCTCAACTCCCCCCAACCTCTGAGTGATGGCAAGAGGGAGAAGTGATGTGAGGAGTGGTGGAGAGGCGAGAAGTGGGAACGTGCGGGGGAACCCCTACTGGGCACGAAGACACATGCCCACACACACACACACACACACACACACACACACACACACACACACACACAGTACACACACCCACAAACGTCAGATAGAGCCCTGCAGTCCCACCTTTGACACTAAGCTTCCAGAAGCAGGGAACTCTGGCTCATCCCCGCTAACACAGACTGGCAGGTGAAGCTAAGCGCCCTCTCTTTTCTCCTCCAGTCCTCTCCCTGTTCTGTCTGTCTTCTTCTCTTTCTCCATCTCTATGTGTGTTTCTTTCTTTCACTCACTTTCTCTCCTATTTCTGTTTCCTATATCCATCTGTTTCTTTCTCTTACCCCCCCCCCCCCCTCCCTTTTCTCTCTCCTCTCCTCTCTTCCCCTCGGAGGCTGCGGGCTGGGGTTGAACTCATCTGTCAGGATCAGAAAGGGGCTGGAGTGACGGGAGACTCCTGTTTCAGCAAGATAAACAGCCAGCACAGATCAAAATACTCTCCCTTTTAACACACACACACACATATACACGCACACCTACATGCGTGCACAAAGGCACACGTGGCGAGAGCAGAGCGATCCATCTCGCACAACGGCGACGTCAGATTGAGGGTGTTAGCTCCTTGTCAGCTTAGAAAAGGTGCAGCATCCAAATTCAGGAGGCACCTGGTTATTTACAAAGTTAATCACGGGGAAAAAAAAAATTCAGCTACACTTGGCCCGAGAACTCAGGCGGCTCGTGATTGACGGCGACCGAGCAAAGATGCCGATATAGATCTTTAGAAGAGACGAACATATTTTTGGACGAGGCATAGAGACATCTGTATTCGCTTTGACTGATATGTTGAGAGCGGCTGAATATCTAAAAAACTAACTTCCTTCTCTCTCCTCTTTTTTTTTTTTCATTGCAGACGAGAGGAACTACTTCAACACTTGCCAAGATGACAACGGTTGCCCAAATGTTCTATTTGATGTTTCGAGCCTCAAGAGCAAGTGGGAGAGAAAGAGTGATACAGAAGGGAGAGAGGGAGAGGAACCGAGGGAAAACAGAGAAAATAAACGGCAATAAGAGAGAGGGAGAAAGGGGAGACTGAAAGCAAATGAGAATGAGAGGAGTGGAAAAGAACGTTAGCTTGAGAGATGCCAAGTTCACTATCTGCCAGCCTGAGGTGTGTGCAGTCCCGGGTGTCGTAGTGGCAGCGGAGGGGGGAGGAGAGGGGAAGGAGGGGTGAGGCAGTGGGTGTCAGGTATGTCTGTCTTTCTATCCCAGCACTCCAACATGCGCTTTTTTGCTGCAGCTGCTGCTCGCCCGGATAACAAATCATTCCCTACAGCGCCTTCTGGTAACCTCGTCATTCCCGCTAATAACATTTGGAGATGCTAAGCTTGTAAATTAGCGAATCTGGACCGAGGAGATATTATTTATGCTTGTCTCCCATCCTGAAAGACTTGTCTTGATGGGTAAATTGTGTTTAATTCTTGGAGGAAGCCGTTTTTTTCTGCGCCCCAGCGTGAGATGAGATTAATCCCTTGACAACCTTTGCAGGCGCACTTAAAAATTGCTCCCAAATGTCACCGCCGCCGCCGCCACCGCCGAGATTTGTGGAGGGTGGAAGCAGGGAAGAAAACGAGCGGCGTGCAGAAATGGGGACACATCCGACGCACATGATCCTCCCCTACCCACACACACACACACACACACACACGCACGCACGCACACACATTCTTTAAATGTATTTTCTTTCCCGTCTTAGCATTCACAGAAAAAAAAAAACGTACAAACTCGAGGCACAAGCCATTGCCCGCCCACATACACAGACACACACCTTGCACCCTCCTATAGATTATGTTCTTGTTACACTGACACACACATACCGTGGCAAATAAAACTGTATCACTTCAAACTGTTTGAGCAGCGACAGCAGACACGCGTTCACACACAGGAGCAGTTGTCCTAACACACACACACACACACACACACACACACACACACACACACACACACACACAACACTTACAGCTTGTTCCCCAGATTGCCTTTTACTAATTTGTTCCCTCCGAGTGAGAGTTTGTTTTTGATTTAATGTTTCTTTATGGCTCTCGGTGAAAAGACAGTTTTAGATTTATTTACCAAGGAGACAGACAGACATGACTGGAGAGGCCTCCCCGGGCCCCCCGGAGCTGCTTTTTTATTCGCGCATAAATTCACATGGTCGAACTTTAAACGCTGACAAAACGCCCGTGGTCACCCTCGTGGAGGTTCGAGGGGCGATGAGAGCCCGACTCACCCTGGTGGGGTTTGGTGGACAGGGTGATGAGGCTTGGGCCTGGTTCAAGCCCCCCCCCCTGCAGCTCCTGGATCAACGTCTCATAGAGGGGCACAGGCAGCGGGGGTATCTCTTTCTTTAATGACCCAAAGAGTGGCGGACATACCAACTGTCAACACACATCCGCCTCCTCCCTCTCTCGCCCGTGTTTGTCTCTCTCTGTGCGGTCTCAACGTCATGCTTTCGCTCTTTCCTGGTTGTTATTTTCTCCCCCTCAATTCACAGCTGGGATCGGAGGGAGGAGGGGGGGGAGATGGAGAGGGAGGAAAAGAGGGGAGGAAAAAAAGAAACGCACATAATTAGATTGTAAATGCTTCATGATATTTGAGGACTTCAAAGGGCACGACTGAGACGACGAGCGAGTTTTGTCTGTGTGTGTGCGCAAGTGTGTGTGTGTGTGTGTGTGTTTACGCCTCTCTGTTGACAAGGACGCACTTGCTTGTTGTCCTCCCGCTCGTTATGTGTGTCCGTATGCTCGCGCGTGTCGTGCATTATCATTATCAAAGGGGGGCCGCTGACCCCTCTTTCTACCGGCTTTTGCGGCGGTAAAAACACTGAGAAGTTCATTTCACACCAGCGCGCGAGGAGTTCAGCAGGAGCCGCAGCGTGACTGAAAACAATGAGCTTTAATGTGTTAAAAATGAGTTGTAAAGTGCTGTTACCCAAAGTTCCGCCGGCATCTGACCCCCGCACTCAAACACAAAACGACACGCATGACTGTTTTCATGAAACAAGTCATTTCTGGTAATTACAGTTATTTGCGGCAGCCGTCCCTACACACCAATTACACCCGTCTGGGGCATTTCTGTGAGTGTGCGTATCCCAGAGCGCGAAAAAAAAAAGAGGAGTTGAAAGCAAACAATTGTCTCATGAAAACACTAAAGCGAAATATGACGAGACAATGATGATTTTTCTTTTTTCTTTTTTTTTCATCTGTCAGCTCGTCCCCTTCAACTTCAAAAGCAGGAAGTTGACCTCCGACCTCAGGCTAGAGAGGATTAGTTGACTTCCTGTCTGCTGGTCAGCGTCCAGCTCAATTTCAGCGAGGCCTCTGAGCGTGTTTATTGTGGCCGCATTTATTTTTGGACCAACTTTGATGAAATATGTTACATGACAAAAAAGGGGCTTTAAAGTTGTTTGCGCCGAGCCGAGGAGATGTCATTTAAACAGAACATAATCCATAAGCTGAATAACAAGCAGAGATGTTCGTCCTCTCCCCGCTCCTCTCTCCTCTCTCTCTGTGTGTGACACAGCTACATAATGTCTGTCTGTCGCTGTCTGAATGTAGGCTGTGGATCTGGCAACGCACTTTACGAGCACACGCGAGCGCGTGCACACACACAGAGAGAAAGAGCTGTCCTCTTGCACAGTAATGTTTATTTATTGGAACATTTTAGAGCCGGCATACTTCTGTCTGTAAATTGACAGCTTGGCTCAATACTGAAGGGAAAAGCTCACTGGGCCGCTGCTTCATTTCAAGACTGATTGATTGGCAAGGATGGAGAAAGAAAAATATCCCAGTGATTAGGACTGTTACTGTACATGGATGACATTTTACTCAAGAAGAAGTATATTTATTACCACAAGTGAATTTCTAATCATCAAATCTGACGTTCTATATCCAAGCACGGCTTTTAAAAAATTGCAGCTGCGAGTGTGATGTTTGATGGAGTTTGGTGTGGAAGCTCTGCAGCTCTTCCAGGAGGTAAGTGGTCAAATTGGAGAAATCTGATCAGAAGCCGCCTAAAAATGAAAAACAGATAACGCTCGAGGAGGGTCTACACCAAGGGACCGTCAACAACCTGATACTGCAAAAGTTGCTGTTTCATTATGCTTCATCTCTCATATATAAAACATCCTTTCATAGAAACTTGCACTCGCATCAGGTTAGAACTCCAAGTCAAAAGAACGACTTTAAGAAGGACTTACAATCTCAATTTCAATTTACTCTATAATTTATAATCAATGTATTTTCTTTGTGCATATTAAATGCATGTAAAGATTTTAACTGCCTCTTTATCTAGAACGTGCTATAGAAACAAAATTGCCGTTAATTGATTTAACACTTAAAGCTGTCAGATTACAACAGTGGAGGGGGAAAAAAAGAAAAGAATTGATTTTCTTTGATACCACTTACTGTGACAATATGGATGGTAAAAGCAGAAAAGGTGGATGATGTGCACACACAGTTCGAGGTGGGTGCAGGTGCAGCAAACAAAGAAAAAGCATCATTTTCATGTTAATGATGTAATGGTTCGACCTCTGGCAAACAGCCAAGAAATGACAAGACAAATAAGCTCGCGTTCTCTTGCATTAATAAAAACTTTTGGGCGCTTCAAGGTGAAGACGCCCTGTGATTCAACATAAATGGTGAAACCATTAGAATGCATGTCACGAGTCACAGCTACTTAAAGAGCACTGATTGATTTTTTTTTTCAGCTAATCACAAATCAAGATTTTTATATATCCTCAGAGAAAAACATACATCTGGAATTTATTTCTTGCTGAAATTCCTGTTTCACATTGTTTTGACCTTTGTACTTAAAAAAAAAACAAAACATGCAGTTTATTGACATCCCAGCTCGTAGTTTTTGGGTAATTAACCCTTCACAGTGTCCAAATAAAAGAATCCACTTTGTTGAGCCCAAATGGAGGCCCATTTGGGCTCAACAAAGTGTAGCTTTAAGGTCCTTACACACTGGGAGCGTTTTTTTTGTGCGATTAAATTTAGACGTCAATTTTTTTTTCGAACTTGTATCCTGTTAATATAAGCGTTCACATCAGCGACATTTTCTCGTTCGACGACATTGCGGCATTTATTTTTTCGCATCAAGGTCGAATTCTCCAAAGTTTCACATCCTGTGTGTCCACTTCTGACCAATCAGATTGCGTGTTGTTGAGCCGTCACATTCACTGGCGTATCCAACATGACCGACCGCCTGATTGTTTACGTGTCGGAGAACAGAGTGCTTTTTGATTAAAATAAATAAATACATTTAGCAAGGATAACGACCTGAAGGACAACTTGTGGAGAGATCTCGCTTATGACGATGGTGTGTGTGCTTAAACAGTTTGTTAAACATCTTTGTTTTAACTTTCATATATGCTAAGTAACTTTAGCTCGTAAGCTAACCTGCTCAGATAAAACATACTATTTGTATTTTCAGTGTCTCAAACTCAATCGCGTTGCTGTCACATTCGCCATCACTTGAGGTTGAAGTAGACTCCATTGTCGTCCTCTCGCTTCCTCCCGGGACGCGTCTTTTTTTCCCCCTCGGAAAGTCGCAAAATCACATCGCGCTTGATATGTATAGTGAGGCGCGTCTGGTCGCGGCCTCCGAATATTTTACAATTTTGCGCCGTATATTCGCGTCGTTCCCGGTGTGTAAGGACCATTAATGTTTAGAATTTGCAGACACTGCTGGAGAAGATGCATTAAGTGCATTTACCGATTATCAAGGCTCCGTCTATTAAATCTATACTGTCTAACATCTACTGCTCACAGCATTAAATTAGTGACAATCTTTCATCTAAAGCTCTATAATAATCACTGAGACTTGTAAATCTGATTTCCTTTTGAAAAACTCGCACATCACTCTCCCTCAGAATGGACTTCTCACTCACTCGCTGTTGTTTAAAAGAGCAGTTCTGAATTTTGGATTTCGTTCAGTCGGCTCTGATTCATCGCTTCCAGTATACAGTGCGAATTTCCCACCAGTGACCAGTGATAATTGAATTTGAGTGGGAAAGAAATGTGGCTGTATTTTCACGTGAAGTCTTTCTAATTCAACTTGGAGCATCAGCGTAAACCTCGATATGGCAGAGGAACGTCAGAGGGAGAAGACGCACCGTGGCGGTCTGGGACGTCGTCATTGTCAGAGAAGTTCATCCAGTCCTCGGCTCTGTGCTCTGGCCCGTCCTCTGCCGAAGCCGAGCTCCCTGACAGTGTTTATGGAGCTGTGTTTTGTGGTCACTGTGGTCTCTCACTTGTCCCTGAGGCCTTGTAAAGAGCCTCACCACAGGGCTGCTCAGCCACACTGCGCTCCCACCACAATACCAGAACTCACACATCTGTCGAGCAGCGGCTTGTCGGAGCTCCAAATTTATGTCCGGGACCCGACGGGAAGGAAGGAAGACTGGATGGGTTTGCTTGTTTTGTAATACAGTTTATCTTCATGAAAAGCCTTTGTTATAATTCTGTTGAATGTGACTTGGACTCAGACAGATTTGGGTCAGACTGGTCAGTCTCCAATTCTTGTGTCTTTTACTGTGGGGAAATTCACAATTCAATTTAATTGGAATTCAGTAACTCAATAATACTCAAAAATGCTAAGGTCTCAAAGATCCGTTGTGAAAAAGCTTTATTCACCTTTCAAACAACTTTTCCCAATTTTTCCTCAATAAAGGAACCGTCGTGCCTTTTTATTGTGCAATCTATTATTTTGTAATCATTTTTATTAAACGGTTGGAATGAAACTCTACCGATGATGTGAAAATAAATTCCAGCGATTGTGCATAATCGTTGGAATTTCCCTTTTGATTAATGCAGGCGAAAGCTTTTCATTATCCAAAAAGCATTTCAGTTACATAAAGCGTCTATTTGAATTCATTTAAAGCGGTTCACAATGCTGTTTCGTATTGTGAATGAGAACTGGGTTGGAATTTCAATGAACGTTGACGCTCTGACCGCTTTATTTCCCTCAATCTTTCTCCCGCATGTGCTCGCGTGCGCGCACTGACTCCCGGCCCCCGTGTCCCGGCGATGATGGCTAACACATGCCGTTTAAACAATCGCCCCAATCCCCCCTTATCTTCAGGAGTTATGGGCCTAAATCTACTCATAATACACAGCTCACTGAGGGTGTAATCCCTGGGAACATCAGAATAAATCCAGACTGTATCCGCTACATGCAGACTAGCGGCCAGAGCCAGGGCCATTATGGTGGGACTGAGGAAGAGGAGGAGGAGGAGGTGGGTTAGCGACGGGCGCTAATGGGTCGTCTATGAATTCATATTAACACTGAGCCATTAGGACACCTCCATCCAGGAAATCCCTCTGACCCTCACGCTAGACCAGCTGTCTGAAGTTTACACTTTAAAGCCACAATCCCTCCACTCTCACGTCTCCTCCTGTCTCCCTCTTCCCTGTGTTTGTCTCTCTGTCTCTGCCATGCTGCGGCCGGATTGTCCCGATTCGTCCCATTTGAAAAAGTCTTAACTATCCCACACAGGGCCTAGAGGCGGGGAGACGGACGGGGACACATTTGGTCGCGATGAGAGGGGACGCGAAAAGCAGCGGGAGGACAAATACGTGACGACAACCGAGAGGGCAGTGCGCCTTTCACGCAACCTTTAGCAACCTCCTCTCAAAATAATAAAAAATGTTTTTGAGACAACAAAGCCGGCAAAATCAACTTAATCTCAACTCTGATTCAATGTCAACTGTCAGGACACATGGCTGTCTACTGCATGGCTTGTGGCATCTGCATCGCCGTCTGGAGAGAACGCGTGCTGGGGAAATCCTTGTCATATTAAAAAAAAAAGTCCAAAGCAAAGAGAGGAGTAAGTGGGCTTTTTAATCTTGGAGCAAAATGAAGTGACGAGGCGATCAAATTAAAAATGCAAACTTGAGCGCTCTCTCTCTCTCTCTTCATGTCTCTCTGCCTATCTTTCCCAGGCCTGAGTGAGCAGCCAACACAGCCATCTTAGAGTCTTGGGGGAGGGGTGGGGGGATCGAGGCCTCTGGGCTCTTTGGCTCCTTGGCTGGACAACAGTTTCCTGGCCTGAAGGGGTCAGCGGTGGGCTGTGTGAGAAACTGGCAGCCATTGGGGTTCCAGAGGGGATGTTTGTCAGGAGTGGGAGTTGGGGGGGGGGGGGGTATCTTGTGGCTGGTTGGCATGGAGCGAACACTGACAGTCTCCAAATAGCCTTGTTCCTGCCAGGGCCCGCTGAGCTCTTACACATTACACTACACACAGGAAAAGACCAGAGGCACTCGAGGCCTGGCGCTATAAAGCCCCTGACAGATTCATAAGAAAACGATAGGGCGCCTTATTTATTTAGGGTGTTCGTACTGTAATGTTTCACAACTCTCAATACTCCAAACAATTATATGGTGCAACATGGGGGTATGGAGAGTGTACTTCCTGGTAGAGATCAGACTTCATGAATCTCTTGATAGTTGTGTAGAAGATTTTCCCAGAACTTGTTCATATCTTTGCGCACTATAACTTAAGCAGCACATAATAATCTTTGCACAGTGTACTTTATGTACTCTGCTGTAGGTGCATTTTGTTCACTGATCACAGCACAAACTCAAGGTCCAGTGATTTGAAGTCTTTACTATTGTGCTGAAAAGGTGTTTATTATTTTAATTTTGTTAAGATCAATTATTTCATCAGACGCCGGCTTGATCCTTTAGCAAAAGGTCAGAGAACAAAGTGACACGAGTTCAGCCCAACAATGATCCGAGGTTTGAGACAGCACACGGGAATAGTGTACATTCAGGAAGGAGTGAAAACGTATATAAAGCTTGAGATAATAAAAAAATACACAGACACAAAGAGGTCATTCTAAAATGTCAGGGTTGGTTATGAGACGGATTCGATGCACTGGGAATGGAAACAACATGAGCCAGGTCAGACAGAGAGGCTATGAAATGGATCTGAACCCAACTAGGAGGTACAGACCTGACGGGCACAGCTGATCGTTATTAACATTAATTTACAAGTCATCAAAACCTAGTGTCTTACCTGATGAGAGTTAGAAGCCTTCTCTCCTGTCTCTGCCCGTGGTGCATGTAATCCAATCCTCCAGCTGTTCTGTCTTTCTCTGATTGAAGCAGCTGGACTCATTCACTACTCGCTGACAAATGCAACTAGTTTAGAATCAGCTTTGCAGTTTTGTTGTATCTGGCACAATAAAGTAAACTAGAACAATGTTTGCTCATTCATTGCCACAGCTCCTCACGTTTTGCTGACCTGACTTCTGCTCACACACACACACACACACACACACACACACACACACACGCACACACACACACATACAGCACTGCCATCATGATCTGATCCATTTGGGTCCTAGGAGTCAGATGAAAAGTAGTACAGTGGGAATGTGCCCGAGAGAAAAATATTTCACCTTTGCATTGATTTTACTGTCAGATCACATGACATCTGCCTTTTAGTTGGCCGGACAGATGCAAGGCAGCGAGAAGAAAAATGAGCGTCTAGGACGTCTCAACAAAAAATGATTTTTTATTTTGCCTCATTTCCCCTGTTTGACAACTTCTGCAATGTGTTAAGTGTTGTTCTCAGCAGGAGTTTAAACTCACACCGATGGGCGTCACCCTCTGCACACTAGGGCCACATTCAGCTGCCATCTGTATCTGGATATCCTGTCTAGATAAAGAGAGCTGAACGTTCATGCAGCTGTGATGAACGGCTGGTGGACGGGCCAAACCATTCACAGTCCGGCCCATCCACACACATTTGCATATTGAGATTCAATCACGGTGCACAGTACAATGCTTATTAATACCAGGTGTGAAGGAGCGGGGCGCGGGTCGGCCGTCATTATCCAGATACACATCGTGCGTTCGTGGCAGGTGTAAACGGGGCCTGGATTCATGCTGCGCACCCACACACTCACACTCTCTGTCGCGGCTGGGAAGGCAAAAGGCAGAGTCCACCCTCACTGCAGAGAGACGACGACGAACGCTTCCAGGTTCACTTCATTCATAAACCGTTCTCACGTACGGAGACGTTTGTGGTCAGGCACGTCCCCCCCCCTCGACCACCTGTGTTAGTCACGATAAGGATTTATGACTCTGAATCTGAAGGTGACCCTCTCCACAGACAGAAACACTGTGGTCTGCCGACTCTCCTTATTGGGAACTTGTTGCACTGCAGATTCGAAATCTGTATTTAGACGGAGTCATTTCTTCCCAGACAACATGATGATGATGATGATGTCTGGCAAGACGGCCCCCTTTTTTTCCCCCTCATTTTTGACCTTTACATTCATGCTTCATTTTCCCAGTGCGCCTTTGCTTACAGTATTCAACATTCATGGAGTCTCGGCTGCTTTTTTACTGACTTTTTTAAGCCACTTTATTTCGCCTTCAGCCCCCCTCACCCCTCCCCCTCCATGCTCATATGCCTAATCTGCCTTCACCTCTGTCCTCTCAGTCTTTTCTACTTTCTTATTCATAATGCACATTTCTTCTTGCTCCATCCTTTTATTTACAGCCTCCTCTCACCCCTCAGCCCTCTTCACTCTTAATTATTTGTTTTACCTCTGTCCTGTTTCTTATTCCCTTCGCTGTGTCCTCTGTTAATCCCC
Source organism: Centropyge bicolor (assembly GCA_037975185.1). Lineage (NCBI taxonomy): Eukaryota > Metazoa > Chordata > Actinopteri > Pomacanthidae > Centropyge > Centropyge bicolor. The sequence goes on along the minus strand of JBBMOC010000004.1, from coordinate 1,015,025 downwards.
GCGCCTCCATCATAAACCCTTCTTCCCCTTCTTATTCCTTTTACCCTTGTCCCTCTGCTTCTGCGTATTTCCATATCCCTGAGCTGATTCCCTTGTCCCCTCGCTTACAGCCTGTTGTATTCCCTGTCTCTCTTCTCATCCGTTTATCACTGGCCCTTGTTCTGTTAATCCCCGAGGGTTTTGTTTATTTGTGTTGGAGCTGCTTTTACAGCTTGCGACTGACCCCACCTATTTTCTCACCAGTCATTTGAACAGCAGGGCTGCTTTGCAGCTACTCCACCAATTAACATACCATTAGCATAATATTTGCATGTGTGCATTAGGGTGTTGATGGGGAGAGAAAATAACAGTTTTACAGGTTTTTTTTTCTTGTCTCAAAAAAATATATATTTCATGGAATGACGTAAAAGCGCCCACGGGCTTCTTTATCTCGCTTTGATACTGCTGCTCAGCGAGCGACATCATGTTTTCAAGTACGCTGTGAAAAGTTATGCGGTTATCGCATGATTGGCCCACCTACACGTTAACATCTGTGATTATCATTTCTACTTCACTAATGTGCTATGTCAAGATTACATTTTGATCAAACTATTATATAAATCACTTCAACCGTGCGTTAAAAATGCATTTGGATCATTTATCAAAAATCAAAAAACGGCGTAAGTTTCATAATGTGTACAATAATCTTCCAGTGACACGACTACTGAAGTAAGTAAAGTCAGAGCGTTGAGGTCAAAGGTGAAGAAAAGGGACAAGAGAGAACAGGAAGAATGTGACCAAACAGGCAGGAAGGATTATGAATGAGGGAAGAAAGTGGGCAGACATTGAGAAAGAGACAGGAGACAAACAATCACGTGGATATATGAAGGGAAATAAACAAATTCATGCGTTTTGATGGAGACAGACAGGGAGAGAGAGGTGAAAGTAGGCCAGCTGCTGCCGCCGCCGCCACCGCCGCCGCCGCTGATGAAGCCGGTGAGCGTTTCATGTAGAGAGTGGCGGCTGAGCAGAGGGGCGACGTGTCAGGGGCGTCGAGCCAGTTTCCCAGTCTTGATTGGGGATCAGCCCGTGGGCCTCGCTGTTCCGCTGCATGCCACGCCTGTCCCTCACACACCGCCGCTCTCAGATCTGTCACATTAGGGCCGTCGCTCAAACACTGACGGCGCTTTGTGATTGTTCGTCTCCTGTCACGCTGATTACTTTGCTCATTGAAACCTGACTGAAGGAAGTGGATGGTTGTGGGGAGGAAGTCCCACCCGGAAAAGAGGCTAATATCCACTCGGTCATTGGCCACGTTTTCTCGAACCCGCCCAATCACGTCGAGGCTCGCCTTGCGTTGAGTCAACCCTTCTCCCCTCCAGAAACAACAGATGCCAGATACGTCGGATTGAATGTAATTTGTCATGTTTGTATCAAAGACACAAGGACTGAGCAGTGCTGTCATGTGATAATGTGATATGTGCTACATGTGAACTGTCACACATTAATCCCATGTGTAAAACTACTCACGCTTAAATCACGGAAAATAAAGTAACTGGGTGGCAATCGGCCAAAATGAATAAAAAATATATATTTAATATACCATATGCTGGCATATCTCTATTTTATTTTGCATCTCAGCATCTTGTTATTTTATTTTTACGGCTTGAGTGCAGGCACTTCCTGATATGGGATTACTTTATGGACTCTTAATGCATCAGCCACCTAATATTAATGGCCAGGCACCGAGACGCTTCTCACTTTTTTTTTCTTTTTTTTGTGCATCGTTGAGAATGAGGGACGACTGATGAAATATTTGAAAAATTTTGCAGCTTAAGTGCTTTGTCGAAATCATTTTTATGAGACATTTACGATCGCCCTTTTCTGTTTTAATGATGCTGCAGTTTGTGTATACATTAGTATGTTAGACGGGGGGGGGGGGGATTAGCCATGGCTGCCAGAATCCAAGATGAAAGAATGAGAAACAGCGCTAGCAGTAATAATATGTTGTTTTTGGGCTTGAATTGATATCTAATTGTAAGCTTTTTTTGCAATTGTATTTGCCACTGGAATCAACAAGACAATAATAAATTTTCAAAATAGAGAACCTTGATTCTCAGGTTTTTCTTTTTTTAAAAATGAATAAATTAAAAAAAAATAACATATTTAAACTCGGATTATTTGTATTTTTGCTCATCACTGCCTGAGTGTTGCACTTTACCAGGTCTCATGCATCACATCTGCAGCAGAACAAGCTTTGTGTTATTTTTAAATTCATTCACAAAGCCTTCTATTCATCACTTAAACAATAATGAATAACATGTTGCAACACAGTCAAATTTATAGCTCATGTTGCTTATATTTCTAATTCCACTCTGCAGCTCTACACTACTCTTCGTGTGTGTGTGTGTGTGTGTTCAGTCCTACCTCGTGCATTGTGAGAATGTGTGCTCACGCAGTATAAATGCAGTTATATATAATATCTAGCAGGCCTGTTGGCCCTGGCTGCTCTGCTGCACTCAGCTCTCTAACTGCTCTTGTCTCTGTATAATCCCCCCTCCTCATGAATACATTAACGCCGGAGCCTTAAACTCAGCTTAGCTGGCGGCTCAGCGTCACAGCACATCCTATTACCGACTTTAAATCATTAATGTGACATCGTTTTCACTCAATTTCCAAACACCCACGGTCAAAAACTGCATATTTCACTGAGCCGGTGCAGAGAGAGAGGGCCGCGCTCAAAGTCACACGGTCGACGAGGCGCATGCGCATGGGAGGCCGGGCCAACGTATGACCGCGTGTAAGTTGCACGAGTTTCTTCTACAAGCCGGGCGGGATTCAAATTAAAATCACATTGAGCGTATACAGGGCGAAAATATGAACAGGCATTCAAATGTAAATCTGTGATAGTTTTCACCCTTTTGTCTCAACTATTGTGATTGAAACAGCCAGTGGATAATTGTGCTTTTTAAGCTGAGCTAACTCCTACAGTGCACCTTAGGCTGTGTGTGTGTGTGTGTGTGTGTGTCTAGCCACCGTTTGCTTCCTCCAGCAACTCGTGTACTGCTGACAATAAAAGAAAAAGAAAAATCCCCTTTCTTGCTCCTCAACTATTCACACATAAACCTTCTCTCAGGTTTTTCCCTCCAGGCTGGCTCTGAAAAATTCACAAACGCCCAGAGAACAACTAAGTCCTTCACTTACCGTAGGAGTTGTGGATCTGCCCCCATCGTGCCTCTTTATTGCATCAAAAGGGTTTTTTTCTGTGTGTGTGTGTGTGAAGCTATGGTAATTAGCAAACCACGTAAAATCATCTCCTCGGAGTGCATTTAACTGTTTTTATGTGCAAAGAGTCAGGAGCGGAGGGGGGGGGTGGGGGTTGATTGCTGGAACATATGGACACAGATGGGGACAGCATTTTAATGGGCGCACTGAGAGGGGTTTTGTGTTTTTAACCCTCGAAAGTGGAGGCACGAACATCCTCAACATCCTTAAGCGAGCATCAATTAAAGATTTGCTTTTAAACTGGCGACGGCAGCACGGGCGCTTTGACAGGGCTGAGGGAGTCAGAGTACACACTTTTTTGTTGTTGTTGTTGTTTGTGTGACTCGCACATGTGCACACACACATTTCATCACTCATCCCCCCATTCCCTCCCCTCTCCTCCCATGTCCCTTGTTGTGCTTAATTAGGTTATCAGGTTGCTAACGGGCCGTGATTCGGCTCCACGTCTCCCAGCTGGCCCTCTGATTGGAGGGGCAAGAAGGTGGACTTAGCATAATTAACATGTTGTTATGGAGATGATTGAATTGTTCGGCGACACACGGGCACGCGCCACCGCCGGGATGGCTCACATTGTGTCACCGAGCAAAGGACGGAGGGAGGTATTAAAATAAAACACAAGTGGGAAAGCATCAAATTTGGATTCATATATCACCTATTCATAATGTGGAAAACTCACTTGACTTAACACTTTTGTGCATCTACTCATTTATTTATCTCTTTGGCTTCACGAACATATAAACAAGTGTGGCTGCATTCGCTGTCCTCTCCACAGATAATATCTCTGTTGTGCTGTGCCCTTTAAACGAGAAGCACATGCCAGGGTATATTTGCGAATATGTTGGGACTGTAAAGCCATTGTGTGAATGTATGTGTGGAAGAAAGAAGTGACCAGGACCAGCACAAGTTTTACCGAACACATTGCTGTCTTTATTAGAGCCTTGTCTGGCAGTAATACTGAAAAAAAAGTGAACTTAGAACAGATGGTGGTGGCAGCCCACGGCTTTTTTTTTTTTCCTGTTTTTCTTTATTTCTTTGATATTTTTCTTCATTTTTTTTTGTGTGAGAGTACTGCGACTCCGGCTTTTCTGTGGCATGGATAACATCAATAAAAGAGACAGTAGGGAGAGAAAAAAGAAATATACAACTTATATTACACTGTGTTATGAACAAAATATAAATCTATAACTCTATGTTATATTTACATAATTATCTTTCTTGATTTTTCAAGTTGAGATGGTAAGATATTTTTTTTACTTGTAAGAATTCTTACTTTGTTTTGAGCTCCACTCATGACTTTGATTGTCTTAAATAATATTATCATCATCATCATTTTCATTGTCTTCATATGGGGACAGACCTTGCCAGCAGGGATGATTGACGTCTTAATGCCCCACCCACCCACCTGATACCCTAAAAATGGATTGCTCCACTTTGTCCCCTCTCTTCAGCATCGGGTTGAACCATGGTGTGAGAACAGGGGCGACTATACAGCAAAATTAAGACCCAGAGGCTCATTATGTGGCGTGTAGCGAACATCTACAGCGAGAATGATTGTGGGGATCACTATGTGGCAGCACACCTGAAGAGTAGTCATGGCTCCTGTAGCGTCGCGTGGAGCTAAAACAAAGCAAAGGGCTCCTGATGAGAAGTGACTTTAAAGATACTGTAGGTGCGCCTGGTCGTCTCACACGCACACGGCCAGTGGAACACGCTTGGCGGATCATGGTAAACACTGCTTTCCTATGATTTAAAAAAAACAAACAAAAAAAAAAACACCAAACAAAATATATGTACAGGATTTTAAATCTAGAGTTCTAGATTTCAAGAAACAGAAAAAGGACAGCATAGGACTTGTTTGGTTGTCATGATAATCTCTTCATTTTAAATGTGTGTTTGTGATTGTGCATGTGTGTGTTTGTGTGTGTGTGTGTGTGTGGATCCAAGCCAAAGATGCTCCACTGCGTCTCGGTGAGGCGGCCAAACTAGTAAACGGGGACGGGACTCTTTGTTCACAGAAAGCAGTTTCCAAAAGTGATAAAACTGATTTCCAAAAAAACCCAAACAAACAAAAAAAGGAGCAAAATAAAAGAGAGGAAACTTCACATTATACATTATAATAACCATTACAAATAAAATTATAATAACAATAAAAAAAAGTCATGTTCTTCTTTTTCTCTGACTGCACAGAGTCTGAGTGCTTTTTAGAAATGGGTTCGGACATGAAAAGGTTATGTCTTCAGCTCGGAGGAGGGCCGGCGTTGAGTCTGTCAGTCCAGCTCACTGTCCTAACTCCGCCCGCCCACCCGTCCGCAGGATTAATACAAAACAAACGCATCGAAAAAAGAAAGGGAACCATAAGAATGCAAAACAAAGCAAGGTAAAATGACAACTTTTGTTTAGATCTAAATACCTACCAGCTAAATAGAATAATGTTTCATTGACTGTCATAGTTTCATATGGTCATAAAAACCCGATAAAGAGGAGAAAAATAAATTATACTGTACATAACTTACTAAACTTAAGAAACGCTGACCATCCTTATAATTATTGTTAATAATATTATTAGACTAGAGGCAGTTTGAAGAGAAATAATAAAATACAGTATTCAAATACAAACAGAAACACTGACTGGCTGACTTCACCTCGGCTCCGCCCACTGGGGGTGACAGCAGGATGATGTTGATTGGAGGGAGCAGGAAAACACTGAGGGACAGAACAACAGTTGTGTGTGTGAGTGTGTATGTGTGTGTGTGTGTGTGTGTGTGGTACAGTAAGTAACAGCAGCAGTGTAAGTTGCCTGTCTTTCTGTTTTTTAGCCTTTTGAAAAAGAAGAGCTAGATTTGACACAAACGCTCAATAAAATGAGTACACACTGCACACACCGTCACACACTCACACCGTCGGATGTTTCGAGCTAAGTCGCGCTGATGTGTTGTCCTGGACGACATCAAGATATCAGGGACGGAGCAAGAAGAAACCTGGTGGATTGTCTCGCAACACAGTGCTTTCGTTTCTGCTCCGTGACGCCAGAGAGACTCCCCTTTCTGACCCGGCCCCCCCTGCGAAAATCCTCAAAGTGGGACAGTCCACGCTGCAATGGTGAGTCCTGGCTGGACCGTCCCATCGGATTCCAAATGAGGGGGGCGGGGTGGCGTGGAGGGGGGCGGGCAGTCACAAAAACACAGAGAAAAAAAAAGGGGGGCGAACCGCTGACAGCACACTGCGAGGTCGAAGAAAAGATATGTTCTTGTTAAAAATAAACATGTCTGATGTCTTTCAGGTGCTTTACAACAAAAGAGGAAAAAAGAAATGTCTCTTTTTTCTATTATTATTCAAACTTGTAGCACAAAAACAACAAATCACATTCACAAGCCACTTATTGGCACCGTGTACCTGAGTGAGAATATTATAAGAACCAAAGAACAAAAAAAGCTGTTTTTTTTTTAAAAGTGTCTCTTGATAATAAACAGGTCCGCCATCGTAAAGTGTCATCTGTTAGCCTTTGACAGGTCCACTGTTCCGTCTTTCATTTTAAAATGTCTCCTTTTCTACAAACGGGTCTAAAAGGTTGCTTTCTGAGTGTGATCTCTGATTTCTCCTCACTCGTGGCATTACACTCAAACTCTTGCAGTAGTACTTGAATATTCCTCAGCAAGCTTCAGAGTCGGCTCGGTCGTCTCTTCCTCCCAGACTCCAGTTTGTGTAACAGTCAGTGTGAGTGACAGGTCCTGTGCTTCAGTTGATTGATCAGATGCTGGTATCAGGACTCCAGTGGGAGGCGTCTGGCTCTGTTAAAAGAGTCCATGTTAGTCAGGAGGGGGGGGGAGAGGGTGGCAGGTGTTTGTGAGATTGGGACTCAAGGTGATTGGCAAAAGAGAAAGTTTTCTTCCTGATTGGTGGGATTGTGTGGGATTAACCAGCTGTGATTGGCTTTGAAAAAAAAAAAAAAAAAGGCGGCTCTCGTGCCGTCCTATTGGGTGATATGGTTGTCATTATCGCTGGCGTAATCGGCCTCTTCGTCCTCGTAGTCGAAGTCGTCGTACACGTCGCCGTTGCTGTCATCCAGCCGTAGCTCCTCCTCCTTGATTCGTGGCTCGTCCCCCTTCAGGCCGGGCATGTGGGGGTTCTGGTGGTGGTTGGCGTTGGGCTCAGGGCTGCTGGACATGCTCGAGTGCTCTGAGGGCATCTGGGGTGAGGGCATTCCCGCCATGGACAGGGCACCTGGGTAAACCACGCCTGCAGAGGACAAGGGCAGCTGGCCCTGCTGCCTGTCACACACACACAGAGGGAGTAGGTCAGTACATGCAAGGCAGCATTCCAGATGTGACGGGTTTCAACCTCAACACATCGTTCCATACCTTTTAGTCTGGCGACCCCTTAAGGCAAAAATCTGCCTGTTTCTACAGCTCACATAATTAACCTGTTACACCTTGTTGTTTAATCAGCACAAATACTGAATTAAACAGTGAAGTTTTATCATGATGAGCCACTGTCTTTGAGCTTATATTAGTCAGCCAGGCTGATGGAGAAAAAGGAAATGATGAAAAAAAAAACATCAGCTGCATCATAAGGAGATTGAATTAGAAAAACAATCCTTTAATCCTGATGTTTAAAGTAAAAGTTAAGTAAAGTAAAAAACAACAACAAAAAAAATCAATAAACTGAAAAATCTACATAAGAGAAGTTATTTCACAGCTTGTGGTTGTTGTTGATTTACTAAACATTTATGGTAACAATATTAAAGTAAATATACACTCATGTTCAAACAGCACCATTCTTTGTTGTAGCTCGAAACAGATATCCTTCATGAGAGTTGACACTAAAAAAGCAAATTAATTTAAATAAAACAAGAAATGGTACTTATGTGCTAATTAGACTATAAATATTAAAGAACACATTCATGGTTGCTGTCTTACATATGACATCAGTTCCTCACCCCACACTGAAGTATTGTCTCATTTCCTGTCTGCGGGACCTCATGATGGCCTTGTACTCGCCGATGCGCAGCTTCTTGCCGTCCACCAGGCAGGTGCGTTTGGGCCGCGGTTTGTACTTGTAGTCTGGGTATTTTTCCAGGTGCTGCTTGCTGAGGCGAGCCTGCTCCTCGTAGTAGGGCTGCTTCTCCAGGTTGGTCATGGCTTTCCAGCGCGAGCCTAGACAGGGACGCGTTGGAACAATCATCAGTTTCAGTTATGCTCTGAATCTCTTTGGAAAGAGACTGATAAAATTGGCACATGTTGAACTTAGTATAAAATATAAAAATGAAAAATTAAAGCAGGTCTATGATCACTGCATAGCGGCAAAATGATAAAAATCATTAGATCTAAATGGAGCATATGTGTCAGCTTCGAGATCAGTTTACATTGTGGGTGAGGATCTGTGCGGCATGCGTGACCCTTCATCACATGTGCATACCGACACACATGTGCCGGCATTTAAGCGACGCTGACACACTCCCACGCACACACATAACGGTGGAAGTTTCACCCGGAAAGAGAAAGCGACGGAGAGAAAGGCGGGTTAATGAGGAGAGCGGTGAGGACGACAGGTACTCGTCGAAACTAATGAGGACTTCACTTAACCTGCCGTCACCTCTCTCCGTTCACTCTCTGCTCATAGGTTTGTAGTAGCGGACCCCTTCATGTGTGTGTGTGTGTAATCTTGAGCACGTCTTCCCATGTGTGTTTCATATCTGGTCTGAATTTGCACTTGACTACTGTATGTGTAATCGGTAAAAGCTGTCAGCACTTGGCTGTTCTCTCTCTCTCTCTGTCTTTCTCTCTCTGTCTTTCTCTCTCTGTGTTCTGCGATCTGTTAGCAATCGAGAAAGAGAGAGAGAGACAGAGAGAGAGAGAGAGAGAGAGAGAGAGAGAGAGAGAGAGAGAGAGGGCTTATTAAAACCAGATTTCCCTGTGTTATAAAACGCTTAGGAGCTCTTTAAAATGTCAGGGCCGATCCCGGCGGTCCGGGGGAAATGTCAGGCGGCCTCGCGCTGCTTGTTTAATGCATAATGAATTATATCATCATTTGTCGGAGCCGTGCTCTCCCCAGCCGTTCATTAACAGCCGCTTACACGATGCCACCGCTTGTAATGAAATCGCTGTGTGTGTGTGTGTGTGTGTTTGCGTGTGTCTGAGAAAGTGGGAAATAGATCCAGCAGTAGATGCATCTTCCTTTCATTTACATTAGTGTGGTAGTGAGTTAAGCCACATGGGTGGGGCAAAGGCGCCTGTCACTCAAAGCAGGCTGTGCGTGTGTGAGTGTGTGTGTTTTACCGAGGATCTTGCTGATGTTGGAGTTGTGCATGTCGGGGAAGGCCTGCAGAATCTTTCTCCTCTCGTCCTTGGCCCAAACCATGAAGGCGTTCATCGGCCGTTTGATGTGTGGCTCGGTGCTGCCGCGACCCCGAGCCTCCCGGAATATTCTGGACTCTGACACGCTGGGGGAGCCTGGAAGGGGGGGGGCACAAGGTGAGGAGAGGAAGACAAAATGTCACACACACTAATAACAAAGACAGATATGAAGTAGGTGGTTTACAGAAAAAATCCTATTACAGCTTACAATGTGGTAAAGTCTGTATGTTTCTGTCACAGTGAAAAGAATTATCTACAAATGTGGAGATTTTACCTTTTTGACATAAACTGTAAGTTTAAGTTCTGGATGAGCAGAGAATTATTTTGCTTCTTAGTCTAATTTTTCAAACTCATTGTCACAGAGCTGAAAAGGTAGTTATTTTTCTTAGCTCATGAAAAGCTGAAGTTTCAGATGATACATGTTTTTTACAGGACAGGATGGTTTATTATTCTATGTACTCATATATCCTCAACAGTATCTTCTTGATGGAAAGTGGTAAAATGTCTGAAAATGAAAATCCTCAATTTAAGAAGAATCACATTTTCCAAGCCTTCTTTATAGCGATTTAAAATATCACACACTTTTCCTCATCTGCATGTGTGTGTGTGTGTGCGTGTGTGTGTGTGTATGTGCACGTGCACCCCTACCGTCAGAGTCTCCGCTCATAGTGAAGTCCAGCATGGCGTGGCTGAACTTGTCCTCCGCCTGCTGCTTCAGCTGTTGACTCAGACTCTCCAACGCAGCCTTGTCCTAAACAGCACAAACAGTCGACAGTTGCAGTCGGTCAGTGAGTGTGAATCTATGAATGAGTGAAGCCACGGGCCCATACATCAACAACACATCATTCTTATAATTGATTTTAAATGTATTTATTTTTCCCGTCAAGTTTTTATCCCTGATATTATTTATTTCACAGTCATAGAAATAAAAACAGCAATGTTTAATTTAACTACAGAAAATCAAAGACAATAAAAAAAGCATATTAGATGCCTGCTGGCCTGAAGCCAATTTGTTTCTAAGAAAAACAGATTTTAAGATGTATAAACTCCTTCAAAGATGCAACAGAAGAAAGAATGGATCTCAGCCGTTTCCCCCTTTTAATCTGAAATCAATCAGTTAATAATCATTTTTTTATAACTGGGTGCAAACACAGAGAGACCAGACAAATAACAGCAGCAATTTCAGTAGACAGTTTGTGTTTTGGTTTGTTTCCATGTAAATTTGCGGGAATGTTAATGTCAACATCAAATTGTTAGAGTGGCGTACGCCTGCATGCTTGAACACACATCTGTGCACATGTTTGCATGTACAAGAATGCTGATTACATTTAGCCCTATTTGGATGTTTACTGTTTTGTGTGTATACTGTATATTGTGTGTGTGTGTGTGTGTGTGTGTAGCCACTCCTGGCAGCCACCTGCGAGAGTGGAGTGCAGCGGCTTGCCTCTCTCTTGCAGAGGCCCCCGGGGGTCGACGCATTAGAGAGAGAGAGAACGAGAGAGTGCAACGCGGACGAGAGCGAGGCCACGCCGCACGGCCCCCTGGGTATTTATTACAACCAATAAAAGGCTGATTTACTGAGCATTTACATGCTTAATGCAAGCAGCCGGCACACTCTACGCTGGAACCTGACTGTCGACGAACACACACACTCACACACACTCACACACACATACCGCGGTGCACCAGCGCCAGCGTTTTACAGTTTAATTATACGATTAGGAGCGGTACCCAAAACACTGTCGTCTTCTAAAACAACCTTCCAAAAAGTGTCCCTCTCCATTTACATGTGACCCTGGCGAGCTGGCTGGCTGGATGGGGGGGAGGGCAGAATGATAATGAAATGCATTTTCTCTGTTTTTAGTCCAGCAGAGTTTAATTGTTAGAGATAATTTCCCCCCCAGATTGGAATAAATACGGCTAAAAAGACAGGCATGGGAGAGGGAGAATACGAGGCAGAGGCCCTCTGCGGAAATGGTCCTTTTTTGTTTTTTTAGGAAGTCAGTTAAAAAGTTTATTTAGAATGTATTATGTTTTCATAAATGAACAATAATCGGTGAGTGGGTCGGAATGATTTAGCCATTTTGTCTGAAATATTTTCAGAATTTTTCTCATTTCACACAAAAGCCTCATTCAAACCTTGTTCAAGGAAAAAGGGAAAAACGTGTCTCACACTTTCTGATTTTAGACTTCAACGTGCTGTTACAAAGTGCTTTTTGGTGTGTGTGTGTGCGTGTGAGACAGAGACGGAGATGAACAAGGAGACAGAGTGGATGACAGGCTAGTCTGACATTAAGCCCCAGTACAGTACACGAGAAAAGTGGATTGAATGGCTGACACTAGAGCCAAGACACAAAGTAGTGACAAAACTAATCCTCTGAGTGTGTCAGAGATGACACTGTTGTATTTGAATGCACAGAGCTCGTCGGCTTCACGCGCAGTGCAAAGCCAAAGGGCCAGGGAAACAGGAGTGAGCGAGTGGCTTCGGAAGCTGAGAAAGAGTTATGGTTTTTTGTTCAAAAAATCCTTCTAAAATTCAAGGTCTTTTCTGCAAAAAAAACATCATCATAGATACATAGCAAAAAATTCAAAATATTTATACTCAATTGTAGTTTTACAAGGAAAAAAATTCTGGTAAAAATATATATTTCTGAATAAGGCTGATCTGATTCTTAATCATTCATTCCCACTGTCATAAGTGGCATGAAAGGACAAGTCACAATAAAAAGATATGATATATGATTCTCATAAGATAACATAAAGCAATTTCATAAGAAATGATAAAAATGATGGAATAAAATTATTTCTAGTATTATATTATCCCTGCAGTGGAGTAAAACTGCTAAATGCCTTCTAATGCTATGAATGTGTTGAACAGGCTTTAACACATGTTTCTGAAAAATGCCCCGATGTTCCTTCACTTCCCAGCAGAGTTCTTCAATTTCCTTGATTTCCCCTGGTGTGAATCTAATTGGCTGTTAGACTTAAGCCTTTATACTGTATCTACAGTATATTCCACATTTACACTGTCTAAAAAACCTGGGTTGAATACATGGATCAGTGTGGGTTTGACTGTTTAAAACACATCAGATGAGAGAGAGTAAAAAAAAAAAAAAGAAAGAAAGAAACAAATAGAGCTGTTGAATGTCAGCGGTGCAGATGCTTCAAGCACACTGTTGCTCTGTGTGTGTGTGCGTGTGCTCGTGCACCAGCTGACTCCCAATGTGTTTAACAAATAACCACAATTTAGCCACGCTGCCGAGGAGCCGGCGCCGTCACTTCACATTACCGTCTCCCCGACGCTCCGCTCTGCCACACACATAGGCGCAAACACACACACGCACACACACACATGTAGCCCTGCAGTGCGCCTTACAGACACACTCATTACCTCTAAGATGCCTCTGGTTTTACCTTATCTGGCCCTGTTTAGCTTCAACACATTTCAGCGAGCACATTGTACACCGATTTACCTCCTACATGGTGCAGTACGGATGGCATATGGCAAGACAAATTATTACACGCTGACAATGAGATGGTACAGCTTGTGACGACTTTGTAGGCTTTTTTTTTTATGAATCTAAACCTTTGGAATCAGTTGTATTTTTTCTCTTTTGAGATAAAATACTCTAATTCATAAGGAGATCCATACATTTCTCTTCAGCTTTTCATGCTGTTCATGAGCAGGAAACATTTGTCATAAAAATTAGAATATAATTTGTATTTCAACAGATTTAAGAAAGAAATGCATCAATTAAAACTGTGAGCAATGCATTTCAAATAAATATAAATGAAGCCTTTAAAGTAAGTCTTTAATAGGCTAATATGGGTATTTAAGTATAATGAGTAATATGTCAATACAACACAGTTAAGAATGGATCATCTCGACATTTAAAGTGACAGCTGACCTTTTGAACTTCTGCTGTTATGACTTGAGGTTGAACTCATAAAGCCACAATTTGTGACCACAACATCTCCTGGAAACATACTAAAATTGCTTGTGGCACACAAGCAATGCTGTATGTTCCAGATTTTAATGTGGAGAAAACATTTGTTGTTATCCTCGGGAAACTGAGGAGCACCCAAAAAACCCTTGATTTTCCTGCCTTTAATCCTTTGGGGCAGTTGTCACACTTTGTTGCCTCTATAGCGAAATCTGCTACCACGCATTCGTGATGCAAGTGGTCTTACCTTGTCCGAGCGTCCGTTGTTGAGGCTGAGGTTGCTGACGGCGGCGACCTTGGCGTCCAGGACCTGCTGCTCCCTCTTCAGCTGCTCCTTCATCTGCCGGGCCTCGGCGAAGGCCTTGGTCACCGCCTCGTGGTCGTTCAGGTAGGGTGTGGAGGACAGCGACGACAACAAGTCTGCTGAGACACAGACGGAGACGCGGAGAGAGACAGAAGGACACAGAGATAGGATGAGCAATTAATTTGGCTGAGCAAAACTGTATGATTCAAGTGTCTTTGTATACAGTATTTGACTATTTAAAAAATAATAAGAGAGAATAATGAGAGTAAATGAATGAGTGTTTGTATGTGTGTTTTCATCCAGAAAAAAATCTTCCCTTGAACCATGAGGTAAAGACATTAACATATACTTGATGAGGGGAGTTTGCCAGGGCATCTGTGTGTGTGTGTGTGTGTCTCTCTTTCAGACTCAGACTCACACTCACACACTGACCACTTGACTGTCGAGCTGGGTGTGTGAGTCAGAGCGTGCCCCCGGCTAGCCTTGCTACAAGCTGCCCACCGCCTCTCCACCTGCCCTCAGCCGTAAACAGACAGACAAAAACAAACTCCCGACTCCGACCCCTGGACATCTCCTTTAAATCCCATTCAAACACCCACCTTTCGCACAAACACACACACGCATCTCTTTTCATCTGAACCCTCAAAGCTCCACTTCATAGCGAGCTGGCCAGACGACTCTTATTACGGCTAAAAAAGTCCTGCTAATTTTCCCAGTTGAGAACATCTGTCCTGCCACCTAGCACAGATCACATCTCCCCACTCCTCCTCGCCGCCTAATATTTGTATTATCTCCGCAGCTTAGCCGCCGATGAGGCATCTGCTCTGTGACTGTGCGCGTGCGAGGGTCGTGCACAGCGCTATCGCCTCTCTATCAGTCGGGTTAGCTCTTAACAAAGAGCCGCGGCTGGCTTATGGGGCCTTTATCAGCGCTAATCCGCACTGCTAATGCCATCTCAGGCCAGATTACCAGCTTCAGATTGGTAATGACAGAGCCGTGAACTCTTTCAGAAGTCATAACCGGAAAATCTGGATGTGAGCGGGGCCAAAAAAAAAAGGAGTGAATGGGTGGGTGAGGTGGGTGTCGAGAGAGGACAGAGGAGGGAGAGAGGAGAGGGCGATGGATCGGGTGGCAGTCAATTTTAATCTGGAGTCAAAAGAGGAGGGGGGAAGGGCAGACAGATATTCTTGCGCTCACAAATGTGTGTGTGAGTTGCGCTTAAACTGACAGCGATGCCAACCATCCAGACAAGTGAATGTGACCCAGATAGAAGGGGAGGAGGGTTTTCTCTCTCTCACTCCACACACACACACAAGTTTTTGTCTCTCTCTGAGCGCCAAATCTCTGCAGACAGGCGCAATACATTTTTGACCACAAAAACACTCCGGCAGGGAGGTCAGAGGGAACTGCAGTGTTTCATGACAGGGACAAAGTCAAAAGTGTGATCGTGGTAGAAGTTACAGGCACTGACAGGCCTTCAGTTCGGTTTGAGATGAGTAGATGGATGGATGGACGGATGACGCAGGAGATGGAGAAACGTGCCTTTGGGTTGAGAGGTGTCAAAAAAAAGAAAGAGAGGTGCACTGTGGAGAAGTTGGCTGAGGCAGACCAGACACACTGAAATTCACGCACATATGGGAACATAGTGGAAGGTGAAGCTTGTGAAAATAATCATCTCTTTCACCTGCAGATATGACCCAGATATTCCAAAAGCCTTAGTGAGCATAAACGGTGCAAAAGCACAAGACCAATCAGATCTTACGCTGCTTTGCATTTATTTATAAGCTTGTATCCACCATTTTTCCCTGATATACATCTTCACGAGGCACATTTATACAATAGTGTGCCGTCCAAAACTGATGTGTTTTGTAATGCGTTTTGTCACATGCTTATATATTAAATATCACCATAAATAATTATTAAGGATAAATATGACCAAGGCACTTGAAATATTAGATATACTTTCAGGTGGTTTCCTTTATAAAAAAGACCATTTATTAAAAAGTGGCCTTTTGTATGTAAATTTGTAATCTGTAAGGGAAAAGTACAATATTTACCTCTGACATGTAAAATATGTGGATGTGACTTAAAGTGAAAAGAAAAAATAATAATAAAGTTGTGTACATCGCTGGGCACTGAAGTACTTTACCACCTTTTTAGTCTCCACTACATGTGTGTCTGCTATTGTTTGTGTCTCCATTTAAATAACCTCAATGCACATTTATACTCTGTACCACCCACACACACATCCCCACAAACACACACTCCCACATCAAAACGACCGCCTGTAGACTCTCTTCCAATTCGTCTGCCCCCTCTATCCCCTCTGAACTTGTAACAGAAATCCTAATACCACTATGAACTGTAATAACAAATGCGCTGGCGAGCGGCTAAACTCAGTGGCAACAGATGGGGCCGTGAGCCACGACAAAACTGGGATCTGCAACACAAAACACGTCGGCCTCCACGCACAAATAATTCAGCAGGGATCACACACAAACTTTAAACACTGTAATCCATTTTTCTGAACAAAAAACATCTGGGAGCGCAAATCCACTAATCTGATATTAAATCCGGCGATTTGTTGAAAAACAGTGAGATTAGCCAAGAAGTCAGAAAAAAAAATGACTAACTGCCTATTGCATAGGAGGAGGAGGTGGGATTGTGAGCTTTTGTGTGCGCTCGAGTGTGTGTTTGAGTGTGTGTGCTGTCATTGTGTCATTAATGCTGGGTGTTTACGCTGTCCTGGCTCATGTAAGAGGCTTGTCTAATCTCATTGGTGATACCTCCTGTCTGTCATGCGCTCCTCTCTTTATTATTCCCCCGCTTCATCGCTTTGGAAAAAAAAAGTACTAATCCCCATCTCTCTCTCTCTCTCTCTCTTTTTCCCTCACTCCTATGTCTCTCTGTCTCTTTCAGTCACTAATAAACACATAACAATGAAGCAGCCCGCAGGCAAATAGCGACACGGAGGAAAAACACAAACACACTAATTATAGCCTGTTACATATGTGTAATATTTGAACTATCAGTGTTGCGTGAAAAATGGATTAAGAGTACAAAATGGTGATTCATTTATGTCATATTTTATGTATGTGTGCATATGGCTGGGCATGATTATGGTACTGGCATTAGCAACAATGGCAAAATGTTATTCTTGTCATCGCCACTACGAGCAAGGCTATTAATGTTTTTTATAAAGGCGGACATTGTAATTACGGGGGGAAAAAATTCATGAAAGTGTATTTAAGTGTGGGAACACTGATACTGCATGTGTACAATGTATATGCATTTGCATGTGTTTGTTGGGACATGTGTGCAAAGCAATTTATGGTTTATTACAACTTTGATGATATTTTTGCAGTTTGTTTGACCTTCAGTTCAGCATAACACTGTACTGTAAATGAATGGCTGAGATCAGGGAACACCTGACCTGTCTGTTCATCTGACTGCTTTTTTCTGTACACTTTCTAGCAACGACAGTAACGATAATCCAACTGAATTGTCGTTTCTTTTCGCTTCATTCAATCGGCCTGACATTGTTTGCTTGTGGACAGATTTCTTATTGGTAGGTATAATGATGTAATGAGTAAAGCACACGTCTCACCGACATCATTTATGTTGAGCATCATGGCTGTTTTTATTTTTCGTGGATGGTAAGTAGTTAGCTAGCTTTGTAGATCTGTCTGGAAAACTCTGATTGGTCAAATGTCTCTCCAGCCATTTGATAAGCACAATAAATGACCTTTTTCAATAAAAAAAATAGAGATGTGTGGTGGTTCAGAGGTCTCATTGCAGACTAATCACATTCCCAGATCTCAGTAATTAACTTGGTGAGAGCAATTTTAGACAACTGATAGTCAAAACCACAAAAGAGACCTAACTTGGAACAACCTTGGATTAGCCTTTAACCTTTCCTGTGGTGTGTGTGCGATGGATACTAAAGTCCACTTACCAATTGAGCTGACTCTGGTCGGTGGTCCTCCGATGCTGGAGGGGGCGACGCTGTGCTTCATAGAGCCGGCATGGCCCAGCTTGGTGGCGGCAGCAGCAGCAGGGACCTGTGGGGAAGTTGGGGGGGAGTTGGGTGACTTGCTCTCGGATGCCTTAGGCTTGGCCGACAGGTTCAGTGGCTGTGCACCCTCACTGTCCTGCAAAAACCAAAACAGCACAGTTTCGCCTGCTGTGACCACCGTTGGAATTTGGAAGCGGGAGGCGGGGGAGAGGGGGGCCTCCCCCTTCCTCGCCGAGACCACTCGCAATTGAGGCTTTAACACGAACCAATTAAATGGGAGCCCATGCACAGCAATCCAAGGCAAGCCTGGTGGGACAGAGGTGACAAGGTGCATGCCACTGCCCGTAACCAAACCGCTCATTGGAGGCGAAACAATTAGCACAGACAAAAACCAGTACTGATATATTTTGGTGCAAACCACTGACATGACATGCAAAATAACTGTCTTCCTATCACACCAAAGTCTGGATGAATCATGCACATGCATGTGCACACTCCACATGCAGGCTCCAGTAAGACATGCACTATAATGCTTATGCTCAGCATGCTCCAAACAAGGCCAGCTGTATGAGCGACAATCAAACACCTGAGGAGAAAGAACACCTTGACATAGAGTCTTAAAACTACAGCAGGTGCTTCTCTCTGTCATTTCACAAAGAACAACACCTCCCTGCCTTTACAGCTGCAAGAGTAGAAAGACACAGTGATGTCTCAATGTATCAAACAGCAAACAGAACAGAGGACTGTCTGCCACTTCAATGTGCACTTGCTCCATTAGAAACAAGGGACCTTCATGGCTGTGAACATGGGAGTGTGTGGTGGGAACAGCGGAGCCCCACTTTGTGCCTCAAAGACACACACACACACACACACACACACACACACACACACACACACACACACACACACACACACACACAGCCACAGCAACCAATCAATAACTTTTGAAGCAGCAGTTCTTTTTGAGGTCCATGTTGTTGATTCCAGCACTATGGCTATACTACAGCATTAAGATACCAAACAGCACTTCATATTAATATGTCTGTGCCATTAAATCCAGTCACTCATCTAAATCAAAGGATGTCCACACACAGTGATAAAGTAAATACATGTAACAGACAGTGGCCCCTAACTGAATCGGCATGTGGACCACCGTACGACGCCAGGGGCTGTTATCGTGTTAACTGTCATGGCAACAACACCCCTGCCGGTGACCTAATCCAATCAGGGGGCGCCTTGGATGGTCACATGACAGGAAAGAAGGAATTAGATCGCCGAGGGGCCAGATGTACACAGACCATTCTGTGTAATTAAAACATGACAATTAAAAGGCAGACACAACATGGGCCCACCAGTAAAGACGTGAGGATTTTTTTTCTTATTTTGTTTCATTACAGTGAAATACAATTTTTCAATGTGTACATTTTATAAAACTGAATTAAAGAGAACTCTATTTATTACAGGTGTGGTCCTATTGTAGTTAAATTTAAACCATAGAATAGAGACATTATTTTTCTTTATTTTCTGGTCATTAGTCTAATTGCTGCTTAGCCAGAGAATCCAGCATACAGGGTTAGAGCAAGTACTGTATGAGTATGAGTATGAGTGTGTGTGTGTGTGTGTGTGTGTGTGCCTGTGGTATATCCACTCATTAAGGCCGACTTTCCCTGATTCCCACTCCTTGAGTCGTACTAAGCCTTATGAGCCCCTCACAACTCAATTAAGCCTTTCCAATTAAGCCCCTACATGTGTACGTGCCTGTGTGTGCATGTCTGTGTGTGCGCATGCATGTGTGTGTGATCACCACTTTGTGCGTGCGTGCGAGTGTGTGCGATGAGGCCTAACCGGATTGTCCTTCATTAGGGGGGTCTTTCTAAATAGACGGAGGACCCCCAAAGATGCCTTCAGTGAGACAATGGGCCGGAGAAGAAGAGGAGAGAAAGGAGAAGAGAAAAACTGAGCGGGATCTTCTCAATCCTGACCCATATTATGGTGGGCTTTGGCTGGGAATGCGTTTGAATATTTATTACAAATAGATAATGCCTCCGCCTCTTGTACAGTGGATGGGGGAGTCTCCCCTCCGCGCCAAGCCAAATCCTATGGTGGGAAGGTGGCCAACCTGCATTATGCCAGTGTGGAGGAATTAGTTTAGACACTGGAGCTGAGAGGCTTGGGCCGACTTGTTCATGTTTGTGTGTGTGTGCGCGTCATTGCGAGACATTGTTCAACAAGCTCTAAATCTCATGACAGTGTGTGTGTGTGTGTGTGTGCGCGTGTGTGCGAGTTTGTGTGTGCGAGGCCTCTAAAGCCTCTGAAAGGCTTGGAATCTTGAATTAATACAATTGCTTTTGTGTCTCTCTTGGCTGATGAAACAGTCTCCAGCTTTGAGACCGAAAACATGCAGAGTGACAACGAGAGCCAGAGGGACAGAGAGGAAGCAGGAGGGGAGAGATAATGTGTGTGTGTGTGTGTGTGTGTGTGGGCTGTATTTCACTTCTGTGGATGCCGACATGTGCAAGTGACATCAGGGTTCTGCATCTTATCACGGGAGCTGACGGTTCAATTAACAGGACAAGTGTGTGTGCCACTACCGTTTATCCTGAGCAGGTTTCTGTGTGTGTGTGTCTGTGTGGGTGTGTTCAGGTGAGTGCGCTCCAATGTCCATGTCAAGACTTTTACATGTGCCTCTCTCCTTTCATCTGTCTTTCCTCCTCTCCCTCGTTTGCTCCTCTCCTCCTTTCCTTCCAGCTATAAGTGACTGGATATTAATTATATTGTCATATCTAATTCTTTCAGACAGCAGACGACACAAGACAGGCAGATACGACACCATTTCTTACAGCTCGTGGCACCGACTCAAACACTCACTTCTCAAGTAGGGAAATGCACTTCACATCTTTTACTCGTTTCTACACATTTGGAGAGAGCAGTCGTGTAGACATGACTTTACCTTGACAGTCTAGACTCATTGTTGTTGTTTTGGTGGGTTTGTTAGCTCAACTTCTTTGTTAATATTCATTAGATTGTATTAGATTGAAAGACGCATTTACTGTTCAATATATTTAGAAATGGCCTCTTAAGACTCAATTTAATGTTATTTCTAAATGTATTTGAGAAGCGTTGGCAAATGTTTAAATGGTTACACTGTTATGGTTGTACTAGGCTAATAAAGAAAAAAAAAGGAGCAAAACATATTCAAAGTTGCAAAAGTACAAAGTACTCAGTATGGAGAATGGCTTCTTTAGGAATGCTGTATTATATTTATTCTATTGGTTTATGATTTCTTATACATTAATGCGCAAACTGTTAATTACTTATACTACTTAATATTGTAGCTGGCTGTCTAACTATTTTATATCATACATATATGTTGTATAATTTTATCTATGACATCATATTCTATGAGCCGATGTGTCTGTGAAATCTGCAAAGTAAAGGTAGAGTAAAAAAGTATAATTCGTATCATTTCTCTCTAAAATACAGCAGAGAAGAAGTATGAAGTATAGAGTAACATAAAATAGAAAAATACTGAAGAAAAGTACATCAAAATTGTTCTTAAGTACAGTACTTGAGTAAAAGTAGTTAGTTACATTTGGCCACTGCGTGTGTGTGATGCACGTCAGCGAATGGGCTACATATGGTGTATAATTTGAATTGTACTGCTGTATGGGTCTGTATGCATGCCTGCCTACATCTAAAGATCCACTCTTGCGTATAAGAAAGCTGCATGTTTGCTGCAGTGATTTGTGCATGGTTATGTGTGTGTGTGTGCGTGTAAAGGGGCTGCATGGTTTCTAGTTGGCATGGTGTCTTCTTCAACACCTGTGTGTGTGTGCCCGTGTCTCACCCGAGGGTAAAGCACTTAAGCGGTGTGTGCCTGAGTCCAAACAGCTGTGAGCAGAGGCAGACAGCACGTCTCTAAATGACTAGAGACCTGAGATAGAGCCCACAGGGGGAGCACACCTCTGAAATATACATGTCACTCACCCAGAGAGAGGGAGACAGAGAGAGAGAGAGAGAGAGAGAGAGAGAGAGAGAGAGAGAGAGAGAGCGCTGCAGTGGTCAGCCTGAATGAAAGAAATCAAAAAAGAAAAAGAGATGGGAGAGATTTATGAGAGACGCAGAGTAACAAAAAAGAAAGAAACAAAGAGAAAGAGCCGAAGAGGAATTTCTATAAAATGCCACAGAGTACTTATCTAAAGTTTGTCTCTTGAGCGCACAAACAGTGCGAGTGCATGAGGGGAGTAACACACACACAGTGGTGCGATCAATTGGCCGGTTTGGCTCCACGGGCCCCGTCGGGTGCCATGTGGGTCCACTCCCCAGTCTGCCACTCCTGCTGGACTGGGGAGGCCATTACGACTCCCCACTTCCCCTCCACCACAGGCCGCAGCACTTGCCTGTCAGCCCAACTCCATATATATGGTAATAAGACGAGTGTGTCAGTGGGGCGGGATGGTGGTAGTATGTGTGTATGTGTGTGAGTGATGGAGGTGTAGGGAGGGGTTGATGGACATGGAAGCAGGGGTGCAAGCTCCAGGGTCAACCGTAAGCCTCAATCTGTGCCAGGAGCCAGAGTCCTGGACATATGAGTGTGTGGCTGTGTCTGTGTTTGTGGACGCAGGAGTTGGCATAGGTCAAGGACAAAGTTGAGGGGGAGAAGAGGAGGAAAGGAAAGGAGAGAAAAAGAAGGGAGAAGAGAGGACAGAAGAGAAAAAGAAGGGAAGGGAAAAGAGAGAAAGAAAAGAATGAGAAGAAAATTTAAAAAAGGAAAAGAGATGGGAGGAAAAAAGAAAAGGAAAGGAGAGAAAAGAAAAGAAAAATGAAAAAGAACAGAAGTAGGAAAATTTTGATTTATGTGATGAAACGAGGGATGTCAATCTCTGTTGGACTCCCATCCCATGTGTGTGTCAATGTTGATGTGTGTGCGTGTTGATGTGTGACTGACCACTACACTTGTGGGGGGTCCTAGGGTGGACAGAGGATGGCAGGGGGCATGGGGGTCTGTGCATGTGTGGGGGTGGGGTGGTCAGGGTCCCAACGGCTGACCAGATATTCATAGAATTCCACTTGGATGGACACAAGGCTTCCCCTCGCCCCTATTGTGCAGCCAGCCGAGAAAACAGCACAAACACCAATACATCCTCAAATCTACTGCGACCGTACACCAGCTGGAGGCTGGTGATAAAGTTGGGAGTGTTTGATTTGCAGGTGGCCGTGAGTGTTGTCAGGGACCAAGTTTGTACCGAGGCGTGCATTAGTATGAGGAGCTGACCGTGGCTCAGGACACTTGTTTGATTGAAAGAAAAAAAAGAAAGAAAGAAAAGATTCGGGATGCAATGCAGCCTTCAAACAAGTTTGGACGCACATTTGCAGCTCATGCACTGCTGTAAAACACAGTCTCGTCCAGGCAGATATTCAGTCTTTCAGTCTCTGTTGTAACACTAGAAAGGCCAAAGTGTGAATGCTAGACAGCTTAAATCATGTCTGGGTATAATGCCAAAAAAAAAAAAAAACTTACGGAGTGAGAGAATTTGACTGTTCGAAATATTTCAATTTGTTTTCAATAGAAAAAAAAGGAGAATTTCAAGATTTTTCAAATAAGAAAAAATAAGGTAGGTTGCTCTAGAAGAAAAAATAAAAAAAATGAAACTTAATTTAAGAAAATACTTTGAACAAGTTGACAACAAAAAATTGCAGATTTTTTAGACTTTATGAAAAGGAATTCTTAATTTTTTTCTGAATCAAAGAGCTCCAATTCAGCATTAATGTCCTTTTGTGTTATTGTCTCTCTGGACATTTTAAAAATCTCAAAATAATATTGGCCCCAAACCATGTGGGCCAGCTCTCAAATCCACTGGCATTTCTAGCATCAAACAAACACACTCACTCAGGCCTTTGTGTTTTTTCCCCCTTACCTTGGTCTTGTTTGATGGCGGGGAGCTGCGGCCCTTGTCGCTCTGTGGGTGTGTGTTGGTGGGTGGGGAGTGTGTGCCCAGGTTGGCTTGCGGGGGCAGGCTTCCTCCGTGCTGCTTGGCCCCCGGGGACACCTGCATGGCTGCCAGCTGAGCTGCGTACAACTGCTGCAAGGTCAGAGAGACAGGTAGAGAGACAGGCAAGAGTTGAATTGGGAGAGTAGAGGGTGGCGGTGGTGGGGGAGAGTAGGGACAGTAAGAAAAGAAGAAGAAGAGGGGAGCAAAGAGAGGGGAGGAGGGGGGGAGAAAAAGGAGAAGAAAAGGGCGACATGAATAAATGAATACTTGAGAGCGCACAAACAAAAAAGAAGACGCCGGCTAAAAAGCTCTGGAAGAAGAGGCCATTAGTGGCCCGGCCTCTGTTTGTGTGACAGAGAGAGGATAGAGAGGGACATCTCCACTGTCAACCCCCTCCCTCACCCCATGGGAGAAGCGCTAACAGCCTCTCTGACAGGCCCAGAGATGGCCATGTCCCCTCAAGGTGCATCGTGGGAGAAAAGGAAAACATTCTGGCTATCGAGGTCACGCCGGAGAGCCCGGCTCTCGCTCAAGGTGGAAAAAAGTGGTGATGGAGAGGGAAAAGAGAGAGACGGAGAGGGAAATTTGTGAAGCTACATGCCAGATGGGACATGCCAGAAGTGTCTTGTGCCCCTGTGATAGTTTTAGTGTACCGACAATGAGACACAAAAACACGCAGTAACGCTATAAAATAGTCTAAAATAAAGATGAATTGTTTCAATAACTGCTGTGGGAAACAAAAAAAACAGGGTTTTCCCATTCTTATTTATGTATTTAATTAATTTCCAATTAAATGAAAGCATTATGGCTTGAGCTGCTATGGTGTGAACATACTCGGGAATATTTATGCAATACCATTGTATCACACAAAACAGTCTCTGGCCAGCATTTCCACAGCAACAGACACAGCATAATATTCACAACTTGGAAGGAGCTTCAGTATTCATAAACACTTCTTTCTGTCTCTCCATCTTCCTCCTCAAAAATCATCCTGCAAAGCTCAATTACTTTCATGTCGGCTAATACAAATCTCCAAGACGCTGCTTTGTGTTCTCAGAATTGTCATTCCCTCCTCTGAAGAGCAACAGAACGCTTGTTTAGCGAGAAGTAACTGATGTGTTGGTTGTTTTTTTGTTTTTTTTGTTGAATAGTTATAATTGTTATTATTTATTTCTGGTGGAAGATTTTTCTGGAAGAGGACCATCCTTTTTCTTTTTCTTTCTTTTTTTTTTTTTTGAGTTTAACTTCCGTCCTTCTGTTGGTGCTTGGCTGCCGGCCACCGGCGTCAAACAAAGGCTGGTTTATGCAAATGGACAAGGAAGAGATGCTGTCACTGCTATCTCTCTCTCTTTCTCTCTGTCTGTTTGTACCTCTCTCTATCTCCCTTGACAGCCACATTAGCTCTGACTCTCCTCTGCTATCTTAAATAAAGACATTTATCTCTTTTTATACAAACAAGGAAAAAAAATGAGACATTCAAACTGGCAGTGCGCATACACACACACACGCACACAACACACACACAAAGAAGTACTATTTGGAAGAAACTCATATTTGAATTTGAAATAATCTCCGCCTGACTGTCACTCACATGTGGCAACAACAATATTCACTGTCCAACACTGCAACAGCAATGTTTTCTGTTACAAGACTACAATACAATACTAATCTCTTCTATTGCTTTTATTGAATTCATAAACTTTTCTCTTAAATAAGATACCTACAATTTTTTAAAAAAAAGTACAACTGTATTGAGGCAAAATGAATCGATCTAGGATGCTGGGTAACTTCATCCCTGACAAACACTTTCAGAGACTGGATGCTTTATACTGAAGAAATATTGAATTGTGAAACTGAGGTCATGGACAGTTACACAGTTTCACACATTCTAGTGACTGTTCCAAGCCTTCTTTTCTCCATATTTGATTTGTTTCAGCCTTCTTGAACCTTAGCGTTTTGTCACCTTCTCAAAAAAAGAAAAAAGAAAAAAATGGAATGAGCATTTCTTCTGCACTGAATATCAGATTATTATCAAATCCTTGGGTGCCACTTGTCTTTGTTTTTGGAAAGAAATCCATGCCCAGAGTGTCAGCATCTGCTGCTGTTACAGACACCGAGGGGAACAATGATAATTGAGGCACATACAGTAGACAGCGTGTGCTGCCGCCACCGCTGCTGCTGATGTGGAAATCAGCGGGAGATCGGTCATGCTCTGGCAAGCTACACGAAGGCCGCGTAGAGGAGCAGCTCGTTGAGATCAGATCAGCCACCACTCGCTCATTTCTCTTCAATTAGCTGCACTGTGGCTCCTGGAAGAGAGGATGAGGCGGAGGGGAGGCAGCCGAGCATGAACACCCCTCATCTCCCCCTTCCACCCATCCCTACCAGCCAAACCCCCTAGCGAGTGGACCACAGGCGGTGTGTGTGTGTGTGTGTGTGTGTGTGTGTGTGTGTGTGTGTGTGTGTGTGTGTGTGTGTGTGTGTGTATGTGTGTGTCCTGCCATATTCGGACCAGTGGTTCAAAGGCCTCTTTATTTGCGGAGTGAATTGAGTTCCATTACAAGGCCAGCTCCCGTCACTCAAAGCCTGCTCAATGGGCCGGCGTGCAATGACATACACACACACACACACACACACACACACACACACGTTCACAAGCTCGTTCGCTCACTCACATACAGACATAGACACACACACACACACACACACACACACACACACACACACACACACACGGTACAGAGGGCAGAGGCACTGTGGAGCGCGCCCAGAGCGTCGCCACAACGACATGCATGTCAACAAACAGGAAGTGACAGCGCAAAGCCCCCTGGGGTGACCGGAGGAGCGAACACACACACATACAGGCGGAGACACACAAACATACAGAGCAACACAATGAGTGGGGGGCGGGGGTGCAATCGTAGTTGCAGGATGAGACTAAGGAATTTGAAATGTCACTCACTAGGCAGGCAAACATGCTGAGCTGAGCTGTGTGTGTGTGTGTGTGTGTGTGTGTGTGTGTGTGTGTGTGTGTGTGTGTGTTTGAACTGTTAAGACCTGCTCCTCACTCTTTCTGTCCCCTAATCCCCGAATGGGAGACCAGCGCTAACACATCTGCATGTGTTTGTGTATATGCATGTGTGCACGTGAGTCAGTGGTCAGCGTGTGCTTGTCACATGACACCCTGGCCTTGTGTGTGTGTGTGTGTGTGTGTGTGTGTGTGTGTGTGTGTGTAAGCATGTGCGGCCTGAGCTCTATTGACAAGAGGTGAAAAGGTGATGTGTGACTATTGGTGTTCTTCTGAGTGAAGACATGGGGGCGACTGTCTGGTATTAGTGCTATTGACACCGTGTGTGTGCTCACATACACACACAAAGACTGCACCCATTCTCTTAGTTGTTTCTCCTGTCATCTTAGTAACGGGGGGGATCTATGCATGTGTGTGTGTGAGTCTTGGTCAATAATCTGCAGCTTTAGTCAGATTACCAGCTCGCCTGGTCTTTGTTGTCAGAGTTAGCGGCGGTTCAGAGCAGTCTGAGCTCTATTGTTTACATGGACAGCGAGGACTATTGTATGGATCTTAATGGATTCTTGTCTGTCTGTCTGACTTCCTGTCTGTCTGACTGTGTTTTGTTCAGCTGTGCCATGTTATGGTGCCAGAAGACAAAAAAGGAAAAAGAAAAATTGTGGACCGATTGTGGACATCCCTTTCTTTACATCTTATCGGCCTCTCTTTCGATTTTGCATTGTTTGCTTTTGAGCCTTTATTCTCACTTAAGTAAGTGAAATGTATTTGTGATTGAACTATGGAATAAATAAGATAAAAACAGCCCACATAGAGAGGTGAATACAGTGGTCAAACGATTATAATGCCTTTCTTATACCTTTATGGGCACAGCCTCAAGGACAAATAAAACAACATAAAATCCCTGGAATTTTCTTTGAACAAACAAACAAGTTAAAACATCTTCTGGGTTATTTTCCCTTTGTGCTCACTTTAGTTGAAAAGAACACTGAAGAAAGAGTCAAAAAGAAGGCTCACTTTACTTATAGTGCTCTAACTTGACAGAAAACCTGAACTCTTTGTTTTGGTTTCATCACAACTGTCAATAAAGTAATTAAGCAGGCTTTTGCACCAATAATCAGAGAGGATTAGATAGACTTATGCATTTAAAAATCTCTTTCCTTTACTCATTATGTGCTTGGATTTGGAAGGCGGAATTTCCTTAACAACAGTCACCATCTCTGCTGCCTATTGATTTCACATTGATCCCGTGCTGCTATCACAAAATGGCATTTCCTTGCAACTTCAACAAGACGAAGATATCAACACTGAAGTGATTCTCGCATCCAAGAAAATGCTTTGCTGCACTCTTTCTCTCTTCCAGATAAGGTTCAGTGGAGAAACAAGTTGCTCGATTGATTTCTCGTTTACCTTCCGTCATCTGTCCCTGTCTCTTTTTTTCCTCTTTTTTCCCCCTCCCTCCCTCCCTCCCTCCAACCGCCTGTCCGTTGTTCGTCCGTCCATCCATCTCTCCGGTGTACAGTGCGGTAATCCAGGACAATATGTTCCAACATCTGCCTCTCCATATGATGCCTGACCCACGCCATTGACCCTCTTTATACCTCGCCGCACACACACACACACACACACACACACACACACACACACACACACACACACACACACACACACACACACTTAAT
Source organism: Centropyge bicolor (assembly GCA_037975185.1). Taxonomy (NCBI): domain Eukaryota; kingdom Metazoa; phylum Chordata; class Actinopteri; family Pomacanthidae; genus Centropyge; species Centropyge bicolor. The sequence goes on along the minus strand of JBBMOC010000004.1, from coordinate 986,445 downwards.
CTCTCATACACATCCACACTTTTCTCCTCCACTTACCTCCACCCACCCCATCTCTCTTTCTCTCTTTATCCTTTTAACTGATCATCCTTCTAAATACCTCTCTGGTACCTCTGCCTTTTCACCTTTCTCGCCGATCTCTCTCTCTTGCCCGGATAAGTGCATTTTTCTTTTCATTTTTCAGCTCTCTGTCTGTCCTCCTCACTCCATTTATGTGATATGGATGATATCAATGATACAGAGGGTCAATAGGGAGCCAGATTAACATACTCTAATGCACAATGTCACACTCATCCCCCAGATTAAGATGCTAAATGCCAAACTTGTACACTCCAAAGCCTCTGTTGCCTCGAAAAACCGTCTGTGGAGGATTCCGTGTTAAGCTCCCATTGACTATAAGTGCTACTCTGTTGATTTCTATGGAGGATGTTTTAAACATAGAAAGAGCTTTAAATCATTGAGAGATTAATACATTTTTCTAAGAACTGCACTTAACTCAAAGCTGTGCTTTTGAGAGTTTTTCCCCCTTAGTCTTCTTTCTATGTATAGCCTACTGTATAATCAGGGCAAAAGCCATTGTTCTTCCTGTAGGTGTATTTTACACATTAGGTTCAATATAATTATTTTAAACTGGAAGTTAAACTGTAGTTGCCAGTAGTATTTTGGCTTGGGCTCGGAGACTTTAGATTTTATCTGAAAGGCTGCGTCACAAATTGCAGGGCACGGTGTCAGACGCCATTGAGATACATTATAGGAAATGTAAGATTCAGTGTTTCCGAGGCTTTAAACCTGTAAGTTGACTAACATGATATCTCAGGCTCTGCTGATTTGATTTTGAGGCTATGAAAAAAATCCATCTCTTCTAAGTCCCCAAACTTCAAAAGGTGTGCAATCCTGTTTGCCCCGTTTTGTTTCTTTTTTTCCCAAAAAGGACTTTCGTGATGCATGAGTCAAAATTCAAGAGCAAAATGTAAAATAAATAACCAAACACACGGTTCATAGGAAGAGAAATACACTACGGGCCTGATGGGTAAAAAAACAAATTTAAGCAGTTCCTTAATAGCTGATTGTGGTCACCTGTGAGGCTGTGAGCTTTAATGCTGTCAGTAGGTGTGTCTGAAGGTGTGTGCACAGTATGGGCTGCATACATTCATGCCATTGTACCAGTTCCCCGTGTGAGTCTATTTAAGCCTGTTGAAAATGTTAAGGCATCAAAGGCCATGACCTGAACATGAACATGAACAGATTAAATTCTTTCCTCTCACTGCCTGAGATAAGCAACCCACTGTCACATGTGTGTGTTGCATATCATTAAAACTCAAATATTAGTCATTTTTCTACTCTCATCTGATTTAAGGATTACATTGTTCATTTGTGAACTAACAGGCTAATTTACTTAGAACATCTTTTCACCTATTCCTGAGCCAATGTATTAATCTCCTTTGTACAACCATGTTTTTGACAAAGTGTTGAACCTCTCTTCATCCTGAGCCTTTCCAGGATGAACCTTTCAGACCCAATCAGGCTACTATCATCTGTTACCAATTAACCTGTGGACTGATCCAAACAGGTGTTTTTGGATCAGTCCACAACTTTCATAGTCTTTTGTTGCTCCTGTCTCAACTTGTTTGAAACATGTTGCTGCCATCAAATTCAGAATAAGCAGATATTTACAAAAATCAATGAAGCTGATGAGGTCAAATGTTAAATATACTGTCTTTGTTCTGTTTTCTATTTAGTATATGTCAAACAAATAGCAAATTATCACCTTCTATTTTAGTTATGTTTTACAATGTGTCCCAACTTTTTTGGAACCAGGTCTGTATATTAGAGTCAAAGTATAACTATGGCTTTTTGTGTAGTTCTTGAAAAGTAACTTTTAAGTCTTTTATGTGAGGAAATCATTCATGCCAAACATTTGTGTACAGGAAATTACACCATCCACCATAATGACTACATGTGTGTATGTGTGTAGTTCAAGTGCCCACATGTTGAAATAACTGTCAGCATGTTTCCATGCACTCTTGAATACAACTGGGAAGTTCATTGTGTGCCCTATCTGAAAATCTTTCATTTTCTCTTTCTCTGTGTGTGTGTGTCTCGGCTGAGTGGGTTCACCTGTGTCCCCTCCGACAAAACCCACTGTGTTGCCGTGGCGACCTGAGGCCCGAGCTTGCTGTCACGTCTTGTCTCAGCGACAGAAACACCTCCTTTATCAAATGAGGGCGTGGAGGCGATCCCAAAGGAAATCCATCCACATTGAGACATCTGTACTTGTGTTAGCCTGGGCAAATCCGTTTCTTTCTGACAAGCCTTAATCTCTTGCGCGCGACTGTGTTTGTGTGTGTGTGTATGAGACTGCGCGTGTGTGTGTTTTCTGGGAGGACTGTAAGAAAAGAAATCTGCTAGCGAGATGTTTTTTTGCACTTGTTGTGTCCTCTCACCCCTCCCTGCTGGTAAAAAAAACAAAACATAACAAAACAAAACAAAAAAATCCAATTGCAAGGTGGACAAAGCCGTTCAACTGGAGATTGAGTGAGTCTGAACACAGTGGAACATATGGACAGCTAGATTGAAGCAGTGATAACACTGCTCAGGACATTATTCTCAGGCTAAACACACAAATGCGCGCTCTCTCTCTCTCTCTCTCTCTCACACACACACACTGAGTAATAATGAAATCAGTGAGGACAGCGGGGTCCGTTCTCCATGACAGAATTACACAGCTTTTCTATTCTCCCTGTAGTGTCTAGCATATGGGGCAGCACGTTTGGCTGACAGGTGCAAATGTATTACACACACTCAGCCTAACCTTTAACCCATATTTTCCCATCGTTCCCTAAGTGTGTGAACAGTAAGTGAAAAAGATGAGCAGGGAAATATGTGTGTCAATGCAGCTGTTCCTCTCAGATATTTATGTGTGTGCGTGTGTGTGCGTGTGTGATATTTTATGATAATGCGTGTCGAGGAGACATGAGGGCCAAGCACAGCCTGCACCAAGGCTGAGCTCAACACCGAAGGTTAATGTGTTTCAGACAGGCGACTGGGGGGACGCCCGCACAGGCTCTTAACCCCTGGGAGAGGGGGCCCCAAAGCCCACGTGGATCTGAGTGGAAGTATGTGAGGTCTAGTCATGCATGGGGGTGTGTAGGGGGGGTGAGTGTACAAGCGATAGGCCACTTATTCTAAATACGCAGACAGGGAAAGGACCAAAGTCAGACTCATCCTCCTTATAAACGCTATAACAGATGTTGACTCATTTTTGTTTTACCTCTCTGTGGTTTTGTCTCTCGCAGGCTCTTCTTGCTTCTTCACTGTTTGGTCTTTAAATTTATGACAAAGTAGCAGAGCAAACACGCAGACCCCTTTCTTAAACTTATTCGGTACAACCCTGATTCCGAGAGTCACAACCACTAAAAGAGACTGAAACCTGGAAGCAGCAGCATCCATAGACTAGCTTTGACAGTCAGTCTGAATATTTCTGTCTTGTATTTCCTATCATCATGAAGATCATGTTTTCACGGGATCAATTCACTGTCCACACTTTGGCTGAAAGTGACAGCTGCGCCCCTCCCCCACATTTCACCCCCTGTGGCTGTATTTGAGGTCTTGTATAGCTCAGTGGGCAGTGCATGGTGTGAACATTGTCATAGTTAGGGGATTTATCTCCAATGGGACCACCCAAGTGAAAAAAAAACTGGGAGTTATTAGTCTGTCAAAGACTTCTGGTTGTTGTTTTTGGTCCCTCAGTCTGCTTCTGAGAGGTCATGTGTAGACGCTACAGTCTTACCTGGAGCTGTAGGGGTCCCAGGCCCGGTGTGGCAGCAGCAGCGGCAGCCATTGTTGTGGGGATGAGCTGGAGAGGGTAGGGGTCACCTGAAGACAAACAGAGAAGATCACATTTTTTAAGAATTTTACCACATTGTGCTGATGTTAAATCACTGATTTATCTCCCCTCTCCTCCCTTCATTTCCTATCTCTTTCTTTCCTTCCTGCATCATTCCTCTCTTCTACGCCCATCCCTTGCTCGATCCTCCGTCCTATTCCTCTCCCTCATCCCTCTCTCTCTCTGCATCCCCCTCCCTTTCCTCTCATCCTTTTGTTTTTCTCATCCCTCTCATCCCACCTTCGTCCCTCCCTCCGCCTCGCCTCACCCCTCCATCAACCCCCCCCCCCCCCCCC